>OZ038327.1:3732620-3755939 GCA_964035795.1 Pterobdella sp. o SKG-2022
AGGTAAATTTGTCTTACGAAAAGCTTTGTGGAATAAAATAAACTCCTAAAAGTGTTTTCATTTGAATATAAAAAAAAACAGAAAGTCAATACAACCATAAATTATATTAAGACACTAATCAACATTCGGTAATGTAAGTTAGTTTCATGGAAAGCTTTGTGAATTAAATTGATAATAACTGTGTTTGTTTCTCTCATTATTTGATTTAGGCTATTCTACCTCATCACACCAATCATCATTTCCAACTACCGACAGAAGGCAATATCCAAAGACAAAGATACCAACAAAGGAGCAGATGAGAATCAACAGCCAATCACAGATAAGAATGTTCGACCAATAGCAGAGCAGGAATCAAAATTAACAGAAGTTATGGAAGTGGTTGCAGTTGAAAGTGATGAGGAGATGGAAGATGTGGGTATTTTCATGTTAAAAAATCAATAATAATCAAATTAATAATAAGAATCATTAATAATGAAATTAGTAATAATAATCAAATAAATAAAAAAATTAATCAAATTAATAGTGAAGAAAAAAAATAATCATGTTAGCACATTGTGGTAAGGCTATACTTACCAAAAATTCTAGCTTTTTTTGCTGAAAAATTTATTAAAAATTCTCTTAAAATACACTTTAATGATTATTAATAAAAATAGCAATAATATTAATAACAATAGAAATAATAATAATACATACACCAACAGACCCCAATCTTAGATGTAGACGAGGGAGATGCAGAGAACCCTCAACTTATGAGTAGTCATGTATGTGCCATATACAAATACATGAATGACTTGGAGATCAAGTGCCCTGTGAGGGTAGGTGGTTGAGGGAAGGGTGGTTGTTGGTTGTTGGGGATTAGGTCTGGTTGGAGGAAAGGAGGAAAAAAAGGGATTGTTGGTGTTTTTTGAGGGAGGGAAATAAGTTGGATAGCGGAGGTTTATATTTCTCTTAAAGATTGATAAGTGGTTGTTTTAATTATGTTAGGTGGTTGGATGAGGGCTGTACATATACTTTTGATACTGTTGGTAGATAGGTTGATATCGTTAGATGACTGGCAGAAGCTTTGTATCTTTCTGTTTAGATTGTTGGGTTGGTGGGTGAATGTTATTTGATAGTTGAATGTGTGTTTATCGGGTGTTCTTTCATCTATTGAATCATTAACTAACCCACTCACTCAAAACTCATTCCACCCACCAGTCAAACTTCATGTCTTCTCAGCAAGAAGTGACCTCTCGTATGAGAAGTATCCTTATTAACTGGATTGTACAAGTTCATGGCAGGTTGGTGTGAGGAGGGGAGGTGTGTTTGGAGTTGAGGGGATGATGAGGTGTGTGTTGGTGGTTGGGTTGTGGGTGTGTTGTGTCTAGTTGGTAGGAT
This sequence comes from Pterobdella sp. o SKG-2022, assembly GCA_964035795.1. Classification (NCBI taxonomy): domain Eukaryota; kingdom Metazoa; phylum Annelida; class Clitellata; order Hirudinida; family Piscicolidae; genus Pterobdella; species Pterobdella occidentalis. The sequence continues at coordinate 3,733,998 of OZ038327.1, forward strand.
GATGTAATGTTTGGTCAGGGGTAGGTTTTGTTCAGAAGGTGAGTTTAGGGGGATGTGGGATGATTTTTTTGCGTGAGCTTGGTAGCTGTTTTTGCTTGCACCATAATTTTATAATGATAAGGTTTTTGTAGTCATCAACCCACATACACAAATTTCTTCAGTAAAATGTTATCCCATATTTTGCAGCATACATCAAATAAGAGGAATTTTCAATACATTTATTGAGAATCAAAAGCTCTCATTGTCGGTAAGTTTGGTCTTATCATGAAACGTTAGAGTTTGGTTTTTGCTAACGTTTGATGATAAGGCTAAACTTATCAACAATTATAGCTTTTGATTCTCAATAAATGTATTGAACACTCCTCTTATTTGATGTTTTTTGTTACAAATTATTATAGGAAAATACATACGATGTCTTTGAAAAGCAATCCTATGTATGTAATATTCACCGAACCCCACTTTTCACCCAGGTTCCACCTTCTACAAGAAACACTATTCCTCACCATCAACATCATCGACCGGTATTTACAGGTAATGATTGGTGTACGTGCCTATGATTGGTCGGTGTGCGTGCGTGTTATTAGTTAGTGTACGTGCGTTGAACGTGTATTTTTTTATAGATAATTTACGTTTTTTTGTTTTGTAAATTTTATTTACTTTCATATTCTTGCGTCTTTCATATCATTGTGTATCTCATCATTGAAAGTACAAGACATCAGACTACCATCCCGCAAGAACAGTCATCAACTGCCAAGCAACACCATTTAACAGGAGGAGCAAGTACCAAAGACGAAGTTCCAATTGTTGGGCATCACGTCATTATGGCTGGCGTCAAAGCTGGAAGAAATTTACATCGCCTCAATGGAGGATCACCTATTTGTGACTGATAATGTGTACACCAAGAAGGATATGGAGCAGATGGAGTTGTCTATCGTTACTGTGAGTCGGTGGGCAAGTTGGGTGTGGTGAAACGAATTGGTGGTGAGTGGGGGAATGAAATGAGTTGGTGGTGAGAAATGGGTTGGTTTGGTAAGGGATGGTTGTGAATCATTATTGTGAGTTGGTGGTAAACATGAGGGAAAAGAGAATAGGTACCTAAGATATGGGTAAGAGGGTGTTGAGGGATTGGGTGGTTAGGGTGGGGAAGGTGTTTTGTGGGCTAAGGGGGGTTAATTTTCGTGGGGAGAGTGATCTTGTTTAAAAAAAAAATGGCTGTCTATAGACTAGTGTGAACTAAATGAATGTACTGTGGGTTAAGACAGAATTGAAAAAAAAATCATTATAATGGCGTTTCATACTTATTTGATGAATCACCACTTCTTCCAGAAACTTGATTTCAGTTTAACTCCTCCTTTGTCTATCCACTTCTTAAGAAGGTACTCCAAGGCTGCCAAGGTGTGTTGTTCTTTTAAACCTTACATCCTGGATTCAACTCCCACTTTTTTCTTGAGATATGTTCAATATTTTTTAATACAACCCATATAACACAAGATTTGATAATACATATTTCAATATAAATTATATTTTTTCATCTATTTTTCACAAAAGTATTTACTTTATTTATTTTTCATTCAAAACAATCGGGTCGCACCAGGTCAATGTACAAATGCACAACATGTCAAAGTTCATCCTAGAATCAACATTGTTGAACTATGAACTGGCCTCAGTTCGTCCATCCTTATTGGCCGCAGCTGCCCTTTATGTGTCAAGGCAATCTTACAGAGAACTTGATTGGGTTGGTAGTCTATTCAATTAATCAATGTTACTTTGAAGTATTTTTATATATCTTTAGCCCTAATACACCCTTTTTCAAATATGCAAGTATCTTCTCTCTTACAAACGTCACACTACATCATTCACCATTCATTTATCTCTCTCTTTTAATAACCAACTACTAGACCTCCACCCACCAGCAATTTATCTCAGCATTCTTTCATATCCAATCACTACTCTTATAACCACCCACCATTAAATCACTTCTGCCCTCATCCCCAACCACCAGGTTCTTTGATCCCTTTTCTTCTATGTTCACTGCTGTCAACCTCAGTTACAGGGACATGTACAGGAATAATAAAAATAACTAAAATTAAATTAGATTATACTGCTGTACATGTCCCAGTAGCTGAGGTTGACAGCAGTCAGTCTAGATTATTGATATTATAAGAGTAATTTATAAAAAGACCATTTATTTGGGAAAAATTTTTATAAACTGCTAGCTGAGTTAACTTACAGGAGTATAATTTATTTAATTTTTTTATTATTAATTTATTTATTATTATTTATTAATCCAATTAAATATAATTTAATTAATATAAATACCCCCACCCACCTCATAAACAGGATAGGAACCTTACTTACCACACTGGCTATAGCAAGTCAGACATCCTACCAACATCCAAACAGTTGGCAATCCTCATCACTGCACCCCATAACTCCAAGCTTAGCGCCGTCTATAACAAGTACTCCAGCTCTAGGTTTGGCTTTTGCATGTTTTTGTTGTATTATTAAAGGGGTTTGTATGTTGTTGTTGTATTGTTGAGGTGGTTTGTATCTTGTATTGTTGCCGAATCCTTGGTAAAAGAAAACGAGCTATAGAAAGGATTCAATCAATTGTTGTTACTGTTTTCATCAAATAATAATTATTATTATTACTATTATTATCCCCTCGATGGTAGGTTCTTCAATATATCAAAGTCTGAGATGCTCATGACACCACAACTCTTGGCCATTGCAGAGAGGAAATGAATGGGTGGAGTTTGGGTGGAAGTGAATTATTAAGTTTCTGGTGGATGGGTGGTGGCTGGTTGAGTTTTGGGTGTGATAGTGGTTGGTTATTGAGTTTGTGGTAGATAAATGGTTCAGTTTGGAGGTGTGATGTTGATGGTGCTTGATGTTGAAGTTTGGGTGGGGTGCTGATGTTGGTTAAGTTTGGAAAAAAATATCAAGTCTGGTGTAGTGGGGATGGTGGGCAATCATTGGAGAGAAAATATTGATTTGTCTTTAATTATAATTATGGATTTTGATTATTGATAATATCCATTCTATCAATGTGTGGACTTCGTGACTTCAAAAGACATCATTATTGTTTTTATTGTTATTATTTCTTCGTTATTATTGATATTATTATTATTAATTTTTCTTTGCTCTTCATACGGCAGTTGAATAATGCTACTTGGTTGCAGATCATTGATATTATTTTTCAATTCTTATGATTTTTTATCAATCTATTTCTCTTATTCTTATTGTTATTATTATGCTAAACATTATTATATATTATTTTGCTTACTTATTTGTACACTTTTGCATCCAATCGTATTTAATACACACAAACTTCACTAGGTTTCACACTATATAATTCAAATTTTTTTTCCACATATGTATAGCAATATTCCAACAATATAGCAATATAATTTTCTAATTTTTGTATGAATAAATCGTTAAATATACTACCTTTTAGAGTATTTAGTGTTTTAACTTATGGGTATTATAACGACCGTTATATGTGTGATATTAATATCTATTCCAATAAAAAACTGACCAATGATGTTATCTTTATGTTATTAATATCTTGTTTCCAATACAGAACTAACCAATGATGTGATTTTTAATTAATATATCACTGAATCTATTTATATAACGGTCTAAAATCCAGGGGCGCTTTTAACTGTTAAAAGTATATATATGAAGTGTATTTAAATGTTTATTTAGGAGCGCAATTTAGCCATTAACAATAAATATTTAATAAAAATAAAGTATATATATTTATGAATCATTTTTCTAGCGCTAGTGAAGAATTGTGGTGCGCTTGTATGATATTAGTTATGTATATGACGTTGTATAGAAGTTTGATGATGATATGTTCCGCGAAGTGACTATTTTGTTTCGAAAAGCATTGATAAGAGAATAAATTTTTGATTTTGAAGCTTAAATTCATTGGAGCAACAGTTAAAATTTTTCGGCCCGTATAGCTCAACTGGTAAAGCATTAGACTAATTATCTGGAGTTACTTGGTTCGATACCCTGTGGGCAAAAAGTTAGCACCTGTTCCATAGTCTTCGCTACATTAAATTTGTAGAAAGCGTTTGCACAAAATCTTTTAGTATACTTCTTCAAAAAACAGTAATTTTTTTGAAATAATTCAGTATTTAGCCGCATCAAAAAAACGCATGATTTATTGTTGAAATCTAGAAGCTTGCTACAATTTGTTTCATAAAAAATGGTAGATGAGTAACCGTTAGCAAATATATTCAGTAAATAATTTTTTTTTTAATTGATAAATTTTTATTTGTAATCACAACTGAAATTTACTTTTCACTCGAAACTGTTAGAAAAGTAAACTATTTCACAATACATTTGATAGCTCAAAATTCCAATAAGAAATTATTTCCATCAATGAAAACCAATTATACATTATTAACAATTAAACCGGTTTTATTTTAAACCCAGCGTGGTCACATCTTCCAAATGGATTTGAACGACATCTCAAACCCGCCATTATTTGAACATGGCACCTTCAGGTTCCGTAAGTTGAGACTAGCAGACGAATGCTTAAAAGCAGATGATTATTTTGAAGAAACGCCTCAATACTGCATGTCAAAGATTGAATGTAAGTTTGTTATAATTATATTTTTGAAGGTAAGTTAGATTTAATGTTTTGTTGAAGATAAGTTGAGATCATTAATGATAGTATATAAGTCATTTTGATAGTTTATTAATAAATGAAATTTGAAATTAGACTTTTTCAGTGTATATATTCCTTAATATCAATATCGATAGTCTATAAATATATAAAGTTGAGGAAAACCTATAAATTAATACATCAAACTGAAATATTGAGATTGCACACACTAGCCACCTATATTAAACTCACAACAGTTTTCAAATCAACCACTGATATTCATTTTAACTTGATTGCATGGATCACATCCTGAAATACATTTAGTAAAAACTATTATCCTCATTCAATACTGTTTAATATGTCAACAGACATTTTTCTACATAAGCCTCAATTAATGTAGCTTTTTTTTGTATAATATACCTATAAAATATAATAATGATAATAATAATAGTATCATAATGATAGTAATAATAATAATTTAAAGACTCACACCACACACTTCATCTCTTCAAATAAGTTTATCTATAAGGACTATCCAGAAATGAGCAGTTTTAGACTTGACAAGAATTTTGAGAAAAGTATTAGAAACAAACTGGGCTGACAATTAGCACCTGTTCCACAGTGTGTTTTCGCTACATAAAATTTGTAGCAAGTGCTTTGATCTATAGGGAAAAGCGCTTCTTAAATACCACATCGTCTCACATTACATACATTATAAAAACCATCTTGGGTATGCCCAGATTGTGAGTCACAACTAGTTTCCATGTACAACCACTGCAGTAAAAAATTCAGTGTGCAGAATGGAATGATAATAATAATAATAATATATATGTATTATATCAATTTTTCTATTAGCCTTGCATCACTACAGCCTACGATGACAATGAGGAAGAAGTTAACTGTGACATCTCAGACTTCTGCATCATAGAGATCAATGAAGGTGTCATGGCTGAAGTCCCTGTAGCTTCAGCTTTTCACAGACATCTAATTGGTTGGTTTGCTGGCCAATCATAGTTTAGTAATGGCATTTTTCTTACTGCTATTAGTATTGCGCAACTGAAACCCCAGGTAGGGGTAATCAAATAATCAACTTACTTATTAGTATTATCATTATCATTGCTGTTACTACTGCTACTAATATAGTATCATATAATAATAATAACTAACCACTACCAGGAAATAAAGGCTCAACAAAGCGGAAGTTAGAGGAGGAAACGAAAGTGAAGTTGAAAATACCCCCTAAAGGGCAGGAGGGTATTGTGGGTATGTTTTTGTGTTTGTTTGTGTTTATATATACTTCTCCATCTATCTTTTACCTTTGTTCATTCACTTTCTATTTAACCACCCATCTGTTTATCCACCCAACCATTCATCTATCTACCCAACCATCCATTCATCTACTCAACTGACTAGTCACCTATCCCCCATCCAACCATCCTATACTCACTCCACCAACTATCCATCTATCAATCTTCCAATCCCACCTTCCATCTATCTATCTACCAATCTCACCATTCACAGTCGTCACTTCCTCTCACCGGAAAAACATCCAATCCGCCATAACGCGCATTCGATTACTGGTTGATACTCACCGGAAAAAGATGCCGATAAACTATTTCCTCTCGTTTCGAGCCACTGACATCGGAGCATCTTTTGAACGATTTAAAGAAGACGTTCTTAAAAACTGCAAGGTTTTTTGTTTTCTTCATTGGAGAAATAATTATAAAGTAATAATGTCAATAATAATAATAGTAATAATTATAATAATAATAATAATCATAAACCACTACAATACATTCAATCCAACCTAAAGCTCACAGAACTATAAAAAATTGTAACCTCAAATATCCACCAATCATTTGAACCCCATCAACCATAAATTCATACTCCTTTAGATCAGCCACAACTACTTCAAAAATCAAAAACTCAACATTACAGGGAACATTGAAATCTTTGAAACACCAAAAATACTTATAACCTACCTATCTCTCTCCTCCTCCTCCTATCTCCCCTTCCCCATCTTCACTCCTTTTCCCCTCTTCACTCTCTCCAACATGCTTCACCTATTCTCCACTCCACTTTTCACTTACTCCACCCTTCTCCCCCATCACCATCTCCACCCATTTCTTTTTCCACTTTTTTTCTCCTCTATCCATCTCCCCTCCTTCTTCACAGAGCAAAGGAATCGACACATCCCTTTTCCAAAACCCACGCAAGCTGCATTTGACTGTAGCTGTGGTAGTGTTGTGTAACGATAGGGAAGTTGAGAAGGCTGTCAGTTGTATGCAGTCTGCTACTAATATCTACACTGAGTATGTAGGAGGATGGGTGGTTGGGGTGTAATGTGACTCTGAGTTTTCAGGGGGTGGGAAGTTTGGGGTATGAGGGGGTGATTGGAGTGAGTTTTTAATGTGGTTGGTGCTTTATGGTGGAGGTTTGGGCGTGAGTGGTGGAAGTGAGTTTTTTAGGGTGTGGATTGTGTCTTGGGGGGAAGGAGGGGTTTGTTTTATATGGCATAGGGGGTGTGGATAGAGTCAGTTCTTACTGTGGGATTGTGTGTGGTTTGGATGAATGAGTTTTGAGGGTAGGATAGTTTTTAAATACAATTTAATTTTGAAAAACTATAATTATCCATAAGCACAAACTAACATAAATCTTAACGAAATCTCAAAAGAATAGAGAAGTTGACTGGAAATGGATTGGAGGTAGAGGTCAAGGGGTTAGAGGTCATGAATGATGACCTCTCGTGTGTGCATGTGCTCTATGCCAAAGTTCAAGATTCTCAAAATAAGTACTGCTATTTTTATATAATTACAATAGTAATAAGTATTTCAATTATCATTGTTATTAATACAATTATTGTTGCTATTAATATTTTTGTATTCTTCAATATTTTTAGTTATTTTTTAATACTTTTTCTATAATGTTGACAATAATAATAGTTATTATTACTTTATTATCATTATTTCATTAATAATAATAATATTATTATTATTCGTTTAGACTACAGATGATAGCGGACGCTTATGTGTCTGCCCTGGAAGACACAAACTTCTTGTCTAGACAGTATGACAGGGTCAAACTACACATCACACTCATGAACAGCCTCTTCCGGAAGGAAGGGAGTGGTGATGATGATGATTACAACAACAATAATAATGATAATAATAGACAACCCTTCGATGCTTCGGAAATTTTCAAGGTTTGATTTTTGAATAATGGGGCTGATAATTATTTTCTACTACTACTACTACTACTAAAACTACTACTACTACTAAAACTACTACTACTACTACTACTACTACTAAAACTACTACTACTACTATTACTACCACTACTACTAATAATAATAGGAATAATACTTCTAATAAAAATAAAATAAATAGTAATGTTAAAATAAATAATAGTAATAAAAATAATAAACCCCAACAGAGGTACAGCGACTACAACTTCGGCAAGATCATCATCAGGAGTATTGACCTCTGCAGGAAGGGGTCAAGTGGCAAGAATGGCTACTATGTACTGGAAGGCAGTGTGCAAATATGAATAATAATTTTTATTGTTTTTTTTTATATTATTTTTATTTTCTTATGCTTTTTTTGTTTATTATTGTTGTTATTTTTATTTTTAGTGATTTTTATTGTTTTTGTTTTTTATTAAATCATCATTGAAGATCTAAGGTTTTGATTGTAAAATATTGAATTTCAAATAAAGCTTTGAATTATTTTTTTATGCATAAATAATTAAAAACTTGGACTGGAAGAATCAAAAAACTACTAAATATATTTCTTTATCCATTAAAGCATTACTAAACACTACGTCTTTTCACGTCTGCACTGTCAACCAAAAGCTCAATAAAAAAATAATTTAAAATAACTCAACAAAGTCATATTAGATTATACTGCTGTAGGCGTCCCAGTAGCTGGGGTATACAACAGTCGGCTAATACACTTTCTTCACTCAGCTCTATTGTGTGGGTCCGCATTTTCCAAGCCATAAGATTCCAAATCCTTTTCCAACGCTACTCAACCAGTTTTTTGCTAGTCTGCACGCCAATGCAATTCACTTATTTTAATTTACTTGGTATTGGAAAAAAGATATTTAAATAACAGTTTGAAAAAATAATAATAAGCTAACAAAATCATAAACAAATAAAAATAAAGTATAAAAAGCTAAATAGTAAAAAAAATAATAAATAAAATTATGAAAAAATGAATAAAACCAATAAAAATGAATAAAGCCAATTTAAGAAAAATAATAAATAAAATCATCATAAGATAAATAATAGAAATAATAATAAATGACATCATGAAGGTATTAACATTGATTAAGTAACAGGTGTATATGCAACGTTTTAAGAGCAACAACAGTTTTGATAAGGAATAACAAGAATAATAATAAAGTTATAACAACTCGATAAAAAAAAATAATTAAGTAAAAAATAATAAAAAGAAGACAACTAAGAGTATAAAGTGGGTGAAAGGAGTTCGTGTTAGTTTGGTGGTTGCCCTGGAGTGTTGACCTCTAAAAAACATTTGAATAACAACAAAGATTAATAATAAAAGCTGGAAAAATAAAAAAAAGCATAATATTTGAATAAAAACTCAAAAAATAATAAGTCCCACATTTTCAACGATAAAAAGTAGTGTTTTTTAGCTTAAATCAAATCAACAAAGATATGATATATTTCATTTTAACCTCGATCTTCTTTTCATCATGGATATCCTCTTCCTATGGAATCTACTTTCTATTGAATGAAGGAGACCGGAAATGCTTTTATGAAGATCTTCCGCCGGATGTGATGGTCACTGGTGAGTTATTATTATTATTATTTAAATTATTATTTAAGTTGTTATTATTCAAAATATTATTTTTATTATTATTATTCACCTTTTTATTGTTATTATCATTTACATTTTTATTGTTAGCATTATTATTTACATTTTTATTATTATATATATTATTTTCACCAGCATCATTATTCTAAAATCTCCCAGAATCCAGATTTATTTATCTTCAACATAAAATTTAACTGAAAAAAGCACAAAAATCATTGCACGAGTATTTCCATTATTAATCACACTATAATGGTATTTATAATGTAGTTTTGACAAATAAAAAATTTATTCACAAAAAGCTCTGACTATTTTTCTAAATGAATCTTTTTCCGTTGCTGATATAATTAGTGGAAAGCTAATTGATGTTTAAGATGTATGTTTTCTTTGCATTCATGGAACATTGAAGAATTTTCTTTCCATAAATAAATTTTGACTGTGAATTTTAAATTCACCAATGTCTGCCCTTACCGTACATCAAATCCTTCTCACCCACCCACTCTATAACATCCATTCACACTCAACTGCTCTTCTCCCCCTTTTTCGTTTCTCAGTATCCACTCATCTACTTTTTGAGGTATATAGAACCACTCTTCAACCAACATAGCCTAGCACCACCTTTCTAACACTATCCACTCAGCACTACCCACCTAACACCACCCACTCACCCTTCACAACTCCAACCCAATACTAACCTCTTTTCCACCTACTTCCACAAGGTATATACAACATGTTATTATGGGACGATGACAACCAATTATATCTGCCTGCTAACCATTATGGGGCGATGATCAGAGTGAAAGGCCCAGATGATGAGAATATCATGGCTAGGGTTGGTAGGGGGGTGAGGGGAGGAGAGATGTGTGGTGGAATAATTGGAAGAGAGGGAGAACAAATAGGTGGGTTGGAAAGGGAGAGCTGAGTTGATGGTGGGAGGTGGGAAAAGATAAATGGTAAAGTGGGGGAGAGGACAGGTATGGTAAGGTGGAGAAAGGGGAAAATAGTGGGTTGGTGTAGAGAAAGCGAATGGGTAATGAAAAAGTAGAGAGATGAATAATGGAGTGAAAATTTAGTGGGTGAGATACTTCGATAACTGAGATAGTTTGGAGGTAGAGGAATGAGGAATATGGTTTGGTGGGTGAGTGAAGTGGGAGGTGTAAGTGGTAATGACTTTCAGTGGGTGGTTTAGTAGAGGATAGTGGGTGGTTCAGTAGAGGATGGTGGGTGGTTCAGTAGAGGATGGTGATAGTTGGTTTGGTGAGTGAGCTTGTTTGATGGGCAGACAGATTAAATGTTCAGAAAAACAAAATATTTGATGAAATTCAACCGGTTCAAAAGAAAAACTGAAAGTCTTGGTTAATAAAGATATAAACACTATATATTATTAACTAGAAACCACCAGTACACTAATTTAATTAAATAAAATTAACAGGATTTTCTTTCACACCCACTTGGTAATTAGCATCTGTTTCACAGCCTCTATAAATTCAATTTGTTGAAAAAGATTCGAGCAGCACTAGGAAATAAATAAATTCAAATAATTAGAAAAATTTTATGCGATCTATATAGGGAGTTTATAATATAGATGAGTATGAATTTTAGTTGATGTTTGGTGTAAGGGTGTTAATGAGCATGTTGGAGATTTTGATATGGGTTTGTGTAGAACCATCTTTTTCATCATCATCATCATTATCATCATCACCATCATCATCATCATCATCATCATCATCATCATCATTATCATCATCATCATCACCATCACCCACATCATCATCACCACCACTAGGGCTACAGAGGAGAAGGAAGATTCGTGTTTACGTCATCATTAGAAGGAGAACACGTCATATGTTTTGATACGGATGGGCCTTTGTGGTATGATGGTAGCAAGATGGTGGGTGGTGTTGAGAGGGGGGTGGTTGGATGAGAGGGGAGTGGTGAAGTGTTGGGTGGGTGAGAGTGGTGGAATGTTGGGTAGGTGGTGGTGGTGGAGTGTTGGGTGAGTGAGGGTGGTAGAATGGTGGTGAGATGATGGATGATGGAGTGTTGGGTGGGTGAGGGTGATGAAGTGGTGGTGAGATGGTGGGTGGGTGATGGTGATGAAGTGATGGGTTTTAAGGGTGGATGAAAGAAAGAGGTGGTTGTGTTAGATAGGATGTTATAAGAGAATAAATGGGAGCAAAATGGTAAGTATTGTTTGGTGGGTGATGGTAGTGGGAATGATGGTGGTGATGGGAAATAGGAATATCCGATAGGAATGGGTAGGTAGAACCACAATAACTAAACTGAACAATGACAGTTCAAAAAATAAAATAAAAAACGTGTGATGAAATATTAAAGGTAAATAAAAAAATATATACTTGAACAACAATAATAATTGCGAAAACTATATAAACAATAATAATAATAATAATAATTCTAATAATAGTAATAAAAGTAATAATAACAGTAATAATAGCTTTATTGACCGTAGAGAACGCTGCATAAACAATCTTGTCCTCCTGTATCAACATGAATGCACTATAAACGATAACTTTAATAATAATAATAATAATAATAATCATAACAACAATAATAATAATAATAATAATAATAATAATAATAATAATAATAATAATAATAATAATAATAATAATAATAATAATAATAATAATAATAATAATAATAATAATAATAATAATAATAATAATAATAATAACAATAATAATAACAATAATTAATAATTAATAATAATAATAATAATAATAATAATAATAATAATAATAATAATAATAATAATAATAATAATAATAATAATAATAATAATAATAATAATAATAATAATAATAATAATAATAATAATTATTATTATTATTATTATTATTATTATTATTATTATTATTATTATTATTATTATCATTGTTATCCTATTACTGAGAATTTCGTGTATTAAGTTGATAACTATTTCATGTTGATCCCTCTCATCATCAGTCTTCCTTGTGATCACAATAGTATGAACTCCGATAGTTTTGGGCCACCAAACATTACAATCTTCTCACTGACACATACCGCCAAAAATAAAATTGAATTATATAAATACAACATGGGTATGAGTATAACAGCGTGAGCTCCAGCAGTTTCAAACCCCAAACCAAACACAACCCCCACCCACCCATTGAAACCAACACAATCTCCAACCACCCATTAAAACCAAACCAACCTCCTACCCATCGACAGAAAATTCATTTAGAGCTGCGTAAAGGGCTTCACGACATAAAAGCTTTACAACACCAAGACACCATGACAGAGATGAAGATGATGGTTGGTCTACTACTTAGCCAACTTGATCTCATTTCTAAGGAGCAACAATACCAGAGGGTCTGTTGGAAAGGAATGGGTGTGGTGGTGGCATTGGTGTGTGATGGTGGGAGGAGAAGAGATGAGTAATGTAGGTGATCGAGAAAGAAAACATGGGTTTGAATATTAAAATAATCTCATCTACTAAAAGCAAAGAACTTGCCAAACACACGAAAATCTTTCAAAAATTTAATAAAATCCCCCACCTATTCAAACCCCCATACACGTAGTAACCCAAAAAATTTCAACCTCACACTCTTCCTTAAATTCCACACACTTCCTTAAACACAAAAATACGCACTCTTAAACTTCACCCCCATACAAACACAGAACAGAGAAGCAGACTTCAGGGAGTTAAGCGAGAACACATGGTATAGGGTAGTAGTTTCATGCGTGACCACCCCCCTTCTGGTCGTTCTCATAAGACTTTTCCAGTCTTACCATCTCAGGAACTTCTTTATGGCGAAGAAATTGGTGTAGGACTGATGGAGGGAGGGATGGTGAGGGTGGTTGGTGTTGTTATTAGGTTTGGGGAGAACTTTGGTGTGATGGTGTTTTGTGGTTTGGTAGAAATATTTAGAGAATTTGTGGTTTTTAACTTTGATAAATTGGTGGAGGGTAGGGTGGATGAGGATGGGTATGATTTTTTAGGTTTGTGGTAGGAATGGGTGAAAATGGAGTGGCGTTCAAAAAAAGCATGCAGGAAATGGTATTTTTTGCAAATTTAATGGAAAAATGATTGATTAGGACTCGACTTTTTCTTGATTGTGCTATGATTGATCTGTTAGTAAATGGACGATTAGATCAAGTACACAAAAAACTTGATAGAGGACTTAAAATATCGATTGATTTGGAGTTTATCTTGAAGGGTTGAGGCGAGTTGGTGTGGAGGGTTGGTGTGGAGGGTTGGTGTGGAGGGTTGGTGTAGAGGGTTGGTGTAGAGGGTTGGTGTGGAGGGTTGGTGTGGAGGGTTGGTGTGGAGGGTTGGTGTAGAGGGTTGGTGTGGTGGGTTAGTGTGGTGAGGTGTGAATGAAAGATTGGTATCGTGAGGTGTGGGTGAAAGGTAGAGTGTGAGGTGATGTGATAAACAACTAATGAAACATAGATAGAGTGTATGATAGAGACATTTCTCGACAAATTTTGTACAGAATCTTTCGTTATCAATAAAACTTACTGGATCTTAAGTTTTCTGTTTCAGAAACCAAAAAAATTTTTAGAAATTTCAATATAATATACTAATATATATAATAAATTAATTAATGACCATTATCAAAATTAGAATTATCAATCTATATTAATAACTGTGAGCTTTTCACAACTGAACTCTTAGAAATTGCCGTCATAACTGATAACTTTGATTATCATTCAAATCATCCAATGTCTCTCAGAATCTGATATTGCTTTATGAATAATCGACTAATTTTTCAGTGCTTTTGGTATTTACATTTTCAAAATTCAATATTTTTTAACAAAAAACATTAAATAAGAAGAATTTTTAATACATTTATTGAGAATCCGGAAGCTGTAATTTTCGATAAGTTTAGCCTTATCATGAAACGTTAGCCTCTGTCTCTGAAAAGCTTCCAAGATGTATTATTTATTTGAGGTATTTTTATTATTATTATTATTATTTTTAAGTATTATTATTAGCATTTTTTTTATTTATTATTATTTTTTGATAACGAAAAACTTCGTGTTTTAAATAAAAACTATTAGTGTCTATAATTTTTTTGTTTTTATATGATGTGTTTTTTTTACATTTTTCATTAACCTAATTATATATATTTATTAATGAAATATTTTACACGTTTCTTTATTTCTTTAAGTAATTAAAATTTTTCATGAATTTTTGTTAAATATTTTCCATTCTTTTAATTTAATATATTTCATTTATTATATATATTTATTATATATTATATTATATCTGGAGATTATCTCTTCATAGACTGATATTTTAGTTCATTTGGTATCCCCAGGTGTTTAGAAAATAGGTTAAAACTTCACAAAATAAAGTTGTGTTTAAGTGGTTACTTGAATCAAGAATATCTCATTTGAAAGAAAATCTCTCAAAATCAGTTTCATTAGGCAGAAACAGAGCGAGATGAACAAGGGAGAACACAAGTGCCTTTCCTAATGGTTGTATTGGGTCTCCTGTGATGGTTTGGAAATCAAAGCCCGTCGTAGTGTATCGTCAGATTAGGATCATCTGGGAAAAAAAATTTCATAATTATTTCTGTAGGAAAAAAAACAGTAATATGAACAACGACAAAGACATCTCCCCTCACAACCTCAAAAGCTTAGAGATTTATAGCGCAAAACAGCCTAAAAGCATATGTTGAGACAAAAAAAAAACTGAAATATATCATTTTCTAATATAAGAAACACTAAGTAGAGACTAAAATCTGAAAACAGTAAAAAGCAATAAGTTGGAGAGGCTCAAAGTGGAAATGAGGAATAGGGATTTAATATATTCATAATTCTTGTAATAAATTAATAAATAAAAATAATAATAATTATAAAATTAAAAATAATAATAAAAAACGTGATACTGAAAGTTAATATAACTATTTTTTTATTCAGATAAATATTATTATTTGAAATATATGTATGTAAGTTTTATTTTGACGGTGCAATGTTTCAGTAGATGTGGGTTCAGACTGCACTTTTACCATATAAATATTAACCTCGCAAAGCTTTTGAATGAATTGAAGAAAAAATGCCTATATTGATTGAATTATTGTGGTTTAAAAAATAGAGAAAAATTGATTTATTATGAATTTCAGCGGAATATTCGAAAAAATTATTAGTGAATAGATTTTTTTTTACAAAAAACGAAGAAATGTGATTGAAATTATCATAAAAAAGAATGAAACATGCAGTAAAAATGGAGGTAAAAAATGAGGTAAAAGTAAAAAAATACAAGTTATTGAACACAATAATAAAAAAAAACTATAAAAAAAATCGATACTATCAATAAAAAAATAATAATTACTAATAATCAATTAAGGGTAGGAATAATAATTAAAGCAAAAAAAAATAATGAAAAAATTAACAATAATAAGAATAAAATAAAAATAATAATAATAATAATAAAAGAATAAAAACAAACGACAAAATAGCTGCCTTGCTGTAGACGACTATTGAGCGAAAAAAAGAGAGATGGTGAAAAAAAGAGAGAAAAGAAAATAAGAAAAATAATAAAAAACATAAAAATAACGAAAATAATTGAAATAAAAACGATAAAAAAGCCAATATATTATTTAGGTCAATATTATCAATGAGAATAATAATCAATATTTTTAATTATATACAAAAAATGGAAAAGTTACAAAAAGGCGAGAGATAGTAGTATAATAAAAGTTAGCGACAAAAAATAATTAAATTGTGTTGAAAAATGTAACAAAAGATCAATAAAACAGAAAAAATAAAATAAATAACAATAAAAACAAATAGAATGAGAAATAAGGACACACCATGAACATGGAGGCATGGAAAATTGAAAATTCACAATGAAAAAAGATAAAAAAGACAAAAAAAAACAATAATAACAAAAATAGTAGCACTAAAAACAAAAAAAATAAACAATATAAAAAACAACAATAATAATAAGAACAATAATAAAAAAAGAGATGATGATGAAGAGAGAGTAAAATTGAAACAATAAGAAGAGCTACAATGGGAAAAACATTGCAAAAAAGCACAATTACTGGAATATTTGAATCAAAATATAAATATTTCATCTATTTAATTGATATATAAAAAAAAGATTTTGCTAATTGAAAGTTTTATTCTTTGAGAATAATCTGGAAAGTGTCTGATTGTGTTTTGTTGAATTGATTAGAGAACTAATAATAAACAAAAATAGCAAAAAAAAAACAATAATAATCACAACAACAAAAAAAATAAATATAAAATTACAAAAAAAATAATAAAAAAAATAATAATGATATTTAATAGGTATTATTTATTATAGTTAAATCTTTTATCTATAGGAATACTCAACATCCCGAATAACTTGAAGATCCCTTGACCCATTGGTTATCCGGTTGGCATCACATTGTATTGGAGATTAACACCCTGATAATAACAATAACATTTTGGATAGAACAAATAATAACAATAATTGAGAGATTAATAGTAATAATAATAGGGAAAATAATAACGGTTTTCAGTATTCATTAAAATAATGCAAATGATACAATAACAAATGAGATACTATTATTGATGAGAACTGGTGGTATAATTATTATTATTAAAACAAAGATATTGATAAAATGCAAAAACTTAAAAGATGTACAACTAGTTGAATTGTATCAAAACTATAAAATGGAGACAGAACCAGCCCTAAAAGCAGACGAGAAAGCCCCCAATACCGCAGAAAAAACAACCGACAAAGCCAACAACAATAAAGCGTCTAATAACACAAGTAAGCCGTCAGAGATGAAAACATCAAAAAGCATCCGAAGTATGACCCGTAGCGCTAGCAACAGCCCTGCGCACAAAGTCCCTATACAGTGCGATACACTAACCTTCGATAACAGACATGTCCAACGCATCAAAGAGATGGAGAAGTACGTGGTGGAAGAGGCAAAAAAACGCAAAAAAGACTGGGAGAAGGATGTGGAACAGATGCGGGAAGAGTTTCTGCATCTTGTGCCTACAATCGCGGAAGAAGAACCGTCTCTAACGGTCCTCCACGCAATAGAAAAAACGGAGGATCTGCCGTCTGATAAAAGCAAGCATCTGATAACCAGGCGGAAGGGCAGTCTGGATGTGTTGGATAATAAAAAGATGAAGACGTTGTTCATGGAGTACCCTGGATCTGGGATGAGGTACAAGATGAGGTTTGATATTGCTGGCTTTGAACCTTCGTCTGTTAAGGTGGGTGGGTGGGATGGTCAAATGGGAGGTAGGTGGTTAGTTAGATAGATAGGTAGGTGAGTGGGTTGGTGGGGTCGGTTGGTGAGGTGGGTGGTTAGCTAGGTAGGTAACTGGGTAGATGAGATAAGTAAGTGAGATGGGTGAGCTGGTGGGTAGTTGAAGTGAGTGGGTTGGTGAGTGGTTAAGTAGGTAGGTAGAGAAAATTTGTTGATGGTTGGGTTGATGGGTAAATAGGAAATTTAGATATCAAATCGGGTTGTTTGTTGGGTGTGCAGTTAAAATAGTCAAAGCTTAATAAAAGTGGTTGGTTGAAAGAGTGATGAGGGAGGAATTGAGAAGGTGAAAAGGATGGTTGAGATAGGTTAACGGATGATGAAGAAGAGAAACGGTGGTAAAGTGGATGCTTTAAGGCCAGTAAAAGCTAGAACAATCGTTTTGTTTAAGAAATTAAAAAACTGAAAAGTTTTGACTTTTTATTTATTGATTAGTTTTTGGCAAACATTTCTGAAGTTTTAATTAAGAAAGAGAAAAAAAACATTTAAATTTCCACAAAATATTTTATATATTATATTTTTTTGTTTTATGTGTTTATTTTGAGGCACGAGAAATTATAGTTATAGGTTAATGTTTTTGGTTATATTATTATTCTTAATTTTATCACAATTTATTTAATTGACTTTAAATTCAACGATTCTTCACTATCCACAATAAAATAAATGCATTCAAGAATCCGTATATAGTATAGAAAAAGTTAAATGAAATATAAAAAAAGCTTAATGATTTATTCATAAATATGCGCCAATTTTTTTTATTTCAGTTTCTATTTATTTAAGAATAAATTTGAATTTTTTGTTTCAAAAGTCGTTATGAATCATATCTCTATTTTATTAAAACGTGAATAAACTATAAATTTTTAGTTCTGGTAGCCACTATTGCTATGACAAACTGAGTTTGATTGGGTAATGGAGATTACCATGAAGATTTAATAAGATGTGAAAGAATAAGAAAAAAATGGTTAATGCTTTTAATGCAGTGAATAATTTTGAAGATGGTTACATTTACGAAAAACTCTATTTAAAAGGGATTTATGAAAGAATGATTTTTGTTTGGATGAAAAAATTGGAAGACATGTTTTTAGAAAAATTACAGTTAGATTTATCTAAATGAATGAAAATATTTGAATAATAGAGTTAAAAATATTCAAAACAAGATATAAATAAAAGTAAAAATGTAAATATTAATATAAAAAAATAGGAGTAATATCTTATTAAGGATATATAGAAATGAAACAAGAAATTATGTGGAGAAAACAAAAAAAAAATTATGTATATATACATTAACAATTTGAACAAACCATTATCAACAATTTTGTCAAAACACACAGTTATACCTACACAAACAAACAAAAGAACAAACACTCACACACACACACACACACACACACACACACACACACACACACACACACCACACACACACACACACACACACACACACACACACACACACACACACACACACACACACACACACACACACACACACACACACACACACACACACACACACACACACACACACACACACACACACACACACACACAAACACACCTTCTTTAGAAATACTGTATTGATTGGAGTTTTCTTAATTATACAGTGCCAGTTATTATTTTTTATTTTTTTTATTCTTTTTTTTATTATTTTCTATTTTTTTAAATATTAATTTATGTTGTTAATATTATTATTACCATTCTTTTTGTTATTTTGTTATTTTTGTTAGAATTATTGTTATTATTTTTTTTTAACTTTTATTTATCTAATGAAAATATTATTCTTTACTACAGTTTTCAAATTAAATTTTCAATTCTATTTTTTCCATAATTGTTAATCTCTTTCATATTTTTCAGTTATGTCATTTTTATATTGGGTTTTTAAAAAATAAATTAACACAAAATCAAAAAAAAGAAAACAGTTAAGCTTTCAACAAAAATAAAAAAAAAAACAATAATAAAAAAAACAATAAAAAACAATAATAACAAAAACAATAGTAAAATTTGCAACAATAATGATAATAATCATAATAAAAACAAAAAAATCGTTGAATAATAATAAAAAACAACATAAAAATATTAAAAAATAATGAGAAAACTTAGTCACCTCATCAACCTAACCAACTCACACCCGGTCACAGTGGAGAAAAAGAAAATGAAGCAAAAAAAAAAATAAATCTTTATAATAAATAAAAATTGATAGTGATGTGTTTTTTATTTTTTTTTGTATTTAATATTTATATTTTTGTTCATATGTTTATATAATTTTTATTTTTATTCTTTTTTTTTATCTTTTTTGTTCGTTTGTATTCAATCGTGTAGGGTTTTTATAGTTTGAGAAATAGTTTAGCAGCAGCTTGATGGAAAAAAAATTTAAACGACAAAATTTCAAAATTTAATCAACAAAAACAACAAAAAATAGTAAAAAATATATAATAATCTTAATCATCATAAACAACAACAATAATAACAAAAAAATTCCCATACATAGATATACCAAGGGTTCAAAACAAAGTTGAATGTGTAGAAAATTTTAGTTTTAATGAAAAAAATATCAAAAAAATGTCTCACTTTATGAAGCTGTTTCAAAACAATTGGCAAAACATAATAAAAACATGCATTTCCACCAACAAACTCCAGTTAATTGCAAGCAGCTCAAAGTGGTTGAGCACATTTTGGTGCATTCAAATTTTAAAAAAATGATAATCTGTTAACGAATAATAATAATACTGAAAATATAGAATAAATATATATACGGAAAAAATTATTTGATATAAAGAATTTGAAAAAATCATAAAATCGAAAAATAAAAAAAAACTAAAAAAAAACACTGAAAAAATCAAAACAAAAGCAACAAATTAAAACCAAGTTAAATCATACCAACTCAACCAGATCACAGCCGACAGCGAGCGCATAGCCATCAGTGCGGAGAAGGAAGGCATCATACATGAACGAAAGCTAGAGAAACCCAAAGAGGTGGACCAGAACAAGCTGAAGTCTTATCTCACAACAGATGGGATACTTATCGTCGAGGCTCCGCTACCGCCCAAAACCCTAAGACTCAGAAAGTCATCCTGCGGAAGCCCGTCTAAGAACACGAATCAGGGTAACACGTCTTGTGGAGAGTCGCTCAAAACGTCCGTCTCCCAGCCCGGCACGCCGCTTAATTGCGCTAGTCCTTTCAGGAGGGAGAAAAGAGGTGGGTGGAAGGCTGGCTGAAGATAGATAGAAGAATTTGAGGGTTTTGATAGATGATGTTGATGGTTATGTGTGTGTGCACGAGAGGTGTCGGTGAAGATTGAATGGTTGTGTATGTGGATGGTTGAAAGATATAATGTTGATGTCGAAAGTTATTTTTGCATGGTTTGGACTCATATGTTCTAAAACCAACGTTTTAAAACAAAGACATGTTTCATAACCATTAACACCACCCACAACCATAAATAAATTGACAATAATGTCACAAAAGCATACGTAAAATCACCCAAACTCTCCCTCTTTCCCCATCTCAACAACCACCACCACCAACCCTTCTCCCCTCTAGGGATAGTGCACTTTCATGACGATGAAAACTCCGAGATGAAAAGAAGAAAAATGACACTGGTGCTCGACATTGGACTCAGTTTCTCTCCAAAAGAAATAACCATACTCATCATAAAGGAGAACAGAATAAGGTGATTTCATGGTGATTTTGATGGTGGAACCACATGCCACCAATTCATCTCTTTGTTCCATATGTTGGTGGTTGTACTATGTGGGCCTTTATTTTCTGTTCGTACCATCTTTTCATAACTCTATGCCACTAAAACACACTTTTTTATCTATTTTCTGCTTTTTTATTTACACTCACTAGGCTCAACGTGAACATTTTGAATGTGCTCATTAGAATCATTAGTGTTGTTGTTGTTGCTATGGTCATATTCGAAGACGAATCAACGAAAAACACCAACAACAACAACAAAAACGAAAATAACAACAAGTAAAGTCAGCTGTGAATTAAAGAAAAAAAGTAGTATTTATTTAAATAACTTTGACGTATGAGATTGTGGAAGAAAAGCACGTTCATTCGAGAAAGAAAACTTCAACTCTATCATTTTTTCATAAAAATAAATTATTTATTCAAAGTTTCACATAATTTAAGCTAAAAAATGTTTAACATTTTTTTGTGGGGAAAAAATCATAAATTATGCAAATAAAAAAGATTTCTAATTCAAATCAACGAGAC
>OZ038327.1:3756139-4053820 GCA_964035795.1 Pterobdella sp. o SKG-2022
GAAAATAGGTTAAAACTTCACAAAATAAAGTTGTGTTTAAGTGGTTACTTGAATCAAGAATATCTCATTTGAAAGAAAATCTCTCAAAATCAGTTTCATTAGGCAGAAACAGAGCGAGATGAACAAGGGAGAACACAAGTGCCTTTCCTAATGGTTGTATTGGGTCTCCTGTGATGGTTTGGAAATCAAAGCCCGTCGTAGTGTATCGTCAGATTAGGATCATCTGGGAAAAAAAATTTCATAATTATTTCTGTAGGAAAAAAAACAGTAATATGAACAACGACAAAGACATCTCCCCTCACAACCTCAAAAGCTTAGAGATTTATAGCGCAAAACAGCCTAAAAGCATATGTTGAGACAAAAAAAAAACTGAAATATATCATTTTCTAATATAAGAAACACTAAGTAGAGACTAAAATCTGAAAACAGTAAAAAGCAATAAGTTGGAGAGGCTCAAAGTGGAAATGAGGAATAGGGATTTAATATATTCATAATTCTTGTAATAAATTAATAAATAAAAATAATAATAATTATAAAATTAAAAATAATAATAAAAAACGTGATACTGAAAGTTAATATAACTATTTTTTTATTCAGATAAATATTATTATTTGAAATATATGTATGTAAGTTTTATTTTGACGGTGCAATGTTTCAGTAGATGTGGGTTCAGACTGCACTTTTACCATATAAATATTAACCTCGCAAAGCTTTTGAATGAATTGAAGAAAAAATGCCTATATTGATTGAATTATTGTGGTTTAAAAAATAGAGAAAAATTGATTTATTATGAATTTCAGCGGAATATTCGAAAAAATTATTAGTGAATAGATTTTTTTTTACAAAAAACGAAGAAATGTGATTGAAATTATCATAAAAAAGAATGAAACATGCAGTAAAAATGGAGGTAAAAAATGAGGTAAAAGTAAAAAAATACAAGTTATTGAACACAATAATAAAAAAAAACTATAAAAAAAATCGATACTATCAATAAAAAAATAATAATTACTAATAATCAATTAAGGGTAGGAATAATAATTAAAGCAAAAAAAAATAATGAAAAAATTAACAATAATAAGAATAAAATAAAAATAATAATAATAATAATAAAAGAATAAAAACAAACGACAAAATAGCTGCCTTGCTGTAGACGACTATTGAGCGAAAAAAAGAGAGATGGTGAAAAAAAGAGAGAAAAGAAAATAAGAAAAATAATAAAAAACATAAAAATAACGAAAATAATTGAAATAAAAACGATAAAAAAGCCAATATATTATTTAGGTCAATATTATCAATGAGAATAATAATCAATATTTTTAATTATATACAAAAAATGGAAAAGTTACAAAAAGGCGAGAGATAGTAGTATAATAAAAGTTAGCGACAAAAAATAATTAAATTGTGTTGAAAAATGTAACAAAAGATCAATAAAACAGAAAAAATAAAATAAATAACAATAAAAACAAATAGAATGAGAAATAAGGACACACCATGAACATGGAGGCATGGAAAATTGAAAATTCACAATGAAAAAAGATAAAAAAGACAAAAAAAAACAATAATAACAAAAATAGTAGCACTAAAAACAAAAAAAATAAACAATATAAAAAACAACAATAATAATAAGAACAATAATAAAAAAAGAGATGATGATGAAGAGAGAGTAAAATTGAAACAATAAGAAGAGCTACAATGGGAAAAACATTGCAAAAAAGCACAATTACTGGAATATTTGAATCAAAATATAAATATTTCATCTATTTAATTGATATATAAAAAAAAGATTTTGCTAATTGAAAGTTTTATTCTTTGAGAATAATCTGGAAAGTGTCTGATTGTGTTTTGTTGAATTGATTAGAGAACTAATAATAAACAAAAATAGCAAAAAAAAAACAATAATAATCACAACAACAAAAAAAATAAATATAAAATTACAAAAAAAATAATAAAAAAAATAATAATGATATTTAATAGGTATTATTTATTATAGTTAAATCTTTTATCTATAGGAATACTCAACATCCCGAATAACTTGAAGATCCCTTGACCCATTGGTTATCCGGTTGGCATCACATTGTATTGGAGATTAACACCCTGATAATAACAATAACATTTTGGATAGAACAAATAATAACAATAATTGAGAGATTAATAGTAATAATAATAGGGAAAATAATAACGGTTTTCAGTATTCATTAAAATAATGCAAATGATACAATAACAAATGAGATACTATTATTGATGAGAACTGGTGGTATAATTATTATTATTAAAACAAAGATATTGATAAAATGCAAAAACTTAAAAGATGTACAACTAGTTGAATTGTATCAAAACTATAAAATGGAGACAGAACCAGCCCTAAAAGCAGACGAGAAAGCCCCCAATACCGCAGAAAAAACAACCGACAAAGCCAACAACAATAAAGCGTCTAATAACACAAGTAAGCCGTCAGAGATGAAAACATCAAAAAGCATCCGAAGTATGACCCGTAGCGCTAGCAACAGCCCTGCGCACAAAGTCCCTATACAGTGCGATACACTAACCTTCGATAACAGACATGTCCAACGCATCAAAGAGATGGAGAAGTACGTGGTGGAAGAGGCAAAAAAACGCAAAAAAGACTGGGAGAAGGATGTGGAACAGATGCGGGAAGAGTTTCTGCATCTTGTGCCTACAATCGCGGAAGAAGAACCGTCTCTAACGGTCCTCCACGCAATAGAAAAAACGGAGGATCTGCCGTCTGATAAAAGCAAGCATCTGATAACCAGGCGGAAGGGCAGTCTGGATGTGTTGGATAATAAAAAGATGAAGACGTTGTTCATGGAGTACCCTGGATCTGGGATGAGGTACAAGATGAGGTTTGATATTGCTGGCTTTGAACCTTCGTCTGTTAAGGTGGGTGGGTGGGATGGTCAAATGGGAGGTAGGTGGTTAGTTAGATAGATAGGTAGGTGAGTGGGTTGGTGGGGTCGGTTGGTGAGGTGGGTGGTTAGCTAGGTAGGTAACTGGGTAGATGAGATAAGTAAGTGAGATGGGTGAGCTGGTGGGTAGTTGAAGTGAGTGGGTTGGTGAGTGGTTAAGTAGGTAGGTAGAGAAAATTTGTTGATGGTTGGGTTGATGGGTAAATAGGAAATTTAGATATCAAATCGGGTTGTTTGTTGGGTGTGCAGTTAAAATAGTCAAAGCTTAATAAAAGTGGTTGGTTGAAAGAGTGATGAGGGAGGAATTGAGAAGGTGAAAAGGATGGTTGAGATAGGTTAACGGATGATGAAGAAGAGAAACGGTGGTAAAGTGGATGCTTTAAGGCCAGTAAAAGCTAGAACAATCGTTTTGTTTAAGAAATTAAAAAACTGAAAAGTTTTGACTTTTTATTTATTGATTAGTTTTTGGCAAACATTTCTGAAGTTTTAATTAAGAAAGAGAAAAAAAACATTTAAATTTCCACAAAATATTTTATATATTATATTTTTTTGTTTTATGTGTTTATTTTGAGGCACGAGAAATTATAGTTATAGGTTAATGTTTTTGGTTATATTATTATTCTTAATTTTATCACAATTTATTTAATTGACTTTAAATTCAACGATTCTTCACTATCCACAATAAAATAAATGCATTCAAGAATCCGTATATAGTATAGAAAAAGTTAAATGAAATATAAAAAAAGCTTAATGATTTATTCATAAATATGCGCCAATTTTTTTTATTTCAGTTTCTATTTATTTAAGAATAAATTTGAATTTTTTGTTTCAAAAGTCGTTATGAATCATATCTCTATTTTATTAAAACGTGAATAAACTATAAATTTTTAGTTCTGGTAGCCACTATTGCTATGACAAACTGAGTTTGATTGGGTAATGGAGATTACCATGAAGATTTAATAAGATGTGAAAGAATAAGAAAAAAATGGTTAATGCTTTTAATGCAGTGAATAATTTTGAAGATGGTTACATTTACGAAAAACTCTATTTAAAAGGGATTTATGAAAGAATGATTTTTGTTTGGATGAAAAAATTGGAAGACATGTTTTTAGAAAAATTACAGTTAGATTTATCTAAATGAATGAAAATATTTGAATAATAGAGTTAAAAATATTCAAAACAAGATATAAATAAAAGTAAAAATGTAAATATTAATATAAAAAAATAGGAGTAATATCTTATTAAGGATATATAGAAA
This sequence comes from Pterobdella sp. o SKG-2022, assembly GCA_964035795.1. NCBI lineage: Eukaryota > Metazoa > Annelida > Clitellata > Hirudinida > Piscicolidae > Pterobdella > Pterobdella occidentalis. The sequence goes on from OZ038327.1 coordinate 3,760,322, forward strand.
TGAAACAAGAAATTATGTGGAGAAAACAAAAAAAAAATTATGTATATATACATTAACAATTTGAACAAACCATTATCAACAATTTTGTCAAAACACACAGTTATACCTACACAAACAAACAAAAGAACAAACACTCACACACACACACACACACACACACACACACACACACACACACACACACACACACACACACACACACACACACACACACACACACACAACACACCTTCTTTAGAAATACTGTATTGATTGGAGTTTTCTTAATTATACAGTGCCAGTTATTATTTTTTATTTTTTTTATTCTTTTTTTTATTATTTTCTATTTTTTTAAATATTAATTTATGTTGTTAATATTATTATTACCATTCTTTTTGTTATTTTGTTATTTTTGTTAGAATTATTGTTATTATTTTTTTTTAACTTTTATTTATCTAATGAAAATATTATTCTTTACTACAGTTTTCAAATTAAATTTTCAATTCTATTTTTTCCATAATTGTTAATCTCTTTCATATTTTTCAGTTATGTCATTTTTATATTGGGTTTTTAAAAAATAAATTAACACAAAATCAAAAAAAAGAAAACAGTTAAGCTTTCAACAAAAATAAAAAAAAAAACAATAATAAAAAAAACAATAAAAAACAATAATAACAAAAACAATAGTAAAATTTGCAACAATAATGATAATAATCATAATAAAAACAAAAAAATCGTTGAATAATAATAAAAAACAACATAAAAATATTAAAAAATAATGAGAAAACTTAGTCACCTCATCAACCTAACCAACTCACACCCGGTCACAGTGGAGAAAAAGAAAATGAAGCAAAAAAAAAAATAAATCTTTATAATAAATAAAAATTGATAGTGATGTGTTTTTTATTTTTTTTTGTATTTAATATTTATATTTTTGTTCATATGTTTATATAATTTTTATTTTTATTCTTTTTTTTTATCTTTTTTGTTCGTTTGTATTCAATCGTGTAGGGTTTTTATAGTTTGAGAAATAGTTTAGCAGCAGCTTGATGGAAAAAAAATTTAAACGACAAAATTTCAAAATTTAATCAACAAAAACAACAAAAAATAGTAAAAAATATATAATAATCTTAATCATCATAAACAACAACAATAATAACAAAAAAATTCCCATACATAGATATACCAAGGGTTCAAAACAAAGTTGAATGTGTAGAAAATTTTAGTTTTAATGAAAAAAATATCAAAAAAATGTCTCACTTTATGAAGCTGTTTCAAAACAATTGGCAAAACATAATAAAAACATGCATTTCCACCAACAAACTCCAGTTAATTGCAAGCAGCTCAAAGTGGTTGAGCACATTTTGGTGCATTCAAATTTTAAAAAAATGATAATCTGTTAACGAATAATAATAATACTGAAAATATAGAATAAATATATATACGGAAAAAATTATTTGATATAAAGAATTTGAAAAAATCATAAAATCGAAAAATAAAAAAAAACTAAAAAAAAACACTGAAAAAATCAAAACAAAAGCAACAAATTAAAACCAAGTTAAATCATACCAACTCAACCAGATCACAGCCGACAGCGAGCGCATAGCCATCAGTGCGGAGAAGGAAGGCATCATACATGAACGAAAGCTAGAGAAACCCAAAGAGGTGGACCAGAACAAGCTGAAGTCTTATCTCACAACAGATGGGATACTTATCGTCGAGGCTCCGCTACCGCCCAAAACCCTAAGACTCAGAAAGTCATCCTGCGGAAGCCCGTCTAAGAACACGAATCAGGGTAAAATCAGGGTAACACGTCTTGTGGAGAGTCGCTCAAAACGTCCGTCTCCCAGCCCGGCACGCCGCTTAATTGCGCTAGTCCTTTCAGGAGGGAGAAAAGAGGTGGGTGGAAGGCTGGCTGAAGATAGATAGAAGAATTTGAGGGTTTTGATAGATGATGTTGATGGTTATGTGTGTGTGCACGAGAGGTGTCGGTGAAGATTGAATGGTTGTGTATGTGGATGGTTGAAAGATATAATGTTGATGTCGAAAGTTATTTTTGCATGGTTTGGACTCATATGTTCTAAAACCAACGTTTTAAAACAAAGACATGTTTCATAACCATTAACACCACCCACAACCATAAATAAATTGACAATAATGTCACAAAAGCATACGTAAAATCACCCAAACTCTCCCTCTTTCCCCATCTCAACAACCACCACCACCAACCCTTCTCCCCTCTAGGGATAGTGCACTTTCATGACGATGAAAACTCCGAGATGAAAAGAAGAAAAATGACACTGGTGCTCGACATTGGACTCAGTTTCTCTCCAAAAGAAATAACCATACTCATCATAAAGGAGAACAGAATAAGGTGATTTCATGGTGATTTTGATGGTGGAACCACATGCCACCAATTCATCTCTTTGTTCCATATGTTGGTGGTTGTACTATGTGGGCCTTTATTTTCTGTTCGTACCATCTTTTCATAACTCTATGCCACTAAAACACACTTTTTTATCTATTTTCTGCTTTTTTATTTACACTCACTAGGCTCAACGTGAACATTTTGAATGTGCTCATTAGAATCATTAGTGTTGTTGTTGTTGCTATGGTCATATTCGAAGACGAATCAACGAAAAACACCAACAACAACAACAAAAACGAAAATAACAACAAGTAAAGTCAGCTGTGAATTAAAGAAAAAAAGTAGTATTTATTTAAATAACTTTGACGTATGAGATTGTGGAAGAAAAGCACGTTCATTCGAGAAAGAAAACTTCAACTCTATCATTTTTTCATAAAAATAAATTATTTATTCAAAGTTTCACATAATTTAAGCTAAAAAATGTTTAACATTTTTTTGTGGGGAAAAAATCATAAATTATGCAAATAAAAAAGATTTCTAATTCAAATCAACGAGACAGTTTATTACAAAAACTAAAAACTTCTCAGGCTTTTACGAAATTCTTTCTGTAACTATTCTACCTTTTTGAAAACCCCATATCTCAATCACTAACTTTATCAAATTTCTCCTCTTAGCCACACTAAAACCAAACTAACTCCAACTTAATCATACACCAACCAACCAGTTCTCCCAACTCATCCAACCACCCCAACCCACCAACCGTTCTTTCCAACCCAATTCCCTTAACCCTTCCAACCACCCTTCCCAACCAAACCAATCACCTTACCAAACTACCTTCACTCAAACAACCATGCTACCATACCCAACCACTCCACCTTACCAAACCACTCTCACCTACTTTCATACAGAGTAAAAGCCAGACACGAAGAGAGGACCCCAGAAAAGTTATTAAAGAACAAATTCACCAAGGACTTTGATCTGCCAGAAAAGATTGAAACGTATTCTCTCAGAGCTGGTCTTACGGCAGATGGCAAGCTTATCGTTAGAGCTCTAGCTAAAGGGCATGGTGGGTTGAGAGGGTTTTTTGGGGGTTTAGAAAGTGTTAAGAAAAGAGGGGTCATAGATTTATTAGGTTAGTTGTCATGAGGTGTTTGGTGGTTGAGAGTTGTTGAATTATGAGTTATTAAGCCGAAAATTAGCACCTGTTTCACAATGTGTTTTCGCTACATTAAATTTGTAGCTAGCGCTTTGATCTATAAGTAAAAGCGCTTTATAAATACTGCATTGCATTAAGTTAGTTGGTGAAAAGTTTTTGGGATAAAAGAATGTAAACATATTAATAAACCATGGATTACTTGTTTAAAAAACTTTTGGTTCTAAAAAGTTGAAGAATCGAAAGTGAATATAAAGCTAGCGGTCATAAAGTCTGATAAGATGATGAGGGTCGAAAATTGCCCAACGGTGTGGTAATGCAGGATTTAAGAGTGGTGTTTAATGGGTAGAATCTAGGAGTGGTGTTCAATGGGTAGGATTTAAGAGAGATTTATACTGAGTATCAAAGTGAAATGAGGCGTTTTTGTGGTTGGAGCGAGGTTGATTTGTTGTGTGTGGGTAATAGTGGAGGTATGAGGCTTATAATAATAAGTACTATTGTTATTATCATTTTATATATATTTTTTTATAGATTTTATCATCTTTAGAAAATAAATAACAATAATAATAAAGATAATAGTAAAACAATAATGAAAATAATTATTATTGTTGTTTTTTATTTTATATTTTTTCATAAAAAAATTAATTTTTTTTGTCTATTTTGAGAGAAAAAGTTTAAGACAAAAGTTTCCGTTTAAAAGCACGAAATTCTTTGACGTTTTTTTCAATTTTGGAAGCTTCAAGTACACAAGATTTGGATCCTCACAAAAGAATTTGAACCAGAAAAACTTTTTATATTGAATATAGTGGTTTTTGTTATTTTTTTGTTTTGGCTGTTTTTGTTGTTTTTCAAAATTTACAAGCCAAATAATTTAAAAAAACAAAAAACTTTTGTTTTTAAAATTTATTTACAGAGATTTTGGTGTTATATCGGCATAATCAAAAACCTTTGTTTAAATGTGAATCATAAAAACACGGCCAAATTTGAATTTTTAAATAAATAAATTTAATTAATAAAACCTTTTTTTCTTAATTTTATATTTTTAATAGAAATTTTTTTTATGGTGATTAATCATTATGAAATCTCATGGAATATCACAGTTATTATCTGAATCGAACCAAAACTAATAATAACTATTATTAGTTTGACTGTGGTCATGATGATGATGATGATGATGATGATGATGATGATGATGATGATGATGATGATGATGATGATGATGATGATGATGATGATGATGATGATGATGATGACGATGATTATTATTATTATTATTATTATTATTGCCATTATTATTAAGGTAAAAGTCATTGTTATTATCATTATTATTGTCATTATTATTCTAATTCTTATTATTTTTATTCGTATTATGATTTTTATTATTTTTAAAATTAATATTCATATTATTATTATTATTATTATTATTATTCTTTTATTCTCTTCAGTTAACGGCTTGAACAAGATGACAGCTGGAGAGTTGGTTGCTGAAGAACTGAGTTGTTTGATGGAGAACCAGGTGAGAATAATAAAAATAATAAAAATAAGAAAAATATAAATAATTTACTATAGTAAAAATGAAAAAAAAGTAAGAAATAATAATAATAAAACAATAATAATAATAATAACAATGATGAAACCCTATTAATAAATCACATTAAGAACAATATAAATAATAATAATAATAATAATAATGATAATAATAATAATAATAATAATAATAATAATAATAATAATAATAATAATAATAATAATAATAATAATAATAATAATAATAATAATAATAATAATAATAAACAACATTAATAATGACACAGGCGTGCAATGTCTTGGACTTGTCCACTTTCCCACCCACCACTCCCCAGCTCATTGCCAACTCCTACAATGGCGTGGTCTAATGATAATAATGATAATAATAATAATAATAATACTAGAAATTATAAAAATAAAAATAATGATTATGATAATTTTAATAATAAGAATAAAATTAATGAAGTTATCAATAAAAGTAAGAAAAATTGTTAATCGATAGGAAAAAAATAAGGATTTGTGGGGAGGGCATGAAAGAAAAATTGACTAAAAACAAATTATCGATAAAAAATTAAATGAAAAAATCAATAATATAAATAAATAAGTTAATGATAAAAACAAGCATTAGCGGGATTTTTGTTGTTTTGTTCCATTTGAACACGCTCACGATTTGCTGATTAAACCTTGAAAGTTATTATCATTTTTGTTTTTATTTATATTATTAATTTGTTTTTATTGTTATTATTTTATGATTCTTCTTATTGTTATTGATGCCTTGGTAAACATTTCAAAGCAGCTCACTATCCTATTTTTCGTTGAAGCCTTTTGTTTTATTCTTTTTGTTTTGCTTACTATTTTTTTTATTGTTCATGACATTCTTATTTTATTTTTATTGTTCTTATCATTTTTTATTTTTTGAATGTATTTTTTAGACTTTTATATTATTATTGTTATTACTTTTAAAACTTTTCATTATTATTGTTATTATTTTTATATTTAATTACTTTATTTTTTAATCCATTTTTTTTCGTTTATTTTTATTTTTTTTATTTATTTTTCAAAATTCTATCAAAGTTGATTTCATTTGTTTATGTTTTCATCTTCACCTATTGTTCTCACTATTATTTTCAAAGTTTTTATCATTATTATTATTATTATTATTATTATTATTTTTTGTTATTTTTATTTTTTTGAGTAGTTTTTTTTTTATATTTTTTTCAAAAAAAAAGGGGTTTGAGTCCGGTTTTTTTTGCATATTTATGGAGTATTTATACATTATATTGCTATTTTCAACTTTGCCATAACTATTACGTTTATTATTATTTTTATTCTTATTTTTTAAATTTTTTCTTGTACATTGTTTTTTTATCTTTATTCAAAACATAACTATTTTTTTCTCATGATCATTTTTTCGCCATTATCCATCCTTTTGTACAAACATTTTAATATGCATTTTGATGAATTTTGCTTCTTATTTTGTTATTTTTGTTTATTATTTTATTGTTTATTATAATATTATTATTACATTTTGCATAGTATTGTTAATCAGTTGTGATTATCATCGCTTGCCTTGCCGCTTGGAAGAAAAGAAAAAATTTTCTTGTTTTTATTCTAGTTTTTTTCTATTCGCTTTTTTGATTATTACTTTTTACCATATTCATGGTAATGATCTTTACTGGATTATTATTAAAAGTAATATTTTAATTATGGTTATTCGAATCTATATTTTTGTTATTATAATTTCCATTTTTATGATTTTCTTTTTCACTCCATATTTCAGTAAGATCACAACTATTTTTGTTTTTTTAGTTAATTATTATTTTGTAATGGAAGGAATAGTTATTATTATTATTATTATTATTATTATTATTATTATTATTATTATTATTATTATTATTATTATTATTATTATTATTATTATTATTATTATTATTATTATTATTATTATTATTATTATTATTATTATTATTATTATTATTATTATTATTATTATTATTATTATTATTATTATTATTATTATTATTATTATTATTATTATTATTATTATTATTATTATTATTATTATTATTATTATAGTTATGTCATTGCTTTGTTTCATTTCTAAATGGTAAACTTTTGCAAACGTGAGCATTCTTAGAACTGTGAAAATAATTAAAAAACAACTGTTTTTTAGAAACTTTACTAACATTTCCAATTTATTTAAAAAGTTTTCCAAAATTTTTGTAATTAATTTATTAAATTAATTTTTTTTGTTATTTTTCAAGTAATTTTTTTATTATGCTGAATTAATTTTATGAGTTTCAAGCACTTTATCGCTAAATTTTTTCATCTTTTTGGGCGATTTCCAATTTTCCGCACGTGTTTTTTGTGCTTTTTCGTTCGAAGTATTCCAACTGTTTATGATATTTTTTTGTTGAAATAGATTTCATATTGATGGTTTTGCCAGATTTTTCTACGAATCTTTCATTTTGAATGAATTTTTGAATAATTCCAATTTTCATTTTATGCAAATTTTTTCATGCATGCTCTCTTCATGTATATATTTTCGAGTTTTCTATCACACGAAAAAATATAAACATACACCGATACAACAACAACAACAACAACAACAACAACAACAACAACAACACACACACACACACACACACACACACACACACACACACACACACACACACACACACACACACACACACACACACACACACACACACACACACACACACACACACACACACACACACACACACACACACACACACACACACACACACACACACACACACACACACACACACACACACACACACACACACACACACACACACACACACACACACACACACACACACACACACACACACACACACACACACACACACACACACACACACACACACACACACACACACACACACACACACACACACACACACACACACACACACACACACACACACACACACACACACACACACACACACACACACACACACACACACACACACACACACACCTATGAAATTATAGAATAATCTTTGAGGGCATTTTAAACTTTCTGCCAACTTCAACGTTTCAATCTAGACGTAGATTACTCTGCCTCAATTATATAGTTTGATGGACAGAATAATAATAATAATAATAATAATAATAAATACTTAAAAAACAATACTAATGAATTATAAAAAAATAATAATAAAAGAGATTAAAAAAATAAACTAATATTGATGATAATTATGATAATATATATATATAAAAAATACCTGTTATAATAAAAATTTCGGTAAAACTGCCTACTCAAAGCCAGAAGTGTGATTATAGATAGATGACAAAAAATTATAAAAATTATGATAAAAAAAATAATATTAAGAATAATAATATCAATAACAATGAAATTAAAATAATTATAATAATAATAATAATTATTATTATTATTATTGAAATAATAATAGCATAGTATGAAGCCATCTAGCGTAGAAACAAAGTCAATTTTGAATCTTTTTTGCTTTGATCTTAAGTTTCATTACAAACGTTCCTACTTAGTTTTCACTTTTAACCGTTTTGCCATGTGATGAATTTGAATTCCAAAAAAAACAAATAAAAATTTTATTTTTTTTTTCAAATATATAAAACTGAACTTTTTTCCATTGATATTTGGAAACCAAAAATTAACAAAAAATCAATTTAAAAGTCTTTGCGATCAAAATATCGTACATAGGTCAAACAATGGTGAGTACATGAGCCCGAATCAAGCAGCACAAAGCAGACATTAAGAAAGCGATGTCAAGAATAACCAAGCATGCCTGCCAATGCAGTCAAGGAGAAGTTAATTTGATTCTAAATAATAACATAAATGAACATTTGTATACCTAAGTATTGAGAGGAAAAAGAATTCAATCGATTTTGCTTGAAGTTATCCATGAATATGAGTCATTGATAACTGTTGATATCTCTGTAAAAGTGGTGTGTTACCATTCGCTACACTATGAGACGTGCATAGAGGGTTCTAAGCAGAGAATATATGTTGACGTAAAATAGCCAGAATTCAAGATACTAGAAACAAACACTAAGGTTCATTGAGAAACTTAATACACGAAGCTTTTCGTAAAAGTATCTTACATTATCTTGTGTAGGAAACCCACACACTAGCTAATGTAAGATACTCTTACGAAAAGCTTCGTGTATTAAGTTTCTCAATGAACCTTAGTGTTTGTTTCTATTATATGCGGAGAAAATATGTAATGCGGTATTTATAAAGCGCTTTTCCTTGTATTTCAAAGCACTTCCTAAAATTTAATGTAGCGAAAACACACTTTGGAACAGGTGCTAATTGTCGGCCCACACGGGATCGAGCCCGGTAAGTTAAATAATTAGTCTAATGCTCTACAAGCTGAGCTATACGGACCGAAAAATAGTCGAAAAAATTAAATTCCTTTACTGAGTTGATATCTTTTTCTTTATTTTACCTTACAGTCCTTCTATAATCATCTGGCAAAATAAATTTTTGGAGATTTCTTTTTATATATTTTTGAATTTCTTTGACGGATCTTATACTTGAAAGTCTTAATGGGTCTTATCCAATTAAAAACGTTATTTTTTTTTAAACAAACTATAATATCAAATAAAATTTATGATTAAATTTTTAGTTCAATTACAAATTTTTTCATTTAAATTATAAATTTTTGAACTAAGCCAACTAAACTAAAAGGTATTTGTTTTAACTGAAATTTCTATTTAACCGCTCGGAAGCATTATATTTAAAATGGCTGTAGAAATTTTAGAAAAAGACCTTACGGTATGTTTTTTAATTAAATTTTTTATTATATTTTGTTTTATTTATCAAGATACAAGTTAAAATTCAAAAATTTATGATTGCCGATAAATTTCAACAAAGCATGTCTTAGTGCACTTTTAGAATGGAAATTTTGTAAAGTAAATGGTTTTGTTAATTAATTTAATTTAAATGAAAACTAATGAAACAACAGTATTAGTATTAGTTTTAAATATTGAAATTTTCTAACTTACTAATAATTCAATAAAATAAAAATAATTTTTGAATAAAATAAAATAAAAATTTCTCCCAAAACTCATCACAATGTACATTTTAGTTTTAGAAGTTACCTACTTGATTATCAAAATTTGACTTATACAAGCTGAGAATAGTTTGAGTTTATGAAAAACATGAAAATTGTTGTAAAATTTAGCTCTCAACAAGAAAATTATTTCAGAGTAAAATTAGCAAAAAAGTTGATTTGCTACAAATAAGATTATAGTAGCATTAACATCAGGAGTTTTTAGGCCACGTAACTATTATGAAATTTTCTAAAAAAAATAAAACAATTTATTATAAATAATTATCAAATCAAAGAAACCATTCTTCAAAAACACCCCTTAAACCTATAACAACCCTACTAGGACCTTTCATTTTGTCATCTGCTTCGCTTAAAAGTGGGAGATAATTTGGGGGGTGAGACTAATAACCCAAGAAATAGTCTAATCACTGTTTCTAATAAATTTGGATATATCTTCGCAGCTCATGGGAACCGTATGTTGTGAATTTTTTCATTATATATGAGCTCTAGTTGTTTGATTTGGTTTTGTATAAATCCACTTTTTTGAAATTACCATCATGGAAAATTCTCTATTATTTTTAACATTTATATCTGAATTCACACACATATACATCATAAACAATCAAACCCACGTACACATATTTAAGCTCATAAACCCACACACACAGGGTTGGTAGTAATTGACCACAAACAGTTAGATGAACAGATCAGAGAGGACAACAATATCAAAAGAAGGGCCCAACATATCACTGACATGTATGTGATGAATACAAGTTTATAAGTGCGTGATAAGTATATTAACAAGTTAAGTGTGTGGGTGTGTGTTTGTTTGTTCGTTTGTGTGTGTGTGTGTGTGAGTAAACAGATGTGTGTAATAGAAACATTATCCCACAGTGGCCAGTTTAAATACTTGGCAAACTTTCAGCTGGATTCACCTGTTCTTCATATCAGTGTTAGTTAATTGTTTTTTTATTATATTTTTATTTTTATTTGTGTTATTATTTAAGTATTATTTTATTATAGATATTTTATATAATACACACACACAGTTGAACAGCACCGAGGAAGCGATATTATTGGTCAGGAAAACGGATAGTTTTATATTTGCTGATGTACTTGCCACTAAGTCTCTCATTGAGGTTTGTGTGTGCGTGCTCGTTTCTATTTTGTGTGTTTGTGTAGTTTTACATGTAATTTTGTGCGTGCGTGTGTGAATATTTTATCTGTTTGTGTGTGTGTTATCTGCTACTTCATAGATAGATAGATACCAAAATTTTAAATCCAGTTTAATGCCCACTATACCGAGGGTGGACAGATTAACTTCACTTACAAAGCATTTTTTGCTTTTTTATCTACTCCTTATATTGATTCCGTCTTTCCTAAAACATAATTTCTTTCATGAGGTCTATTATAATCATTAACATTCCCCCACAGAGCAATCTGACTACCCAAACCACCATAAAACTGACTGATAACCCATCCCAAAATTTTTCGACCATCTGTTGGAATCCCAGCCTTGACTTCAAGTTCATCTTCGCTGTTATATCCACTGAGGGAGTGTTGACCATTTATGAAGTGCTAGAGGCCAATTCTTTCAGGATTGTTGCCTCTCTCAAGGATTCCAAAACCAAATTTGGAGCTCAGTTCACTTGTGGTTTGTTTGTTTGTCTTTATGGATCATTAAATCTTTTTAAAAATTTGTCAATAGGAAGCACCATTTCTGTCAAATCTTATTTGCAAAAATACTTCAGAGCCTCTTATCCATCTGTCTCACAACCACACAAAAAATCTCTTTTCACCCACCACCACCTCCTTCACAACCTCTCCCACCCACAAACCACACAAAACACTCCTCCTAACTCCACCACATTACACACCCTTTTCCATCCTCCTCACAATCACACAACACATCCCTCTCCACCCACCACCTTCTTTACAACCGCATTCCACCCATCCCAAATCCACACTACCACCACCTCCCTTCTTCTAGGATTTTGGTCACCCAAAGGCAAGCAGATATGTGTGGGTGATGATGTTGGGTGCATGCATCTTCTCACCCATGATCTCACTTCCAAGGGGTCCATCCCAAAGTGTCCACAAATCACTGCTGGTTGTAAAGGTTAGTGGTGTAGTGGAGTGTTAGTGAGGGTGGGGGAAGAGTGATGGGAGGTGGAGGAAACGGTGGCTAATGGTAGTTGCAGTGATGGGGTGTAGATGAAGTGGGGATGGAGATAAGAATAAGTGGTGGGTGGGTGGAGTGATGATGAGAGCTTGATGAGATTGTGTAATAGTTTATTTTGAAGTCAGGTGTTTTTAATTCAGTAGGAAAATCAAGCTTTCAACTAAAATATGTTTCAGACTCAACAACTCATAACCAGACACTAACATATATTCACAAACACACACAGTATTAGACATCCTATGGGAGACAGCTCACTCATTCTTTATAGCATACAAATGCAAGGGCCAGCAGCCTTTCCTAGTGCATGCCTTTGTTCAGGTGGGTAAGGTGAGGGATCTGATGGGTGGATGAGACAGATAGATGGATGAGTGATTGGATATATGAATGTATGGATGGGTACAGAGATAGATGAATGGATGGATATGATGATAGATAAATAAATAAATTAGAAATTCTATATATTAATTATATATATTTTATTTTGATAAAGCGCTAGTAAATAGGTATAAAATGATAAAAAACCCACACACATGCACAGAAAGGCCAGGTAACTCACACTGTCTATGAGGATGTGTGTTATGGTTCTGAAGAGCAGGATGTGGCCTGCTATAACATGATCTTGATTAGGCCTTGGTGGGCAGAATAATAATAATAATAATAATAATAGTATTTATAATAACAATAATAATATTATTAATTATAACAAAAATAAAATTAAAAAAACAATAATAATAGATTTAATAATAACTATAATACCAGCATTAATAATGCTAATAATAGTGTTAGTGGTAGTAATAATAAAGAAAACAATAATTACAAATATAGCTTATTGAATTAATAAAAGCATTGGTAGCAGTAACAATAACATTATGGATAGTAGTAATAATATAAATAATAATAAATGATACTAATAATAATAATCCCAATAATAATGGAAATATTTTATAATAATACTAAATAATAATAATAAAAATCCTTAATAATAATCATAAAAATAGCAATAATACTCTCCAGGGACATGATATTGGTAGCATCATCATCATCAGTGGAGATGTGTGTGTTGTTGAAGAACCAGGTGAGACCTGGTGTCATAATAATAATAATGAAGTTATAGCAGTAAAGATTAGGATAATGAGTTTTCAAAAATAATAATAGTAAGAATAAGAAATTAAGAATGAAACTTTCAGAAATAAACTTGAAAATGAATTTCTCCATACTATTATTATTATCACTTTTTTGAATACTCAGACATCAAAATGGGTCAAGGGGAATATAGATGAGGGAAGGCCTGAGGTTGCTTTTATTATTATTTTTGTTGTTCTTATTTTTATTATTATTATTAGTAGTAGTAGCATAATTACTATTATTCTTGTTATTATCATCATTATTTTATTATTATGATTATTATTCTTCCCAATAGATCCCATTAACGAGCGACTTTGGCACCAACTTACCTATCTGTATCTCCTTATACACAAACTCCTCTGCCGTCTATATGAAGGGTGAGATTATTTTTATTATTATTATGTTATTTTTTAATTTTTTCAATGGTTTTCATTATTGTTACTATTTTTATTCTCCGCTTATTTTTAATAATTATACGCCTTTGCTGTTTATGTAATACTATAGTTAATTCGCTATATTGTTTATGTAATGCAAAGTAATCAGTGAAAACACTATCATTTCTTCTCACTCCATACATTATCCTTCTTCTCAACTCCCTTGCATGTCCCCCATCACCACTCACACATCCCAAATCTCCACCTTCATACCCACTTCGTTACACACTCACCTTCACACCCACCCACTTCTATTCCTGAATTCACCCACCCCATAAAGGCACCATGGAGCACCCACCCTCCTTGATATTGATTGTGATGGCATCGGATGGAACTTTGGTTTTCAATTATGTGCTGAACACTTCTCGACCATCCCTCAACACGTCACCAACACCAAAAATTACCAATCCTTTTTTAGTTGTTGCAGGTAGCGCTAGTAGTGCAAGTATTAGTAGTGGTAGTGTTGGTGTTGGTAGTAGTAGTGGTGGTGTTGGTTTCAGCATAGGTAATTTACTATCAAATAAAGGTGATGATAATACTGCTGGAAACACCACCGTTAGTAGCAGTAGTAACAGTGGGTTCAACTTCGGCGCTAGTAGCGTGAGCAGCGGTTTCAATTTTGGCGGTACTTCTAGCGCTGGAGCTGACTTCACTTTTGGGGGAGGTGTCGCTACCCCATCGTTTCCAGTACACTCTACACCCAAACCTTCCTTCGCGGAAGGTTTCTTCAAGAACAGTAACTTAGCACCAGTGTCACAAGCAACTAGTATTACTACCACTTCTCAACAACCCACAAGCAGCATCTTTCAACAATCGAATGTTGCCACTACACAACCACAACAATCTGTATTTTCGTTCAATCAACCACAGCAACAACAATCATCAAGTCTTCAACAACAACTACAACAGAAGAAAGATCTACAACAACAAAATGTTATCCAACAAGCGGGTTCGGTTGATTCGTTGAAGCAACAAGAGATTAAGCAACAACTACTCAAACGCCAAGAAGAACATCAACAAAAGATACAACAACAACAAAAACCAACGCTAGCAACAACAACACCGAAACAACAATCGACTCAACAACTTCAATCAACACAACAACAACCACTGCAACTTTTCAAGACGCAACAAAAACAACAGCAGCCAACACAACAACCGCAACATCTCGAGACACAACAAGAGTCCACAACAACACAACATCTTGACAGCAACAATCTTGATCCTTATCTCAAAAGCATCATAGATGAGGTATGGTAATGATGATGATCATTGGATTATATATTAAATATATATATATACATTGTTATTGTTATTGATAAGAATTCTTATTATCGAAATGGCTAAACAAAAACTCATACTAATACTATTTTTCTTATTTTCAAATATTTTTTTTGTTATTCTCGTAGTTATTTTTATTGTTATTATTATTATTATTTAATCATCAGGTGACCCACTTTGAGAAGGAGTTGAAAGCCATAAAATCCAAGCCATCTATCTCATTATCAGACAGTTTCAACCAATCAGAGAAGAGCAAGATGGTCATGAGGACCAATAAGATTCAAGCTGAGTATCAGTTACTGAAGAATGAATTGATGGTTAGATTAGTGGATATATTAATAAGAAAATAATAAGCTTAAAAAATATAATAATAGTAATATAATATTAATAAACTCAACATAATAATAAAAAAAAATGAATTCAACAAAAAGTAATAATAATGATAAAACTCAAAAAATGTGCAAAACAATCAATTCCACAGATAATAAAGAGTGACTCAGACGAATCCAAAACAGTGTTGATTGAGTTGGAAGGAATGATCGAAAAAATAAAATGGATGAATGAAAGGGAAAAAAACATCCATTTCCTGTCTCTTTTGAAAAAGCGCCCTTTGGGGAAATCTCAAGTATCCAAGATGGCCGCCTTAGAAGTGAGCGTGGCCAGAGTGGTGAGTCACATGACGACGTGTGAGGATTCGATTGGACGAGATTATCAGTTGTATCAAGGCGTGCTATCCAAACAGAAGTGATTGAGTGGGAGAGGGAGAAAGTAGGGTTTTGGTTGTGTGTGTTTTGTGGTAGTCAGAAGAAAGGGTTATTTTTTAACGTTTTAGAGACACCTCAATGCACTTTTGATGCTAACGTATTATGTTAAGGCTATACTTACCGAAAATTCTAGCTTTTTTTGGTTAATGTATTAAATTTTCTCAATAATATCGACGTTAATGATTATTGAAGATAGAGTCATATATTTCTATTGCGGAACGGTTGTACTAGGTGTGTTTTGGGGGGTTAATGATGGTATGTATTTTTTTAAAGAATGGGCGAGTGGAGGCGGAATGGCTTTCCTGTTTAATTTGGTGTGATATTGGGTTTGTTTGGAGGGGTTGAGTGAAGGTTGTGAGGTTTTTTCAAGTTTGATTGCCTTGGTTTGTTATCGGTTTTTATCATTAAAAAAACACAAAAAACTAAACACACACACTTGGACTTGGAAGTGCGTTATCCACTTGACAGTAGGTGCACTGAAGATTGATTTCTGGAACATTTCTTCACGTGGTTATGTAGTTCTTGTTTTTTGAAAACGTTATTGCAATTCGGGCAATGTTGTAATGATGGCGCTTTGTGGACTTGGCGGATGTGGTTTGTCAGACCTGCCTTGTTGACCGCTATTTTGTTGCAACCTGGATGCTGGCATTGGAATGAAGAGCTTTTGGAGTGAACATCAAAAATATTTTTTTTCAAATCTCGTTTCTTTCAGCTTCTTCATTTGTTTTTTGCGGTAGCGATTTGATATTTTTGCGCCAATCGTTTCTGTTGCGAGCTTCTGTTTTCCAGGTGTCAATAATGTTTAGCTTTTTTAGGTCTGTATATATTAGGTCATGCCATCTCTTCTTTTGACCACCTTGAGACCGTGAACCTTCAGCAATTTTGCTCACCATCAATTTCTTTTGGAGCCTTGAATTTTCCATTCTTTCCAAGTGCCTAAGCCACTGGAGTCTTCTTCGTTGAATCATCACGTCAACTCGCTCTATTTTTGATTTACATCGTAGTTGGGTGTTTCTCAGTTTGTCCCAAAGAGAAGTCTCCGTGACGATTCTCAGACACCTATTTGTGAAAACTTGGAGACGCTGTATGTGGCATTGAAGAACATTCCAAGTTTCGCTGCCGCATAATAGCGTTGGTATTATAATGGCTTTGGAAAGTTTCAGTTTGGTGGAAACTTATTTTCCGTTGATACCATACCAACCGATAAGGCTGCGAAAGACTTGGGATGCTTTATTGATACGTGATTCAACTTCTGCATCGACTGTGTTGTCACTGTTTAAGATACTGCCCAGGTATTTAAACTGTGTCACTTGTTCGATGTTTATATCATCACGTATTGCCAGCGTTGTGTTGAGGCTTGGAATTGAGTTTTTTGGTAGAATGGTCATGTATTTTGTTTTGCTGAAGTTTATTCTCAGTCCAAAACACACACACACACGCACAAACAAACACCTACAGAAGTACCCAGTTACCCCAACTACAGATGATCTACGATACCTTGAAAGCCAATCTGAGCACCATCAACAGGCTAAAGAAGACCCTCAGTGCTATCAATAATAAACAACCCTCCAACCAATGCCTTCTTAATACCAGGTTGTGAGGGGGGAAGGAGGGGTTGGTGGTGTTAAGGTATGAAGCGGTTCGTTGTATAGGTTGGAGGCTGGAGGTTTTTTGAGGTGTTAGGTTAAGATGAGTGGGGTGGTGCGTTGAGGTGGTATTGATGGGAATAGTAGGTTGTGTGGGGTGGGAGAGGGATTGATGGGGAAAAAGTAGGTAGGTGTTAGGTGTTTGGGAAATAGGACCAGGGATAAGTGGATGGCTGTGTGGTAGCTTTTCATTTTTTTAATAATAAAATATCCTATAAATATAAAAAAATATAATTGTATAAAATAAAATCAAAACCCACCACACCAGTCTGGAACACTGCCAACATCTGCTGTCCAATTGCCAGCTCAACTCCAAACTGGGTCAAGTGTCCATAAGTACGTCAGGAGGTCAAGATCAATTCAGGAAGAAGGAAGGTTGATGATTTGAGGATTATTTTTACTTTTAATATTTATTTCATGGTTATTTTTGTTTTATTATTATTATTATTATTTATCATTATTATTGTAGATCTATTATCGACTTGTTCTGATTTCCAATAGCAATTTTACTTTTTTGTCTTTTCATAATTGTTCTCTTCATAAAGGATTATTATTACTAACGTTGGCGATATTATTATTATTTTTATTATTCTTTTCATTATTATTATTGTTATTATTACTTTTAATACAGCACACCTAGCTAAACTGCTAGGACGTCGGAAAGTGGTGCCAATCAAATCGACTGTGCCAAGTGAGTAGTGTCTTTGATGTGGTTTTTGTTGATGTGTGTTGCTGTTGGTGATGTTGTTTTATTGGGTGTTGTCTTGATGTTGTTGAGTTGTTGATTTGGTTCACGTTGATGTGGTTGTTTAATTTGTTGATTTTGGTTTTTTTGTTTTGATATTGATGGTGTTGATTCAGTTTATGTTAAAATGGATAGATTTTTTTACAATATCTTTGTTGTTTTTAGTTTTGTCAAATTGCCTTGATGTATGCATGCATTTTTTCTTTCAGAAAATTTGGATAATTCTTTACTGATGTCGACGTCAAAAATGAGGCAGATGACTAAAAGTTTAGAATCAAGTCAACAAATACAACAACAATCAACAATCTCATCACAACAACAATCAACAATCTCATCACAACAACAATCAACAATCTCATCACAACAACAATCAACGTTATCTCAACAACAAAAATCCACACCATCCCAACAACAACAATCAACTCTATTCCAAGCCCAACAAACACCATCACCTCAACAACAACAGCAGCCAAAGTTAGATGAGTCAATAGAGGAAAAACTACAGCAAATGCAGCTACAGATACAACGACAACAGCAACAAATACAACGGTTTGAACAGCAGCTGAACGACCAGGAAAAGCATAGAGTTAAAACTGAAGCTAAGCAGCTTCAACCAATCAAACAACAGCAGCAAAACATTCAGCAGTTAAAAACACAAAGTACTGTTGGATCGTTCGTATTTGCAGCTACCACAACAGCTACTACTGCTGCTGCTGCTATAACTAAACATAACGCATTCGCAGCTGTTCCTAGCACCCCAAAAGCACCTCTCACCTTGAAAGTTTCTTCAGATTCAAAGCAGGGTAACAATCAAGATACTAAAACTACTACTACCACCACTGCAACAACTACTACTTCGTCTTCTTTGTTTAGTTTCGGCAGCAACACTTCATTAAACAATACTTCCTTCAGTTTTGGAGCCAAAAATACATTTGCCTTTCCCACTAAACCTTCCG
Source organism: Pterobdella sp. o SKG-2022 (assembly GCA_964035795.1). Lineage (NCBI taxonomy): Eukaryota > Metazoa > Annelida > Clitellata > Hirudinida > Piscicolidae > Pterobdella > Pterobdella occidentalis. The sequence goes on from OZ038327.1 coordinate 3,779,554, forward strand.
AAACTACTACTACTACAAGTAGTGGTGGCGTCTTTGCCTTCAATACTTCAGACAGTAACTTGTTTAAAGCTAATATCACTTCTTCCATCAGCTCTACAACTACTACTGCTAAGACAACTACAGTTGCTACTACCACAATAAAGCCTTCAGAATCTACTACTACTACTACAGTCACCACTACTACTACTGCTGCCAAACCTCCAACAACATCAACGCAAGGTTTCAATTTGAGTCTTGACGCTTTCAACATCTCAACTAAAGAGAATGCTGAAGGTGCCGATGGGGGTTCTACAACAACTACAAGCACCACAAACGTCAGTGGCGGCGGTTTTTTTGACTTCACAGCCACCAAGGGCGCCTTTGACTTCTCCAACAAGCCTTCTTCTGGCTTCACTTTTGGCTCAACTACCACTGCTTCTACTCCTACCACTACCGCTGTAGTAGCCGCTACCACTATTACTACTTCAGCGTTTGGTGCTGCTAAAACTCAAGACCAACAAGCCACCTCATCAACAAAAACAACAGCCTTTGCTTCTGGAGTACCATCGACAACAACAACATCGGATATATTCGCCACAACAAAAACAACAACAACGACTCAAGGTGGATTGTTTTCTTCCAACCTCTTTGGCAAAGCAACACCAACCACAAGCTTCAGTACTCAGCAATCATTCTTTCCAACATCAACAACAACAACACAAAGCAGCAACGCTTTCTCAACACCCAAACAAAACAACATATTCGGGGCTCCAACTACACAGAATATATTTGGATCTCCAACACAGCAACAAAAAACATCAGCAACATCACAAGGCAACGTTTTTGGTTCCCCAATTAACATCTTTGGAACTAAGCAGGAGAACATTTTCTCTACAACAACTAACGCCAACACACCTCCAAACAACAACCAAATGTTTTTTGGCCAATCATCCAATAAAGTCACGCCCGGAAGTAGTGTTTTTGGCGCTAAAACTACAGCCAATCAGAATGTATTTTCTTCTTCCGCCTCTTCCAGCCCGTTCGGGGGCGTCTTTGGCCAAGCTAGGTTAGTCTTTCAAATATGAGTTTTTTTATGACTGAACAGTTTTTGTTAATTAAAAAAATTTTTTCGACAATATGTTCCATCTCAACATCACCAGCAAGATTTTCATTGATTTTTTTCCAATATTCTCATATATCCATTCACACCTCCGTCTCAACATTCTACTTCATATTACATCATCATCTTATCAACAAAAACAGCACAACCACCGCCACCAACATCTTCGGCAACAACACCAACGTTTTTGGAGGGTCAACACCACAACAAAGTACTTCCATCTTACCTTTTGTATCCCTTGAGTATATAACTGAACTGAGTACACTATAATATATGAGCTTTTTGCTATTATTATTTCTATTATTCTATATTATTTTTATTATTTTATCAAATATTTCATTATTACCATTATTATTTTTTGTTTTATCACATTTTCATATTATCATAATAATTATTAGGATTAATGTTATTATTACTATTGTTTTTATTTTTATTCCAACAGATCCGTTTAGCAAACCATCATCTTCCTTCTCATCTGGAAGTGGAGTGGCTGTCAGTGGTTTTGGGGGATTTGCTGTGGCCAATAAGCAGCCTGGTATGTGCGTCTTTTTTTTGTGTGGGTCATACATGTGTCTATAAATATTATATATATAAATAATCTCATCAACTTCGTTTACACACACACACACACACACACACACACACACACACACACACACACACACACACACACACACACACACACTAGTATTCGGAGCTCAGAACACATTCGGTAGTCCACGCAGCAGTGGTGGTGGCAGTGTTGGTGGTACTTTTGGGGGGGCTCCTGTGTTCGGGGGCACACAGGTTGCTTTTGGTGGAGGTGCGTCATGTTGATTTTATATTTGTTTATCTGGCTGCCTATCTATCATTTTGTTTATCTGTTTGACTATCTTTCCATCAATTTGTCTATTCATGTGTTTTGTTACAAATTTTCATTTTATGGCTTTAATTATTTATCAGATATAACAGCAACGCTACCTACCTTCCACAACCATAAGACAACACTTTCAAACATCAAAAGCTCAAAAAAACACTGAACCAAATAAGCACACAACCATAAAACTACACACACAAACATCATACCACCACGCACAGGTGCAGTATTTGGAGGGATGGCAGCATCAGGTGGTAACATGACCTCCAAGTTGTTTGGCGCTGGTGATTCTGCCCCGTCTAATGCCTCTGGAGGGTTTGCTAGGTTTGTGTGGGGAGAGGAAAGAGGGTTATCGTTTGTGTGTGGAGAGAGTTAGGGTGGTTTGGTGTCTTTTTTGGGAAGAGGGTCTGAAGTGGGTCAGTGCAAAAAGCGGGTGGTTAGGCGAGGGAGAGAGTCAGCCTAGTAGGGTACTTCCATTAAGAGTTTCTTAGGTTTGTGTAAAAAAGGAGAGGGTTGTAGGTGGATGAGCATATTATATTATTTGGTGTAGAATCTCATCTTTTGCAAGATTTTACAAATGTTTTTATCGTTAGAATAATTCTATGCTCTTGCATAAATACTCCGATTTGCATAACACCACTAATGTAATGTTATATATACCAAAGTTGTGATATTCATCACGGTGATGTATTATATCAGAACATCAAATTATTAGCGCAGTTAGAGATTAGTTGTAAACTTTATAACAGTTATATTCTCATTTTCATCGTTATAACCATCACCATCACAGCTTCGCCAACAATAACACACCATCTTTCGGTGATCTGGCGCAAAGCGGATTTGGCTCATCATTCGGAGGAGCTTCATCCGGTTTTGGAGGGGCGCAACCCCAACAGGGGTTTGGATCTTTCCAATCAAGCTTCAGCTCTTTCGGCCAATCATCATCGACTTTTGGATCATCTTTGCAGTCGTGAGTAGGGGTGTGGTCTGGTTTAGGTATTTTCGTATCTCTGTAGTTCTGTGTAGTGGCGTCTTAGAGGTGTGTTGTGGAGTCGTAGGGGTGTGGTGGTATATCTTGTGCAGTGTTGTATTGGTTTGGCCATGTTGGCAGAACGATGTTTTCTTGTGTTATCGTTTCTTGGAAATGACGTAATTAATCATTAATCACAGAGCACAGTTTACGCAGTTCAGGTCATAAGGTCAAGTTTACAACCACCAATTGCCTTCATCATACATATGATTGTGTGTTTGTTAAATAACTAGGCCTGTTTTGTTGGTTAATTCAAGTTTCAGTACTAATTCTTTGTTACTTTGATCATCGAGGCAGTGTAATTAACATCGCTATTAATACCTTTGGAGGAGAAACAAGCTCTGATTTAGCTTTTATTAATATTAATATATTGCTTAACTAACTAATTAATGTTAATTTATTAATATTTGCATATTCTTTAATAAAATTTCAATGCTAATAATGTTGATATTCATACGATGTTAATCATGGTGAAATGTGAGTGAGTGACATTGAAAAACTATAATATTCACCTTACGATGACAACTATTTTCGAGATACTTTTCAATAAAAAGTTAGTGTTATGATCAGCTTACAACGTTCATTTTCTTATGGTGGGTGATATTTTTGGTCACCACCACTCTCAAAAGTTAAATGAGTGTATAATTTATATTAAGTATGGTTCAGATGCTCTCTAAGAGAAAATAAGTGGTTTGGATATTTTTCGTTGAGCTAAGTTTTTGATATTTAAATTGCCTCGAGTTTATATCCTTTACAATGTAGCATATATCATTATATATTTTATCATAGTTTCGCAGTTTATTGATTGTTTCATTATGGCTATTCGCCAGAAAATGATTTTAAAACCAAATTTAAAATTTTGATGTCAATCTTCATTAAAGTATTAGAAAAAAAGAAGATAAAAAATAATCTTTATTAACTGTTGATAGTGATGAAAATAAAATTGAGTACTTAGGTGGGTGGAGCTGAATAAAGTTTAAAAATAAACCCTTTTTCACTAAGCCAAGTACAAATAAAAGTACTGAACCATAAAAATCAAACACTATAAATAACCACCAATAGAAATAATTAATTATTCTGGTGAGCGGTGCTTTCAAGAATGGAGGCGGAGAAAGCCAGGTCCCAGTAGTGTTCACAGTTGTGTTTTTTAAATTGTTCTCTGGCGTAGGATTCTGTAGGGCATGTCTTTAAACGGATCTCCTTGAAGTTACGCTGCTTTACTGTGCCCTAGGAGCGGTTGAGTGGTATGGTGTGAGATGGTGAGTGGTTTGATGTGAGTTGGTGGGTGGTGTGGTGTGAGAAGATGGGTGGTGGGGTGTGAGAAGGTGGGTGGTGTAGTTAAGTGGAGTGCCCTATGGTATGGCTGGAATGGTTTAGAAGCATGGATAAGAGTTTTTAAAGAGGTAAGTAGGTGGTGTAGATGGTCGGACAAATTGGTGTTGTTAAGGTAGGTAATATGGGGTAAATAGTGTAAGTAGATGGACTGGTGTAAATTTTGTAGGCAGGTAAGAGGCGGTGTGTGGTGCTTGTGGGTAGTGGAGTGGGTAAGTGGTCTGACAATGGCAGACAGAACGGAATGAGTAAGGTTGCTGAGTGGTTTGATAGCGTGATGTGTATGGTGCTTGTGTTGGGAGTGCCCATGGTATGAAGTCAAAAATGACAGCTGTGGCGCGAGCTAACGGTTCTTAATTTCTATAATGCTTATTGAAATAAAAAAAATAACGAAACAACACACCTCCCACACTAGTTGGCATGCATTTTCTTTATCATCTTCATCATTATCCTCATCGTCGTCGTCGTCATCATTATCTTGCTTATTCTTATCCTTCCTATCCCATTTAATCCTCTTTGTAACCAACCTTTTAAACTTCTGACTCTGTTTCGGTCCTGAAAATTTGATGAGGATTTACATGAAAAATATTTCTACAATGAAGACACCAATCGTCATTCAGTTACAACACAACCCCTTCATTCTCTCTTAACTAGCTACACAAGCGTCAAAAGCCAACTCTTTAAACCTATTTCAACATCTTTCAACCATCCAAACTTTTTCAAACCCCCCCCCCCCTCCAACCCTTCCTCTTAATCACCCAATCCTCTATAATCATCCCTCATCAACCCCACACCAGCACAAACACAACTTTCAACTAATCCCACAAACATCCACACAATCCAAGCTCATTTATCCCACACCTCTTCAATTCTCTATTAACACTCAAAACCTTTCCAACCCCAGAAAACTTTTCCAAATCACCTCACACCCCTCCCTTCCACCAACCTCCCTCAACAACCACAACATTACAATCCTTATGCAACACAATGATGCCTGTCATGAACAACTGATTGGCGTTCATCTCCACCTTGAACTTGTCAGATGGGTGAGAGAGGTCTTTTACTCTGATGATGGTGGTGGAATGGATCGTGATGATGAGATAGAATATGGCGGAAAAATTATTGATGAAGAGTAAGAATGAAATGACATGGGATGGGATGGGATAGTGAGACAAAGTGATGGTGGAGGAGTAATAGCGGTGGGATGAGTGTTGGTAAAATGATAGTGGAAAGAAATTATAATCCATCCACCACCCACCGGTACACAGACACGACAACCCCATTGGATGTATCCTCCCTGATCTTCCTCATCCTCTTCTCCCTCCTCTGAGACTTGGTCAGCTTCCTACTCTGGTTTGCCTCCTGGTGTGCTCTGGGTGGAGGGTGGAATGGGTAACAAATTGAATTGTGACACAAACCTATACATACAAAACCACATTCCACTATTTTCTATTCATAATCCAATACAACCACTCTACATTTTGTATATAAACACAATCCTCTTCCTCTCCTGATTTTTTATACACACCCCTCTTCCACCCCCTCTATCCCCTTTCACCACTTCCTTCCACACCACTAACTTCTGCCTCTTAGCCATCTGTGACCTAACATGGGCTTCAACCTTGGTTGGATTCTGCACCGCATCCGAGCCTAGTACTCTCATCAGGTTGGCTAGCTTCACTGGTTGGTGGGATTATAATATGAGAGAAAAAAGAAGGTAGCTTCAACAGATGGTGGGAGGTAGATGAATAGACAGTCGAAAGGGTGAAAATTGAAAAAAGCAAAAAAAAGTAGATGAATAAATAGATATAAAGCCAAACAGATAGATAGATAGATAAATAGCTAGATAGATACATAAATAGATAGATAGATAAATAGATAGAGATAGATAGATAGATCGATAGATAGATAGATAGATAGATAGATAGATAGATAGATAGATAGATAGATAGATAGATAGATAGATAGATAAACACCTTTAGGTTCGGGCGGGTTTATAAGTCCCAACTTTATCTTTTCTTGTATTTCTTTCTGTGCCTCGTTACGCGCTTGTCTGTGAACGAGCATATTAAAAATAATGATGATAATAAAAAGAATAACAATAGTTGAAATAATTATAACAACAAGCATGCTAATAATAAAAAAAAAAAATTTGGAGAAATGATATAATAGTAACGATAAAAAACTAATTATATAATAAAAAAAAACAATATTAACTGTAAAAATAACAGAAAAAATAATAAAAATAAGAAGAATAATAATGATAATAAATATAAAAATAATAATAACAGCAATAATAATAATAATAACCTCCTTAACTTCCTCCTCTCCTCCCTCGTCAACATCACCTTCAAGGGCACAGTCTTCTCTTCAGCTGCATAATACCAATAATACCATTTTATTTCTATTATTATTTTATTATTATTTCTCTTATAATACTATGGTTCATTTTCTCATTTAGTATTTTCACTATTAATAGTATTCTTCATGCCGAGATTATTATTATTTCTATTTTTATTATTCTTTTATTATTTCTATTTTTATTATTCTTTTTATTTCTATTATATCATCATCATCATCATCATCATCATCATCATCACCACCGATAGGCTTAAGCTTGATAGGATGCTCAACCAGGTGGGTGATCCCCTCAAAAGGCACTTGTGTGTCTGGATAGGTACTGCCATAATAATAACAATAATATAAATAATAATAATTATAATAATATAAATAACAATAATATAAAGAATAAAATAAGATAATAATGTAAGAAATGATATAATAATCAATCATTCAAATCCTTTTTATAGTCCGTTTTCCTTTACCAAGGGTTGGGCTAATAATAATAATAATAACAATAATAATAGAAACAAGATTGATGATAATAATAGTTATTCTAATAATGATGACAAAAAATGAATGAATACCTAAGTGAAAAATGAAGCAAAAAAAAGATGGAAATAGAGAATATTGCATATAAATGCAACAAAATTCATTAATTTCCTTATGGTTTAATATTACTAATCCTCATTATCATTTTAATCAATACTAGATTTTTTTTATTATTTTCTTTATTATTATTATTATTATTATTACCTGTCACTCTGCAGTATAACAGAATCCCACCATTCCACATTGGGCACTTCATCCATCTATCATTGTTATTGTTGTCATTTTATTTATTATTATTATTATTATTGCGTCATTAACAAACTATATATTCTCAAAACCATTATTTTTGTTATTCCTAATCAAATATAATTATCACTAAAAATTATTATCAAAAGTATTACTATTATTATCCAATTACACTAGATAATGTAAGATACTCTCGCGAAAAGCTTCGTGTAATAAGTTTCTCACTAAAACCATTTTGTTTCTATTATATTGATTTAGAACTATTTTACGTCAACAATACTCAATTATTATTATTATTATTATCATTTATTTATCATTACTACGTCATCATAAAGTGACAACCGATTCCTTCCTGGGTTGTATAATGGCCAGCTTGGCAGCATTAGCTATACCCGTCTTCTTGGCTGCTACTGCTATCTCTCCTTGTAGCTTCTCTAGGAGAGCCTGTGTGTGTGTGTGTGTGTGTGTGTGTGGATGTGATTTTTTTTATTGATTTATTGTATGTGTATAAATGTGTGTGTTTTGGATGTAAAACTTTTTTTAAATGTGTGCTCATAGATGCGTGTGTTTGAATGTGCGTGTTTGTGTAGAGATGTGTGGGAATTTTTTGGTGTTGGAGATTTTGTGAGCCTGTTAAACATTGTGTGGATTTTTATTGAACACTGTTCCGTGTTTTCTTGCCATCACCATCATCATAATCACCATCATCTCCTTCCTCTTCCTCACCTTAGTTCTGAGCTTCTGTCCAATCTTCTGAAACTTTCCAGGCTCATAAAACTTGAAGACTTTCCTGCTTCTCACTTGAGGTTTCGCTCTGTTGAAATGATGATGATGGGGTGATGATGATGATAATAATGGTAGTGGTGGTTGGAAATTTCAAAGTACTATTGTACATCACCATCATCACGATAAAAACCACCACTAATCAGTTTATACAGCTGTACACGCCCTAGCAGACAGCCTAGATTATTGATACTACTAAAGCGTAATTCCTACATAAGTATTCATACCAACCTCACCCTTCCCCCACTAACTTGATCCTGTGGTCATAGAAGCCACTCTCAACCACTTCATTGACGGGTTTCTCTTGCACCGCCTTAAAATGCTCCCGCTTCTTGGCCCGAATGTTAGCCTTGAGAGTGGGTGTGTGCTGCTCCAACTTTATCAACTGGCCCGTCTTTGCGTCGATTGTGCGGCCTAACTCGTCTAGGATCAGAGGGGTTGGTCTGTGATGGTGTGATGGGATATGGTGGTGTGAAAGGAATATAGTGATGAGAATTGGATGAATAGTGATGTGGTGATTGGATGGATGGTATTCTTTTGAGGTGATGTGGTGTAATGCTGGTGTAAAATTAATTTGAAGCGGTGGGATGTGGGGTTTTTAGGGGTGATAGAGAGTTGGTTTGGACTTTTGACGGTGGTATGGTGCTGAGAATAGTTCATGCAGTTGCTTAATGTTGACAGTGTGGTTTGTGATAAATTTAGTTTTTTAGCGTTTGACCAAAGCTAGCATAAAAACGGGTGCAAAAAGATGGTGATGATAATGATCTACTCATTTATCACCATACTCATCATACATCCCTCATTTAACCTTTTCGTAACCACCAAATCTCACAAATCAAAACTCACCCTGTTGCTACAGTAGGTGAAGCAGCTACGGGGAGGCCAGCAGAAGCTAGCTTAGCTTGGATCTTTGCTTGCAGCTCAGCTGCTTTTTTTAGCATATCTGAGTCAAAGTTATAATCATGAAATAACAATAATAACAACAACAAATGCACACACACACACACACACACACACACACAAACACCTGTTTGTGTATTATTCACTTCTGGTTTTGTTTCAGCCTTCACACTGGGCATCTATGGTGTCATATAAATTTTTCAATTATTATTTGCTCCATTTCATTATCACTAATTTTAATATTTATTTCTTCTCATCGCCATTATTTTTCATTATTTTCTATGTTATCATTTTCTATCAAATAAAACGGAAATAAAAAATAACACATTTTTTTTGAATTAACTAAAAACAATAAACATAATAATTATTTTTATTATGAACCTGTAAATTGAGCTGCATTTTTCTCTCCTTGATCTCCCTTTGCGCCTTCTCCATTGTCTCTCGGATCTATTATTATTTTTTTTTACTTTTATTATTATTACTACTACTTTTATTGAACATTTACCATAATACGTTAGCATGCTAATAAATGTACTAAAATTTTTTGCTCATAATATCGACGTTAATGATCATTGACATTGCTTAAAAGTACATTAAGATGTCTCTAAGAAGTTACTATTTTTATTGTTATTAATACGATTCTCATTACTATTCTTATTAATAATTATTATAATTCTTACTATTATTATTATTTTCATTATTTTTATTATTCCTATTATTATTATTATCATCCTCTACCAACCTTATCAGCACTGAACTGCTTATTATAAGAACCATCATTGTCCTCCAACTTCACCCTCTTTGCCTCCTCTTTCACCTCTGTGTCCAATATCGACTGGTCGTGGTTTGGGTTCTATTTTATTTTTCCATATTGAAATGTTATATAGTTTTACATTTTCTTATGCTTTGATTCTCTTCATAGTAATTTCAAATACAATTATTATTACAACTACAATTATTAGCATTGTTTAACGTCTTATGTCTCATTGCAATAGGTTAGACTATTACATAAGCATTATAATTAGTCATACACCAAGCATTTTACTTATAATACACTTTCCCCTACCACATTATCAGTTTACTCATACTATTACACCAAAACTCCCTCAGAGCATAATTACTATCACACTAACCCTCCTCTCCACTACCTCATCTTCATAATCAATTACACCAGCTCTCCCACACTACCACATCATCACCATCATAACCACTAATACACCAACCCTCCTCCACACTACCTTTCTCTTCCTGACAGGTGGGAGAATGGTGTTGTATTGGTCTCTGATGATTGACAGTTGTTGGGTTAGAATGTCTACATCACCTTCTTTCATTATGCCTCCTAGAATCCCTGATGTGGTGAAATAAGTGTGAAGACTGGTGTTTGGTAATAGTGGCATCACTCATTGTGGCTACTAAGTAAGGTTGCTTATATTATCATAATTTGTTGATAACTATTTTCAGGGGCTAGCATTGGTTAAATGAAAAATAACAGCCCACAATAGCACGGTTGTGCTGAAATGTATGATGAATTTATATGATGGTGCAGTATTGAGAGGCTGATAGTCATGGGTGTAAGGATGTGAATATTTGTTGGGTAGGATTGTTAGAAATGATGGATGTAAAGAGATCATTTTAGATAATTATTTGGTAGATTAGTGAGTTTTGTGATTAAGCTATGAAGAGTCTTACTGATATTATAACAAGACTAATGCTTCAAACATTAAACTTTTGTAGAATACTTTCAATATATCAATTAAAATTTCTTAATAAAATTAATGATTTTTTTAATATTGATTAAAAAATCAGCAAAAAACTAAAACTGTTTGATTTGAAAGTTTGTAGAAATTTTTGAATACTTACTAGCTGTATTCTTTTTATCATGGCCTTTCTCAAGGCACATGAGAGCAGTTGATGCAATCATGGCGTCCTTCGCTCCAATCAAATTATTCACTATTTTCTCCACAGCCGTTTTAACTCGCTCCATATTTTGGCAACTGATAATTATGTTTTAAAAAAAGTATGTCTATTCTATGTTTTGGTTTTTTTTGTAAAATTTTTTGTATCAATTGAACAATGTAGAATTGAAATTATATTAACTTTGTTTATTAAACAAATTTATTCAAAATTAAAAAGTTTTGGCGAAAACTGAACGTATAAAGCCGATAAAATAATTATTAATAGTTCTTTGTTCATCTTTACTTTGCATTTAAGAAGTAAAAAATTCACTCAAAAACCACCGTATAATTTTTAAATCTTTTTAATCTATCAAACAAAATTAATTTTTAACCATTAAATGTACATATTTCTGTTTTCACAAACACCCTTCATAGCAATGATGATGATGATATAGAAAATATATCGAAAAGCTTTGTCTGAATAAAATAGTTAAATACTATTGGGTTTTTATAATTTATAAATAATTGAAAATACAACGTCCATAGGCTGAAACGATAAGAAAAAATTATTTTGGTATTTTATCGCTAATTTAAAATGAGATATTTCAGTTTCCTGTGTTTCAAACATACTCTGTCAATTATCTAAATTTTATCATTATACAGTTTTTAAATTTAAATATGTGAATGGTTTGAAGTTTGTTCAAAAAGTACAAGAAAACTTTAGAGCATAGAAACAGCCCGTAAACTGTCTGGTTCTTTTTAATAGACAACGGTCAAAAAAACATAGATATAATGATTATATAGAACAGAACTACATCCAAACCTTAATACAAGAATTCTCACGTTATTGCCCGGGTAAACTCAATCAAAATCATTCCAATAAACATTACTCCCAAGATGTAAACTTGTCAGCTTTTAACATAGCAGTTTTTTGAGGTTTTTTATTCAAGTAATGCTGTATTTATAATTCACTTTTCTTCATAGATCAAAGCGCTTGCTACAAATTTGATGTAGCAAAAACACACTGTGGAACAGGTGATAATAGTTGGCCCACGCGGGATCGAAAACGGTAACTTCAGCTAATTAGTAGTGCTCTACCAGCTGAGCTATACGGGCCGAATATGATGCTTTAACGCTAAAAAAGATAAAAATAAAAAACTCGTGGTGAGTAACACTATTAATGTAACCAATCATCAAGTATAAGAAAAAAATATTATTAAAAAATATTGGAATAATCTTGATAATTAACACTCAATATAAATCTTTATCAAGTATTATAAGAAACTGTTATTGGTTAGGCTTGAAGGAAGTGTATAAAAGTGAAACCTGTTGCTTTCAATTGAGGAAATTATAAAATAGTTGAGAACTATGTTTATTTTATAGGGATTATTTTAAGTTTCCTAAATAATTAGATAATCTAATGCGTTGTATGACGGTTTGACAATGCTCTTTTGATCATAAACTATTGAGTTTTGAAATCAAAAATACTGAATAGTTTATATATTTTTTGAGTGAGCTTTTTTCCTGTTTGACACAACTATAGTAATTTAAAATAAAAAAACCGGATCTTTTAACCGTCATGATAACTTAGCCTTCAAATGGGGCCAAAATAAACATATGTATGATTTTTTAACAAAAAACTCATTGTATTCTAAGTGAACGTCCATTTCTTCAAATACGAACAAAGCTCAAGTTTTTAAATTCAAAAAAACAAAACAAAAATTTCAAAATTTTATTTACGAATTTAAAAACCAGTTTTTATCGCTCACCAAATATTCAAAAAAGCTTCAAATAAAAGATTGAAAACGACATAAAATCTACATAAATGTTAACTAGTTCAACTGAAAGTCAATCTCGGGTAACAAAGAAATAAAGCCCATTTCTTGCACAGTTCACCATCACAAGAATACCAAATTGTTCTATCTCTATTTAAAATCATTCTAACCTACAATATAACGAGAACTTTATAGAATCTTTATCAATATTCATCAAATACCCTTACCACATCACGTATTAATATACTTCCATAACAAACCAGCGCCATCATTCCCAGTGCATTATCTCCAAATGAACCAATCTCTACCCCAATTTACCAAACCACCCCATTAATTAATCTTTATTTCCCAACTCACTTCCTTCATCATTTCCATCCCCAATCCACCACATTCTATATTTCTCTACCTCCACTAAACAATCGCATCAACAAACCTCCATCCTCATTTATAAACATTCACTCTCTTCTCCCTTTTTTTCTTCTCTTCCTTCATCACATTGACTTGGAAAGGTAACTGGAAACGTAATTAGCTAACATAATAGGCGTAGCGTAACCGAACACTGATTTCATTTTCTTTGGTTCTGGAGGAGAGATTTTTTTTATTATTTTGTTTTTATTATTGTTAGTATTATTGTGTTTATTTTTCAGTTCACATGGAATAGCGCTCTGTGGAACCTATCAATAGAGAAATTGAAACCCCAGTAAAGGGCTACTTAATGGTAGACTTAGTTATTTTTATTATTTTAAACTAATCTTATTGTTATCGTCATTTTTATTTTTATTCATATCACTCATTAATAGTCCTACCATCGTCCTACATTAATATCCATTCTTTTTATTGCTATTAACCTTATTATCTATTTTCTCAATATTATTTATAAATTTTTTAATTATTATTATTTTATGAAAAAAAAATAACCTTTTTTAGGGTCGAAGATGAGGACGTGGGGATCTTGGCCCAAAAGTTGAGCTAGGTTGCCCATCGATTCGTTGTTGTTTATCTTAATAAAGATAATAATAATAATAATTTAATAATAATATAATATAATAATAATAATGATTTTTAAAAATAATACTAATAATAAAAAACTGAAAATACAACCTATAATAATATTAATGTCTTTATTTTTGCGTGTTTTTATTAAAATTCATTTTTTAAAAATACAAATAATAATCTTTGTATTTTTATTATTAAAAAAATTATTTTATTCTTAATATTATCGTTATCATTTTTGTTGGTATTATCAATATCATCAATTTTATTATTATTTCAAGTATTGTTTTTATTATTTTTATTATTATTTTTTTTATTGTTATTAATTTTATATCCAACCTTTTTAAATTGAGTGTTCATGATGCTGGAGATAGGCGCGTCTAACTCTCCATTCATAACCTTTTATTATTATTATTATTATTATTATTATTATTATTATTATTATTATTATTATTATTATTATTATTATTATTATTATTATTATTATTAATATTATTATTATTATTATTACTATAATTATCATTATTATAAAAAACAACAATATTACTTTGTTTATTAGTTTGTGGTCGCTTTTGATTGTTCCGATAATTTCACTGGGTTATATATGGAAACAATTTAAATTCATAGTTTATGAAGTTTCGAATTATTTTTTGAAATACGACAATATAAATTTTTTTAATGGAAAATAAAATCAAAAATAAAAGTACAACACTCAAAAATAAATAGAGCCATAATGCTGAAAAAGAATATCAATAATAGAAAAAATAAGAAAAAAACAATGAAATACGAAAAACAATTAAGCAAAAAAAAAAAAATTATAATAATAATAATAATAAAATAACCCATCGTGGACGACAGCCACAAAATCAACCAACTCTCTCTCCATGGCGTCAACCAGGTCTCTTATAGACATGCCTTTGTGGCAAGTTATTATTATTATTTTTGTTTATTTTAATATTATTACTATTTTCGCACACACACACACACACACACACACACACACACACACACACACACACACACACACACACACACACACACACACACACACACACACACACACACACACACACACACACACACACACACACACACACACACACACACACACACACACACACACACACACACACACACACACACACACACACACACACACACACACACACACACACACACACACACCCATACACACACACACACACACACACACACACACACACACACACACACACACACACACACACACACACACACACACACACACATACACACACACACACACACACACACACACACACACACACACACACACACACACACACACACACACACACACACACACACACACACACATACACACCTTTAGAGACAAAGTTGACTTGTGCTGGGTCTATTTTACTTATTTTATTGGTCCTCCAACTTTGTGGGATGAAGATGAAGGGTTAGGATTGGGGGCAAACTTTTTATCTATATATCTATCTATCTATATATCTACCTATCTATTTATTTATTTATCTACCCACCCTTGATCGACTGTTACAATATCATCCGTATCCAAGAATGATTTGGCTCTCATCCAATCATCGTTCAGATGTTTTGTCCTGGAGGTTGGATGCTTATGTAATTTTTATATTTGTAATTTTTGTTGTTGCATAAAACGAAATTGTTGATATTCACAATTTATCTTCCTTCTATGGAAAGCAAAAAATCTGAAGTCATCCCAAAAGAAGAAGTTCTTGTACGTTATTGTACTAAGTTATCGAATTTTGAAATAAAATTGCGAAATTATTTTAACTAATAATATTTTGATATTTTAAACTGAATTATGTAGTTTTTAAGTATAAAAATTGACTATTCGAGCCGCCATTATAACTTCGACAGGCTATTTTCGATTGGCGCCAAAAAAAACAAAAAGAATTAAAGGAAGAAACAAAACACGAAAAATGGAAATAAACCCTTTAAGCAAGCACACATGATTAAAAAAAAGAATAAACTGAAAAACAATTCAAAACAAGAAAACACATAAACACAATAAAGCACACAAAAAAAACACAATGAAACATACAAAAATACAACCAAATAAACAAACACAAATTTTCACAAAAAAACACACATACGCACACAGACAAAAACACAAACAAACATACATGTAGTTTCTGATAGAATCAGCCAATAGGACGACGCATTTTTGACCTGGTTTCAAATTGTGGTCTTTGATTGCTCTGATGGCACAAGACATTGATGAACCACTGCTACCTCCTGACCGGGTTATTATTTTTATTATTTATTATTGTTTTTTTCTTATTTTTATTGTTATTATATTTGTTTTAATCTTTTAGAGAGATTATATGTGTCTTTATTTCCAATATTTTTCCACTTATTTTTTAAAAAATGAGAATTTTATAAGTAAAATATATTTATATGAAGTTTGCAACAATATTTTTGCTACTATTGCTATTTTTTGTTGTTATTAAAAATTTTGCTACGTTTTGATGGTTATTATTGTTGATTTCGTTTTTACTTTCTAAATTAATCTATTTATATACCAACTCATCACCACCCATCCATCGCTACCCACCACTACAAACCCTTCACCACCAATCCATTCCTTTCCACCATTGCCAAACCATCATATACCAACCACCATCATCTGTCACTTTTCGATCCTCCACCCCCCGCCCACCAATCTGTATTTACCCATTCATAATCCCTCATTCATCCATCTAACCACTCATCCATTCATCTACCCACCACTCATCAAGCCCACTATTCCTCTCACTACCAACATTACACTATACTCACTCATCTACCCACCACCACCACCACACACACTCCACCCACCACCATCTACCACCACCACCTACCACATAGTAACCCCTCATCTTTAATCATCCTTCTGGCCATGTTGAATGATGGTTTGTCGTCAGATTTGTACCACTTGTCTACATACTAGGAATAATAGTTTTTAGAATAATACAGATAATAATAATGATAATAATAATAATAATAATAATAATAATAATAATAATAATAATAATAATAATAATAATAATAATAATAATAATAATAATAATAATAATAATAATAATAATAATAATAATAATAATAATAATAATAATAATAATAATAAGAAACAATAAAAATAAGAATATAAATAAAAATAACAACGATAACACTAATAAAAATGAATAATAAAAAAAAATCATTTAACAAGGAATGACTATAATTTCAAGCAAGAGATCAACTCTGATCTTCAATCGAATAATTATAATCTACCATCAAATGAATGGGCTTCAGAACAAAATAACAGTAATATACAAATGATGATGATTGGTTACTATAGCTCAGACCAAAGGTGATAATGATGTATGAGTGACCCACCTGGATATCAAGGACAGTTGGTCTGAAGTCGTATCCTATGCCTTCGACCTGAGAGGTTGATAATGGTGATGATGATGATAATAATAATAATCATAATAATAAAAATAATAGTCGTGATAATAAAAAAAATAATGATAATGATAACATGAAAAAATCAATAAAACCCAAAAAAACAATGAGAAAAATGGTATAAACAATAGTAATTTAAATATTGGGAAAAAAACTTTGAAAAAATCAATAAAAAAAATCAACAAAAAAAATCAAAATAATAATAATATAATAACCTCATAGTAAGTTTTATCAGTCTTGTTGATCTCTGGTGGTTCAGCTAGGATTGATCCTAAGGGGTCTACCCCTATCGTCTGAATAATTTTATTTTTGTTGTTGTTATTTATTTTGAGCATAAAATGATCAGTGGAAGTGAATTGCAACAAAGCGATGGCGGCCGAACGCTCAAAAGTGAGTATTTCTAATTAAATCGGCTACGGAAAGATAGTAAAACATTTTAACCAAAAATATAAAAATGAATTTCGAGAAACTAATATATGGAAAGTTGAAAAAATTCCAACACATCTTTGAAAAACTGCATCTTCTGCAGTTTAGTGCACCTGCCTCATGGTGGGTAAATGCACAAAAAGAAGAAAAAGTAGTAGTATTAGTATTAGCAGTAGTTATATTGTTAACAGTAGTAGCAATAATGAAAAACCATTATCATACACATCAACTTACAATGCAACTAGGGCACTTCTCCTTGATCTTTCTGGTCAACCCTGTCAATGTTCCTCCAGTTCCTCCTGCTGCTACGATCATGTCCAGGTGGCCTGTGAGAGGGAGGAAGGGTAGAAGGGTGGATGAATGCTGGATGAGAAGATGAGTAGTAAGTGGGTGAAAAGTGAGTTTGTGAGAGATGGAAGATGGGTGGGTCAGGTCTATAAGTAGGATTGAATAGCGCTTTATGGATTTTAAAAAATTACATTATCATTATCACATCTTACTTATATCTATCATTATCATCATCCCCGCCATCATTAACACCACCATCATCATTTTCACCACCAACACCTCCATCATCATCTTCACCACCAACACCACCATCATCATTACCTCCACAGGCTTCTATAATTTCTTCTGCAGTCCCATCATAATGAGAAAGAGGATTGGCAGAGTTAGTGTACTGTGGAGTTGAATGGAGGTTGATATGTTAATTTTTGTGCTTACAATAATAGAATTGTCGAAAATTTACATGAAACAGTCAACAAAAACTATCCGCAAAACAACTACCCAACAATCTCAAAACATCCATTTAATCCTCACCTTCAGCCAAACAACCACAACCCACGATCACCTTCCAACTACCAACTATCAATAACCAACTATCAATAACCCTCATCAAATCATTCAACCACCTATCACCACCCACAACCATTTCAACGCCTCACTAAACGCTTCCCTACAACACCAAATCTCTACCAGCCTCCCCTTTCCAGCAACACCTTCTCACACACCACCAAAACTCATCTAAAACCTGATTAAGGATAATAGAGTTAGGAATCTCTTGGTTGAGTCTGGCAGCAGTTCTCATGTTAGAGTCTGGATGATCGAATGCCGCAGACGAAGGTGTTCTTACGATTTCTGCTCCCAATGCTCTCAATACGTCCACCTGGTAGGGTGGTGATGTGGGTTTGGTGTGGTGACGTGGGGGATAAAATTGAGATTCTTATGGTGATGTGGGTGGAGGAAGTGAGTTGAGAGTGTGTAATAGGTGTGAGTGTGGTGATGTTTGGTGTTGTGGAGTTGGAGATGTGATTGGTTGAGTGGATGTGATGTTGGATGACGAGGTGATGGTGGAGTGGTGTGGGGAAAAAGGTTAGAAAGAAAGGATTGGAGTCGGGTCAGTGGGACGAGAGTGAGTGTGGTGAAATAAAATCAAAATAATAATATCATAATAATATCATAAAAAACATAATAAAATCATAATAGTATTATAATAGACCTTTTCCTGACTCATCTTTTCTGGCAGAACAATGATGCACTTGTACCCCTTCACTGCTGCTACCAGGGCCAGTCCAATGCCTGTGTTTGTTATTATTGTTGGTATTATTATTTTTATTGTTGTGTTTATTATTATTTCTATTTTTTTAAATTTTTTTTTTTCATTTTTGTGTTTTTTTTTATTTCAATATTATTCTTGTTTTCTTTTTTTTTATTTATGTGTAATGTTTTTCATACTCTTTTTGCATTTTTTTGTTATATTATTTGTTCCAATCAGTTTTTTTGTTGTTTTTTAAATTTTTTAAATTATTATTTCATTCTATTATTTTTATTTTTCATTATTTTTGCTAGTAATCATTTTTCTTCTTCTTTTCCCCCCCTTCCTCTCTTCTTCCCTTCCCCTCCCTTCTCTTCCCTTCCCCTCCCTTCTCTTCCCTCCCCCTCCCTTCTCTTCCCTCCCCCTCTCTTCTCTTCCTTCCCCCTCCCTTCTCTTCCCTCTCCTTATCTCCATTTTTCTCCTCCTCCTCCTCACCTGTATTGCCTGAAGTAGCCTCAATAATTGTGTCTCCAGGCTTTATCTTGCCCTCCATCTCTGCCACTTCCACCATCCTTTAAAGAAAATAATTATAAAAAATGGCAAACAATAATAATAATTAATTATAATAATATTAAAAGTAATTAACAACAATAATGCCATTAGTATTTTAAAGCTGATTTTATTTAAACAAATGTACTAAAATTCTCTCAATTCGACGTTAAAAATTGTTGAATAAACAATTATAACATAATTGAATAATAACATGAATAACAAGAATAATAATAAATATAATACAAATAAAAATCATTAAATAAATAAAAAAAAATAAATGGTAACTATATGAATGGAACCTTTTAGCGATTCTATCCTTAACACTACCACCTGCGTTGAAGAACTCGCATTTTGCCACTGTAGAATTGATGGAAAAGTGGATAAATAGATGGATGGATGGGTGAATAGATGAATGGATTTATGGGTGGATAAATGGATGGATGGGTGGATAGATGGATGACTTAATGAGTAGATTAGTGGAAGAATAGATGAATGAATGGGTGGATAGATGGATAATGAGTAGGTTAGCGGATAGATGGATGGATGCTAGATGAATGAATGGGTGGATAAATGAATGGATGGGTAGATAGATGAATGTTTTGATGGTTAGGTAAAAGAAGAAATGGAAAGATGTGTAAATTGATGGATAAATAAATTGATGAGTGGATAGATTGATGGATGGATGGTTGGAAAGATAAATAAATAGATTAAAATTATATAAAAAAGCTGGAAAGATAGAAGGGTGAAAGGTTAAATAAAAAGTGAAGAAAACAATAAACATTAGTTCAAAACATGCTAACCTTTGACACAATTCTTCAAAACAAAAATAAAGCAGATCAACAATACAAATAATGAGAAAAATAACAACAATAGTAATAATAATAATAATAATAATAATAATAATAATAATAATAATAATAATAATAATAATAATAATAATAATAATAATAATAATAATAATAATAATAATAATAATAATAATAATAACTATAAGAATAATGATATAAAAATCTTCTTTAGCCAAAGAAAATACTGCAAATTATTTGAACACTAAAGGTAATTTTATTAAGTACAAAGCTTTTTGTTAAAAAAGTAACATTATCCAGTAACAATAGTATAATAATGAGAATGATAAAGAAATAACAATGATAAATAAAGAATAAAACGACAATATTACAATAATAAGAAAAATAACAAAAAACTAGTTTAAAAAAATCATAAAAGCACATAAAAAGTTTATTTCCAATGATATTCATTTATTTTTTTTTAAACAAAATTGTGTTGTTGTTTTGTTTTTCTCATCTTAGTTTATTATTTTTCTTTTTTAACAACTGCCCCACGATGTTTCCCATAGCTGTTATGTTTGTTCATTTGGTCTCAAATCTTATTTCTTTTGATCTATATTATTATTGTTATTATTGTTTTAAATATTGTTTTTTTTTGTTATTCTAATATTCATTTTGATAATATTATCATTATTTTTGATATTTTTCTTATTATTGTTATTTTTATTTTTATTGTTGCTGATATTATTCTCATCTTTGGACTTGTACCAAATCCTGACATCAAATTAAGCTCAAAAAGTATTGCGCATAATTTTTATTGAAATTTTAAATAATGTAACTAACATTAGTGCCAATACTACTACTGCTACTATAGATAATACTTCGAAAGACCATTTTTTATCCCATGTTTCTTCATTCTATTGAAAAGCACACCGTATTTTTTTCGTTGTTAAAACTATGTTTTATAAGTTACCAAATTTACGTCATTTATAAATGCTTCATTTTTCCATTTGCGAAAATGAAGTTAAATCTGAAAAAGTTCACACCACTGGTCCTTTCACCCCGTCCTCCCTCTAACCAACTTTCTTCTTAATCCTACACTGCTCATAACCTCTACCCTGCTCAAAACCTCTCCATTTCATAAAGCCTATTCTTTTTACCTTTTCTCACCTACCCACCCCCTCCCTCTCCTCCTTCACTCCTCCCCTCCCCCCACTCACAAACATCACATTGGACTCCTTCTTGTTGCGGGATTCTATTAAGTCTAACCAACGGGGTTCTTCCCACGTGGTCTAACACTGAGTTCATGATCTTTGGTGGCAGGGTTCTGGGAGGTGTGGTAAAGGTGGTGGTGGTGGTGGTGGAAGGGATGAGGATGAGGAGGATAATGGTTTTAATAATTATGATGATGATATAAAAGTGTGGTGGTTATGATGGTGGTGGGATGAAGGTAATGAGGGTGGTTGTAGTGATGATGATGATGGTTATGATGATGATGATAAAAGTGCGTACATAGGCTTATGTATGTGTGGTGAGTCCTTGATGTCCATTCCCAGTCTGTAGGTGCATCTGCTCGGCTGCATAAAGAAATAATAATTAATGAATAAATAGTAAATATTTGCATAAATAAACAAATTAATTAATGAAATAAAAAATTTTTAAAAATAATGATAAAATAAATAAATAAATTAATTAATTAATTAAAAAAAATTAATTAATTAAGTAATAAAAAAATAAATAAATTAAGTAATAATAATGAAAATTTTCAAAGATTTGTAAAGTAAGGTTAACAAGTATCTTTCCGACAAGGAGGCAAAGTAATGTGGTGCTTAAACCACTGTGGTGTGATGAGCAATCAAGAGGCGGTTTGAGGAAGAAGGGAAGAAAAGAATCAAGTGGCCGTTACTAGACCGCAAAAGCTGCTATTAAGCTTGCCACATACATAGATAAGTTTGGCGGGAAATGAAAAAATTTGCCGGGCTTATAAATAGGAAGAGAATGAAGATAGATTCACAAGAAGAGTGAGATTGAACAATCAAATGAAAACGATTGAAACTGTATGAAGAGATAACGCAAAAATGCTTAAGTGTTTATCATTTTTTGGGATAAATATCATCAGGTAGTCAACTGATGAAGTTGAGATCAGAGTAGGAAAAATAAGAGTTATAATTTGAAAATTATGGTGAGATAATAATAAAAAATAGAAAAAAAAAGAAAGAAAAATTGTAATGAAAAAACAATAAAATAAACTAGAAAAATGGGAAAAGTGGAAAATAATAATGAAGTGGAGAGCAATATAAACAAAAGAAACTAATATAAGAATTCAACAATGAAATTTATAATAGGCTGAAGATAATGATGAAGCTGACAAATGAAATAAAAATAAAAAATAATAAAAATGAAAGAATAATAAGAATTATAATAGGAATAATAATAATGAATTTTAAAAATAACAACGAAGATAATAGCAAAAATGATAACCTTATCAGGCCTCCAAAAATCATCGTTGACGTTGGATTGAGGACAGTTCTGTTCACAAGTGATTTTTTGTTTATATTATTTTAATTATTATTATTAATTTTTTTTTTCAAATAATTATATTTTTTCAATTATTTATTTTATATATTTTTTTGTATTTATTCATTATTTTGTTTTTTTTTCTTCTTTTTAATTCATATAATTATTTTTTTGGTTAATTTTTTTAGCACTATGGGTTTTTTTTCTATCAAATTATTTTTCATCTAATTATTCATACTTTTATTATAAATATTTCACCATTATCTTCGTTATAATATTTTAGAATTATTGCCACCATTTTCAGTATTATTCTTGTTGTTAATTTGATTTTAATTTTTCTATTTTTTATTTTATTTTTGTTATCTTTAATTATTATTATTATTATTATTATTATTATTATTATTATTGTTATTATTCTATTATTTACCCCATTGGTGTTCATTGTTTTCTTTTCAGCAAAGGGACACTGCTGAAAAAAATTTAAAAAAATTGTTTCAATAAAAAATAATTTAAAAAAAAACTCGATAAAAACAAATAAAAAAATTGTCAAATATCGAAATAAAAATTTTAATAAAAACAATGATAAAATCATAGAAAAACATTTTAGAAAATTTTTTATAAAAAACCGTTATGACAAGATTTTGATGAGAAAAAAAAATGAAAACTCCAATATAAATCTGAAATTAGCCTTACAAGAAGCATTTGAACTTCACATCCGATAGTTGAGACCTTCAAGTTGACATAAACCCATCACTCCTTTTATAAGGTTTTTTGGCCCGTATAGTTCAGCTGGTAGAGCATTAAACTAATTATCTAAAGTTACTGAGTTCGATTCCTCGTGAGCCGACAATTAGCACTTGTTCCACAGCAAGAACTTCGATCTATAAAGATAAATGCTTCACAAAAGACTGTTTGCTTACTCAAATGCTATTAACTTTGGTCCATAAATATCTTATTTGTATCAAATGTGCAAAGCTTTTTCTGAAAATTTTCAACTTAAAATTGGCGTCAAACCCTTCAAAAAATAAGATGTGTTTTCATTATATCCATTTAAAGAGAAGTTAACCGATATTTTCTATAACTGCTCAATTCCCAATTTGACATTCATTTTGTGTCACATGGGTTAGAGCCCTGTGAAACGTAACAATTGTGCAACTCAAACCGCGATCAAAAGTTAGCCGAATTTTAACTTACTAATCTGTGTACCTACTTACTAAACTTTTGAAGAACTTCTGAGAGCTTAACCTTGTTTGTTATAACCAAAAAAACAATAATAACTGTAACAATGACAGCAACAATGACAGCAATAATAACAGCAATAATAATGAAAAAGAAAACAATAAAAATAATATAAAAAAACAATATATTTTAAATAATAACGACAATATTATTTGAATTACTTTTTATTTTGAATTTTTCACGAGAAATTTTTGATACATTTATTTAAAAAAAACTAAAACTTTCGATAAGTACAACCTTATCATAAATCATTAGCAGTAAAACTATTGTGAAGGTAGGTAGATTATAAAGAATTTTAAACATAGATAGGAAAGAACAATTACGGAAGATTAAATTGCAGAAGAACCTACTTATTAGGGAGAGCCTTGAAATCAAAAAGACTGATTCAATTAGAAAAGGCTACAATGACCCACAATTAGCAGTTAAATCAATTGCGTGGGATCCCCTAATGAAGAGAATACAAAAATCAACCAATGGAGGGACACAGAGAGCAATCTCTCAATGAAATCGTTTTAGATCAAAATAAGAATATTCATATAATAATTAACTTTACTCCTTTACAAGATCACATAATTACATAATAGTTACTTTACAAAATTTAATCTTCCTTAATTGTTCTTTCCTATCTATGTTTAAAATTCTTTATAATCGCCTACCTTCAGAATAGTTTACTGCTAATGATTTATGATAAGGTTGTGCTTATCGAAAGTTTTAGTTTTTTTTAAATAAATGTATCAAAAAATTCCTCAAAAAAAATTGGAAAAAAAAACTATTCAGATAATATAAAAAAAAATACATAAGATGTCTCTAAGAACAATAGTATTAATAATAATGATAACAACAATAATAATGAAAATAAAAGCAACATCGAAAAAATAATATTGAAATTAATAATAAGGAAAAAAAGCAATAATAATAATAATAACAAAAATAATAATCAAATTAAAAAAAATAATAATTAAAGTAGAAAAGAAAGCAAACTTTCAAGTTATTGTTGCTGACCGGGGTTCTAACTGTTAGCTTTTCCATTTGCATCATCTTTGAGCTGGTTTTATTAAGAATGAAATAATAATAATAATAATAATAATAATAATAATAATAATAATAATAATAATAATAATAATAATAATAATAATAATAAAAATAATAATAATAACAACAATGATTATTGTTGTGGAATGAAAATAATAAGATTAATAATAATAATGGTTATTCTTATTATTATTATTATTATGAAAATAATAGTAGCAGTACTATTAATATAATATAATGATAATAATAATAACGATAATATAATATTAAAAATAATATCAATATTATTAATTTTTTTATCAAAATTTACAATAATAAAATTTTATTTCATATTTTTGCTAATATTAAAAATGTTATAAGTAATGAAATTTATTATAGCTCTAAATAATATAAGTCACCTTGAAATCCAGGTAGATAAAGTAAGACTAAAGCTAGTCCTCTCCACTTTATATACTACCAATCAGCGATAAACAATAACAATAATAATAAACATAAAGAAATAATAATATGAGTAACGATGCGTGATAATGGGGAGTTTTCTTAAAGACACATAACTAATAAACGACCAATACGCATAACCGATAAACATAAATAATACACATAGTTTTGAATGACCGCCTCTTTGCTAATGAATCACGACAAGGTTTTACTCGTTGAAAATTTCAGCTAAAAAAAATTTTTCTCTACGTTTCCTTATGAATCCTCATAATTTGAATTTTTTATTTTGAAAAGATCATTGATTGGTTGCCTGATGAGGATGTAAAATATATCAAAAAGTCAGAAAAAAATTTAAATTCCCTCATGTTTTTATGATTTATAAAACACATAACTAACATACACGACTAATACACACAAAAAATACATAGATACATAACGAATATACATACTAATACACGTAACTAAAACACATCGGAAACCATAAAAAAAGGGCCAAATTCTAATTTTTCATGATTCACAGTTGAGACTTACGCCCATGATATTAATGTCATGTCTACGAATTACGTGGTCAAATATAGCTCAAAGGAATTCAAAAGTTTATCAAAAAAATTTAATAATAGCAATAATAAAAATAATAAAGATGATGATAATAATAATAATTATTATTATAATAATAACAATAATAGAGATGAGAACAATAATAATAATAATAATAACAATAATAGAGACGAGAATAATAATAATAATAATAATAATAATAATAATAATAATAATAATAATAATAATAATAATAATAATAATAATAATAATAATAATAATAATAATAATAATAATAATAATAATAATAATAATAATAATGATAATAATAATAATAATAATAATAATAATAATAATAATAATAATAATAATAATAATAAAAATAATAATAATAATAAATAAAAAAGGAATAATAGAAATAATGACTTTATTCGTTTGACACAAATAATTATTTTATTGATAGGATACGAAAAACAACAAAAAAAGTGAATCTGGGGGTAAGAACAACAACAATAATAATTATAATAATTACTATTATTATTTTAATAAAAAACTAGTTAATATAATAATAATAATAATAATAATAATATAAATAATTAAAACAATAATAACAATAATAATAAATTAACAACAACAATATTGAGAATTATTGTAAAAAAAAATCACTAGATAATATAAGATACTCTCACGAAAAGCTTCGTGAATCAAGTTTCTCAATAAAACCATGAAATCTGCTTCTATTATATGAACTGATGCTAATTCGAATGCTTCAATAACTCTCTTCAATTTTCTTTTTATTACCATTTTCATTTTTTTTTTTTTTATTCTTTTCTTTTTTCATTTGTTTATTTTTTGTTTCTTTTATTCATTAATTTATTTTTTTATCATAATTTATTTATTTATTACTTTCACATTGAAAACTGAACTTCTTCCAATCATTCATAGCGCCAAAACCACAAAAGTTGCAAAAGTAAGTCAACCGTTTGATCTCCCCTATCTGGGGTTTCGGTTGATTGGTTCCACATGGCATTATTCCATGTAGACTATTATTAAAGAACCACACTGTAGTCGTTATTATCGTTTATGCATCATTGCCATCCAGGCATCTACGTATGTATCTTTTCTTTAATTATAATTAATATTATTGTTATTATAAAGATTTTTATAGCACGTAAGTTAAAAAAAATTTTCTTCAAAGACGTTTATTTCTTGATGTTTTAACTTTTCACCATGACAACATATCTCGGATTTTTGCCTTCTCTTACATGAAATAAAAAAGTGAAACTGAGCTAAAATAAAAAAAATAAAACAAACTAAGCTAAAAACTGAAGCTCTATGATAAGGTTTTACTTATGGAAAAACAGTTTAAAATCCAAACAGCATCTATAAATATCCTCACCATTGACGAACAACACAAAAATTAATGATAAAGGGACACACGATCTTCCTAAAAACAATTCCATTATAATAATTAATATAATTCTAATATCACCCAAAAACCACAAACATAAATTTTTATCCTTCATCTGGTCTAACCCAAAATTCTTTGATGTGGAGTGGTTTATTAAGTAAACTAACCTTCATTTTATCATTTCTATTTTTTTTTGATTCAGCCAAGATCACAGTGTAGAATCTCGCTTCATTTTGAACTTTTGTTTTGTCATCATCTTTATTTACTTTGATGTTGATATGAACTTCATGACTATTATTATTTGTTTTTTTTTAATTTTGTTTTTATTTTTATTTTTTTTGTTATTACTATTAGTTTTAGTTTAAATAGCTTAATTATTATAAATTAATCTCATTATTTTTTTGATTTTCAATTATTATTATTATTATTATTATTATTATTATTATTATTATTATTATTATTATTATTATTATTATTATTATTATTATTATTATTATTATTATTATTATTATTATTATTATTATTATTATTATTATTATTATTATTCATGATAAGGTTGTACTTATCGAAAATTTTAGTTTTTTAAAAAATAAATATATCAAAACTCTCCATAAAAAATTGAAAACAATAATTCACTCAAATTATTATTATTATTATTATTTTCGCCACATTTTATCGTTATTATTATTTCTTCTATTATCGAGTTCGTTGACCATTTGTTTAAAAGATAGAACATAAATTCTATATCGCGAACTTGAGGATTCTCAAATATTAACATAATACTACCAAAAACCATAAATACCATTTCAGAACAGAAACAACAAAAATAATAAGAATAATAACAATGATGGAAAATTCAATAGCAATAATTGTAATAATACCAACAACGACAATAATAATAAAAATACTAACAATAATAACGCTAGGAAAAATAAAAGTAACAGTAGTAGTAGTAATAATAGTAATAAAAACAATAATAATAGAAATAAAAATTTAAATAATAATAATAATAACAATAATAATAAACAGATGGAAATAATCTTGTTTTATTTTTCATCTTGTAAAGAGACCAAGTCCACAGAGGTCAAAGTTGACGTTGCTATTGCAATTGCGTATTTCATTCATTGTTGACTTATTATTTTGTTATTATTGTTTTTATGATTATTATCACTTTTTTGATTTTTTTCTTATTATTTATGTTTGTTAATATTATGTTTAGAGTTATTATTTTTATTTTTTATTTATATTTCTCATTTTTGAAATAAATATTATTTGTTTAATTAAATTAAATTTATTTTTTGAAATTATTTTTTTTCTTTAAATTTGTATTATTATTTTAATTTTTATTCACACGCATTATTGTTGCATGAAGATTTTATTATTTTTGCCCATCTCCATCACGTGATATGAATAATTAATGAGCTATTTTTTGACGATATGATGTCAGAAAAATGTTTTTTGACACAAAGTTTAAAGGTCAAAAGTTTGGTTCTGCTTGACCTTGGATCTGATATAGAATGTAAAAAAATTACGCACGAAACATCAATAGTAATAACAAGCTTAATTGGTGTTGATAATTTCTCATTTAATTATATAGAGTCTTCCCTTTTTTTTAAGATCGGCCATCAGTCGATTGGAGTTTGGTTAGCTCAAAAAATGTTTAAGGGTGCTACACCTTGTGTATATAATTGTCGGCCCATGCGGGATTGAAGCCGGTAACTTTGGATAATTAGCCCAAAGTTCTTCCACTAAGCTATAAGGGTCTTCCCTTTAATATTCTAATTACATATATATAAGGCATTTTTTTTTAGTTTTACATGATTATCTTTTGTATATATTTTTTCACTTTTTATAACAATGAAGGACAGATATTTAATTATTTCTGTTCTATGTATAAACGGTGATTTTTTGGGTAGTTTTTCTGTAAAATATGAATGTGTGTACTGAGCTTAGACATGCTTTTGAGCATGTCTGTAGGGACTGACCGTGCACCTACCAGTATTATATATACAAGTAAAATAAAACAAGCTCAAGAAACATGACGTAGAATAGCCTGAACCAAATATTTGATAATAAAAGGTTTTCCCATAAAAAACTCAGTGGATCTATTTAAAGACAAACTTTTTGCTCGTTTCAAATATTATTGGTTAATTACTAGACTACGTAATTTATATATGGTTGGGCTTTTCTAAGTAGTTGTGGTTAGTTTTCTTGGGTTGTAATTGTTGTTATTCTAGTAGTTGTGTCGTGTGGTTTGTTCATACTTGTATATGTAGTTATAATTTTAGTTATACTTTATTTAAAACTTGGAAAAACTTTGTTGTTGTTAGATTTAAAATTATTTTTCATTGTTTTAATTATTTTTATGGTTATATCCTTAGTTAATACAGCATCATATTAACGAGAACTGGGTCAAAACGGGGATCGAACCCGGTACGTTTAGATTGAAGTCAATGCTGTTCATGAAATAAATTCTCCTCATTTAACAATATTCTCTCCATTGATTTATATAACTTGGCTGGTTTCATCCAGCTTTATAGCCCTAACAAAGCTAAAAAATTAACCTACATAGATAGATAAAATGTATAAATATATATGTATTGAACGATAAAATATACCAAAAAGAAGTCTACTATAAAAAAAAGGTCGATCATTTGATCGCCCCTATCTGGGTTCTCGGTTGCGCGATTGGGGGCTACTCCACTTGGACTACTATTTGTTGGTCCACACGGGATCGAACCCGGTATGTTTAGATAATTAGTCTAATGCTTAACCACTGAGCTATAGAGGCCGACATGTCTACTATATTGGTTAAATAACATTTTGATTATATATATATTTATTAAAAAGCATATAGTTACAGCGAAACATGTAGGAAGACAGAAAAATATAGAAGGAGATAAACAGAAAAATGGCAGATAAGAAGAGACAAGCAAAGAATGACAGACAAAAGCATATAGTTAAAAACAGAAAAACAAACAAAAACAAAGAAAAAGAATAGCAGAAAGACAGACAAAAACAGAGACAGAAAAAAAAATGATATACATTCAGAGATACAAACACACAAATTTTGTCTCACCTTTATTAAAAATTCGTTCCATTTGGTGCATTAGTTCATGTTGTTTACATAGAAGTTTTAATTTTATGAACAAAAAATAGTAAAAATTGAAAACCAAGGTATGATTTATGAACTGGTTGTAATGTTAATGTTTTTGACTATAATGAGCTAGCATCGACAAACGGTAATATTTTTCACCTAAACACTCTATGTAGAGTATTAGACTAAATTTCTCAAGTTACCGGGTTCGATCCCGCGTGGGCCGACAATTAGCACATTGCTCAATAGTGTGTTTTCGCTACATTGAATTTGTAGCAAGCACTTTGATCGTAGGTTTATTCAATAGTCAAATAAAACATCACTATGATAATAAAGATATAAAAAGATATATATAGAAAAAAAATATATATGATAATGATAGTTATAAAAAAAATATATAAAATAACAATACATATATAAAAATAGAAAAAAATAACCAAAAAGAATAAATGCCAAATTAGAATGAGTTTACAGTTATCGTAACAATAATTTCAAAATATAGAAAGCGTGACATGAGCTTTAAATAAATAAAAGTGAAATGAATAGAAACGTAATAACCATTGTCTAACCTCATGCGATGAATCAAGACATTGAACGAGTAACAATAATAATAAGAAAAATAAGTAAAAAAAATCAATATCGACTAACGCTAATAACACGATGTTGAAAACAAAAATAAGATAGAGAAAAACCAAAATAATAATATTATGGACAATCAAAATATTTTGAGCCTTATAACAACATCACTGACACCATAACTAAAAAATTGAAGTAAATAAAATTAATATAAAAACTGATAACTTAATTGAAATTCATATATTCAATATATAGATGAATACCAAGATTTCAAATCCAGTTTTATCTTCACTATGCTGAGGATGGTCAAATTTACTCCATTTACAAGACATTTTTCATCTTTTTCACTATTTTTATAATTTTTAACAATAATTCCTGAATATACGATGCTGAATAGTTTTTCAAAATATTCCATACAACATATTTTCATTATTTTAAAAAATAAATTTTCCATTAAACGATATATATAAATAAACCAAAAGTTTATAAGCTGTTTCAACCAATCAGCACGAACTATTATGACTGATTCCACGCTGATTGGATGAATTGCTGGGATATGATTGGACCTTGGTAAACCAAGTGATCACACCAATAATCCACTGGCGGATCTATTTCCTGTAAATACATGGGCGATTTTCGGGGCGAGGATGATGAAGAGTTGGTTCTATTATTCTCATCTTCTTCCTCTTCCTCCTCCTCCTCTTCTTCATTATTATTGTTATTCTTTCTTTTTGTTGCTTCTTCTGTTTTATTATTATTTTTATTATTATTATATTATTTTCATTATTATTACTATTATTACTACGAGTAATGAAGTTAAGCTAGCTATAAGTAAACTAAATAATAATAAAGCTAACGGTGAAGATGAAATCCCATCCGAAATGATAAAATATAGTGAAGAAAAACTAACAAAAGAAGTATCAAGAATATTAAACTTAATAGTAGAAAATAAAATTCAAGAAGATAGTTTTATTGGTAGTGGAATATTAGTCACTGTACAAAAACAAGGTAAACCGAAAGAACAACTTACAAGCTTAAGACCCATCACTCTACTGAACAGTATCCGAAAAATATTATCGAACATTACTATGAATCGTATACGCAACAAAACGGAAGAATACATCGATTCTCATCAAAGTGGATTCAAAAATGGAAGAAGCACGACAGACATAGTCTGGTCTCATAAATGGGATATAGCTAAAGCTCTGACATACAGGAATAAAGAGTACTATATCTTTGGTATCAATCTGAGCCAAGTCTTTGATACTGTAGACATGGATGTTCTTGAAAAAATTCTGAACAAAATGAAATAATGATGATCAGAAAGTTATTAACACTTGTCTGAAGATAAGATGGAATGGCAAAAGCACACAAACCCTTTTCGAAACTAACATAGGAATCCCTCAAGGAGATGGACTCTCACTCATTCTCTTCACAATTTATTTAGAAGCAGCACCGCGCACTTTCAAGTCTAAAGTAACAAACCATATAAAGCTAGATCACAGCTACACAAACCTACAACCATTGACACCAGCGAAAATGGTAGGATATGCTGACGATCTAGATTTCATTGGTAGAGACAAACAGCAATTACTTAACATAGAAAGCAAACTGAAAGATGAGTTCTCGAACTGGAACCTCAAAGTCAATACTGAAAAGACGGAACTCATCAAAATATCAAAATCTGATGAGGCCTGGAAAACGAGCAAAAAACTAGACTTTTTCCTTAATCACAAAAAAGATATTGAAAGGAGAAAACAACTTGCCCAAACTGCGATGAGTAAATTATGGAAAATATACATGAAAGGGAAAAGCTAAAAATAAGCAAAAAAGTGCGAGTGTACAATTCCTATGTTAAACCAGTTCTCATCTACAACTCTTCAGCAGGGGCAGTCAACAAAAATATAGAAGCTAAGATTGACGCATTCCACCGCAAACAGCTTGAGAGAGTGATCGGTATCTACTATCCCAATAGAATCAGCAACAAAGAACTATACAAAAAAACGAATAGCATACCTCTTTTAGTTGAAATTGCCGGTGCAAGATGGAGGATATTGGGACATATCCTAAGAAGACCTGATACGCCAGCATTCCAGGCTATGAAGCAGTACTATGCCACATCAAATAAGAAAAAATTCCTAGGCAGACCTTTGACCACCCTACCACAGAAATTAAAAGATGTCAAATTTATCCCAAAAATGAAACTCGAAAACTCAGAAGATTTCGAAACCATCTTTCTTCTTGCCCAACAGAAATGTTCCTGGAGAAGAATTGTGAAGAGTTACCCAAGAGAAACTCAGTCAACTATACGACTAGAGCAACTCGATGGGGATATTATTATTATTATTACTGCAAGTGAAGTATACTGAATGTATGAATTTTTGATTGATTGATCCTATATTATATTATATATTACTCTTGAATATTTCAACAATAATGTTCTCAATTGAGTGAGAAAACTTATTTGAAAAACTGATAAAAATAACAAGATAGAATGTTTTGTGAAACAAAAAATACAAATAAAAAAAATTCAAAAAATAACCAAGGTAAAGTAACAACAGTGAAAATTAAGCACAGCAGAAATCAACAAGTCCAACAAATAACAGCCTAATGATGAAAATAGAATATGTTCCCAACATACACAAAAAATCAAAAAATAGAAAAAATCTATAATTATTATTCTAATTAAATTATACTGCTGTACAGAAAATTAAAAAAATAAAAACAAAAAAAATAAAAAAAACAGCATCACAACCCACTTGCAATGGTATGAACCCTTTTAAGGTATTTAGCAGGCCTGTTGACGTCGTGATATGGAGGAAAAAGGATATCAATAAAGATGGTAGGTGTTTCGATGGGTGTGATTTCATGTACATTCCACTCATTCGGGGTGAGAACCTGAGGCTCGGAGTATGGGGTGATTATGGTGGATTTCTCCTCTATGATGGTGTGGTGGGTGGAAGATGGGAGGGTTGTGAGGGAGGTTATTAAGCCTTTGCCATGTAACACCTGAGAGGATTGTGTTGGAAAAAGTTGTTTTGAGGGTTAGCTAATGATATGTTATCATAATGAGAGAAAAATTTGTATATAATGATAATGTATGTTAAGCTAATAATAATAATGGTAATTCTGATCATTTGTTAATGTAAGATTTTCTTATAAAAAGCTTCGTGTATTTAGTTAATATATACTTTGTTTTTCTACATAATGGCAACAAAGATATTTATAACGATAATAATAATAACAATAAAGAGTATGATAAAAATGAACAAATATAAGCTTGTATCATTTTCAATGTTGAAAACTTAAAGTCAGGGAAAAAAATTTGAAAATAAACACATGAAATAATTACTTCAAGTTGTTTTAACTTTCAAAATTTTATTCAAAAACATATGTTGAAAAATATAACAAAATATTCTAGAATATTGTATGCAAATATGAATTCAGATTGTCATCACCTTTCAATAGAAACCCCATTAGGTGAATGAAGTTTTAGGTAATTTTAAACAACATTTTTTTGTAAGAACTCTAAAAATTAAATTCAGGTTATATATTTTAATTCAAATCTCAAAATGAAATACATTCACAAACCCTCAGTTGAAAACGGCATTTTGCTGTTTTAATTGTCGGCCCCTATAGCTCAATGGTTGAGCATTAGACTAATTATCTAAAGTTACCGGGTTCAATCCCGCGTGGGCCGACAATTAGCACCTGTTCCACAGTGTGTTTTCGCTACATTAAATTTGTAGCAAGCGCTTTGATCTATGAGGAAAAGTGCTTTATGAATACCGCATTACATTAATCAAAGTACCAATATGTACTTTAAACTTATTGAATGACATAACAAAAACTCAAAAATAATGAAATAAAATAACTTTCAAGATTCCATGCATATCCGGATGGTTGTGAAGGGGCATACGGGAACCGGTTTTGAGGACAAACGCACAAATGATGAAGTGGTTACAGTTGCAAATTTCAATATAAGACACTGGAGCTTTGAGTTTTTTCAATGTCGCTGGACAATGTGTTAGATTTGGCTTGATTTTCAAGTAATCTAATGTGATTTTTTTAACCATTTCTTTAATTATGGACAAATTTTCTTCAAATTTTGAAGGGCTTTTAAGACTTTTTATGCTTTTAATTGTGTGTGAAACGATTTCTTGTAAAAGTGCCATTTTTGAGTTTATTTTATCACGTTTCTGAAAACGTCTGGTGAGTAAAAGGGAATTCTACTGAAAACAAAACCTCAAACTCAATAAATAAATAAATTCAACATCATAATATTAAATTATGAGACATGAAGCATTCATTATTTTTCTCTTATATTTTTGCTTTATTTGCCAAGAATAGGAATTTTTACAGATGTATTTTCAAAAAAAATTATTTGTACCTCCACTTGATAATGTAAGCTCATCTTAAGAAAAGCTTCGTGAAATAAAATAAACTCCTAAAAGTGTTTTGTTTTGAATACTTATGTTTGGTTTAAAAAATTGAAATATAAAACTATAATTTTTGATAAGTTAAACCTCGCTAAACTTAGTTAAACTTTAGTTTATATTATATATTGACGTATTAGATTGATCCCAATGAAACCAAGTGACAGGTTTTTGCTCGGTAGTTTTAAATATATAAAACTTATTAAAAATAAATCTATTTCCTTACCTTAATATCAAATTTTTTCATATTAAAGATATAAAGCTTGTCAATGTTATTAGTATTGCGTGTGTGTTGAGTTGATCAATAATATTAAGCTACGAAGTTTATTATAGGGATGTTTAACTCAGGGAGTTTCAAGATCCCTTGATATATGTGTAAGATAGTCTAATATAAGAATAGGTTATAAAAGTTTAATATTCTTTTAAAAAATAAGTTTTCAACTGTATAGATTTGATTGAGCAACTTTTGAAGACGTCTGTAGGTATTTTTGCTTATTTTTAATAAAAAATATAAAATTTGTTCATGATTTATTATATTTTTGAATTTTTATATGTCTAGTCTTTTTTTTATATTTTGTCTATGTATTTTTCTTGAAAAAGTTTCTTTTACTTTTGCATTTGTGATGAAGTACAATATCCTGAATCTAAAAGTAAGTACAACAAACACAAAGTATTTATTAAATGACACGAAACTTCTCGTAAGGCTAGCTTACATTATCAATTGTTCTTACTTTTGCCTTTGTATACATTAATAATGAGTTTTGATTTTGAGTTGATAAAAATCAATGTTCTTTCGGCAACTTATTAACTTTTCAAAACTTTTACGTTAAAACAGTGGTTTTTTAATACATTTATTTGAAGCAAAAAACTATAATTTTTGATATGTTTAGAGTTTTATCATGAAACATTAGCAAAAAATATATTTTCCCTTTCAATACTACAACTTCAATGTTGCTTTTTGACTTCGAAAAAAATATATTCTCTAATGATTTAAAAAAGCTAATCTCCATGCCTCCCTTCTTTAGCCTTTCCTAAGTTCTTATGTCCAATTTTTAGCAACTTCATCAGTATTGAGTCCCAGGCATTCGTGTCAACCTGCAACTGTGGGTTATTGTAGCCATTCCTTACTAATTTATTTTTTCTTATCTCCAGGCTCTCCCGAATTAATAGATTCATTTAGAGAAATGCTTTATTTTTTTCGATCATTGTTTTTAAAGATACCTGGTTTATCCCAGTCCACTTTTCCATGGGAGAATTCTCGCGCTTTATTTTTTCTTTATTTTATTTTTTATATTATTTTTTTATACTCAATTTTTTCTCGCGCTTTGATCTTTTTCTCATTTTTCATTTAATTACGAAATTCTCAAAAAATTGTGTGATGGACAACATTTTAAGAATTTGGACTCATTTTGTATAAATATTATTCAAATTTGGCATGTTAAAATTCTCCTCTCTACTTCTTCCAAGTGTCCAGCTGTTGAGTTTTCTATTAACCACTTGTTTCGACATTTACATTCAATGGATCATTCAAGTTTTGTTTTTCAACGTAAAATAAATTTAC
The DNA here is from genome assembly GCA_964035795.1 of Pterobdella sp. o SKG-2022. Taxonomy (NCBI): domain Eukaryota; kingdom Metazoa; phylum Annelida; class Clitellata; order Hirudinida; family Piscicolidae; genus Pterobdella; species Pterobdella occidentalis. The sequence goes on from OZ038327.1 coordinate 3,816,949, forward strand.
ATACATTTCAGATTTTTTCCCTTAGTTTACGCACACGCATAATACTATCTAGAAAGTGTAAATAAGTATTTTTAAACTTTGAGTTGAGATGAAAAAACTATTAACAGTTTAATTTGAAATTTTATTTTTTAAATAAAATGATGCAATGATTTTCATGAAGTTCTTCAAACTTCTTCCACGTCTTCATCATTAGCGTTTTTTATCTCCTTTATATAAATTTGTAAAGAATGTTACATTTTTTCACAATAGCTAGAATAATTATTTTAATTATATATAATTCTATTGAAATAATATTGGGAAAACTGTGGTTTGTTTTAAATCAAGAATTCTTAAGACAAAAAATCACAATGGTAACCAATTATATTAAAGACTTAATTCCTAATTTAAACTAATTTGAATCACAAAACTAGTTAGAAATTTTAATTAAAGTTTTTTGTGAGTTGAAATTACATTAGCAAGTAAATGTGGGCGAGATAATGCTTACATCAATAGAATTCAATTTTGTAACAACAAATAAATCAATGTCAAAGATTTACTCACCAGAAATAGCATTTACTACTGTTGAGGAATAATAAAAGGTTAAATTAATATAGTGCCAAACAATTAAGATTGGAAAAACCACATATTTATTTTCTAGAAAAAATTCGAAGTTTATCATGTTTTACATATTTTTGATGACAACATTTCATCTATTTTTTAAGACTGAGTTTCCAATGTTTCATTCAATTTTTAGCTAGCATTTATTCAATATATCCAATCGTATAATTTATAAGAAGCAATCTATATAGATTGGAATATCGAAAAAACTAGTCTACTCAACTCAAACCCACTTACCCCCGAAGGTAATAGGTGGAGGGGCTGTTTCTGTATGTGGAGTGTTAATCATTACAAAGATGAGATACAAGCCACGAATATCTCTGTTTTTAGCTTGGAATTGAACCAAAAACCCGATTGAATTGATCAGATTTGATATATTTTTGGCATAGACGCCGGTTACGTGATATTTTATCTTAGATGTTCTACCAGCTGAGCTAAATGGGCCAACAAAATAGTTACAAATATATTAACGCTTGGTTTTCTTATTTATTTCAAATTTCAAACGTTCGTACTAACCCAAAGTGAGATCAGTTTTATCGTTCTCGCCTTGTCCAACCCCAGGATCACTTGAAAAATCTATTCAATTAACAATATAAATAACTTGATTTTATAAAAACAAAAGAGACCATGAAAAGACTTTTTCTATTCATGTTGTTGAATAAACTAACTTTCAAATATATTATTAATGCTTATCATTGTTGTTATATAAGTCAAATGAATCGACTTGAAACCCATGCCACTTACCGTGGAATGTCAAGGGTGGAAGAGGTGTGGCTGTAGGTAAAGGATAACTCGTTTTATAGTTCATCCAAACATGAAAATATTTTTAGTTGTTGATATCAGTAAGTATATTTTTATCAAAATACCTAACTCAAACCGTAAAGTTATCGGTATTAAATTGTTAATTAATCAGTATTAACGCTTTTGAAAGTATGAAGCAATGTTTACAAAACGTCTTCCTTTATAGCTTCAAGCACTTATTACAAATGTGATATAGTGAAACATTCTATAACATGGGCTCATGGTCGGCCCATGTGGCATAGACGCCGGTTACGTGATATTTTATTTCAAATGTTCTACCAGCTGAGCTAAATGGGCCAACAAAATAGTTACAAATATATTAACGCTTGGTTTTCTTATTTAGTGACAAGTTAGTTGTATTTCATTGAACTATAAGGCACAATTGAAAATCAATTCCAAACGTTCGTACTAACCCCTAGTTAGATCAGTTTTATCGTTCTCGCCTTGTCCAACTCCAGGATCACTTGAAAAATCTACACAATTAACAATATACATAACTTGATTTAATAAAAACAAAAGAGACCATGAAAAGACTTTTTCTATTCATGTTGTTGAATAAACTAACTTTCAAATATATTATTAATGCTTATCATTGTTGTTATATAAGTCAAATGAATCGACTTGAAACCCATGCCACTTACCGTGGAATGTCAAGGGTGGAAGAGGTGTGGCTATAGGGAAAAATGAAGTCATTCAAAAGTTTTATTATTTTGGAATACTTTTTTAGTTGTTGATTTCAACATTTTTATTTAGATCAAATTTTTCTTACTTAAACAGTGCAGATAACAGAATTTCATTGTTAATTACTCAGAATCAACTCTTTATGTATACTTTAACTTATCTTCTTTATGTACTTTGTATGAAACATACTATAGTTGAGTCAAGTTCTGAAATGATTTGACAGTGTCTCCCATCAACTTTGATAATAGTTACGCATCTATAGTTGTTTCTAGAGCAACTTTTACTACCGACAAATCATAGTCTTCACCATTAACTTTTTTTTTTCTTCAAGTTTTATAATTATGTGTTTCAGAACTCTCATGTTTGTTTTTTTTTAATTTTTTCAAAACAACAAGCGTTTCGATTTGCTAATTATTATCATCAGGTCAGCTATTATGATTTTTCCGCATGGTTCGTTTTTTCAAAATTAGTGATTCTTGTTTGTCACCACATTTAAAAGTTTCTTATCAATGTCATATGTAGCCTCTAATCATTTCTATCATTCGTGTCAATTTAATTGTTTTTGATCCGTTTAGTTAATTATAGTATTCATTTGTCTTCGATTACAGAAAATATAACTTCTTTTCGCTCAAATATTACACTCTCAATCTATTCATCTGAACGATCTACATCAACAATTTTTTCCATTTAAATCCAACCTATTCACCCACCTTCAGTAATTGCAGTACCGGAGTTTTCTGTAAATGAATTAATAATAATTTTTAATCTCCTTTTTAGCATACCCAACATTAAAGCCAATACGGGAAATATATGTAAATAAAGTCGGATCAAAAAACGATGTGAAACCTCCTTCTTTAAATAGTTATTAATTCTCAAAAAAAAAATCTTTTTTTTTAACCTCCATAATAATTTTATCTAAAGGATAAATTATGAATCTACTCTTTATAAAATCGTTTATTCGGGTATCTTAAATCAAGCCTTATTTCACCCTTTACCTACCTACTCATCTTAAATAAGTACAAAAGAAAATATTTTAGTTATACTTTTTTTATATTAGATTGCAGTTTAATGTCATGAATTTACTCTATCTAAATACCATACCTTCATTCTCATTTGGATAAGGAGGTGTTGCTGAAAAAGAACAATCATTAAACAGTTTTAGGGAAACGAATTCTATAAGAAAACAATAAAATTGAAAGTTGGCATAAACCAATAAATATTACTATAGTACATAACTAATATACGACATGACTTTACTAAGCCTTAATACTTAGCTTATATATATTATATATTTCAAAAACTCAAAACACACACCCGGAGGAGTTATGGTACCAGTGATGACTTCTGTAGAAGAAATATTTTTGGCTTTAAATTTCTGACTAAAAAACATAAATTTTGTTTAAATTATGTTATCACACCTAATTAACAAAATTTAATCTCAAATGAAAACTCTTTTTGGAGTTTATTTTATTCTACGAATCTTTTCGTAATATGTACATCATCCAGTAGAGGTACCGAAATACTTCATTTGTGCCTCCGCTTGATAATGAAAGTTCATTTTGCAAAAAGCTCCGTAGACTAAAATAAACCCCTAAAAGTAATTTTTCAGAGACATCTTGTGTCTTTTTTTTAAATTCAATTTTCTTGATTTTTATCCTAAGTGTTTTTATTTGAATATTTACGTTTGGCTTGAAAAGTTAAAATCTATATTTTATTCTCAAATCCGATGTTTTTTAAGAATCAACTCAGTAACCTAGCATAGTAAGAGGTTTTTCAGTAACTTCTGTAAGCAAATAAATAATAATAATTAGTTGATATTTGACTTTTCAGAGGCATCTCAATGAATTTTCAGTAATTAATTCTTCGAAATGTTTACACCGAACAAATGTACTCAAAAAACTCCTACTTCTGATGTAAATTTTATTAGTTGATATTTGCCCTTATTTTAAAATAACATCCAACTTTATTCACTTTGAGTAACGGTGTATTCTCTGGTATATTCTGTGTTAGAAAGTGGTTCTTAGGTACTATTTAGACAAATTACACAGGTATAACTTTTTTAATTATATAAAGTTTGACTTTATTTTTTTATTTCTTATCTAACCTGGTTTTTTATTTTTTAAAACTTAACATCAAGATAACTAAAATAAATCTATTTTTCTTGGGCTACTTTAGCTAAATATTTAGCCTTGCATTCAAAATCTATGTGAAACCATACTCAACCTTTGGAATATTTGAGGTTCGGCTCACTTAAACAAATTGACACCTATTCACTATAATTTTACCCTATTTAACTCCATCTACAACCCAATCTACTAACTTGTTACAGGAGCCTTAGTAGCTGTATGCAGATAAAAGACAATTATTAGTTAATTCATAGAATACAAAAACCTAAAACTTATAAATATACCATAAAGAAATTGTAATATAATTTTTGTGTGAATATATGTTCAGTCCACTTGCCAAAATCTCGCTTATATCAGACTATCTAGAATAGTGTTCTCACCAGCGTGGTTTTTGTATCCAAATTATTAGGAACTATTTGTTAATACTTGGCACAGATGCCATAAGCTTACTATTTTTAGTTTCTACTATTAACTTCATTTAAATATTCCATTTTAAATACTTTTAACGATAAAGAAAACACTAGACTTCATTAAAACAAAACCTTTTCACCCGCACTAAATATACCGTGATGGATGATAAGATTGATAAAATCTGTAAATTAAATTGTAACCTATATAATAGAAACAAACACTGAAGTTTATTGAAAAACTTAATACACGAAGCTTTTTGTAAGAGTATCTTACATTACCTCACATATCTAAATTTTAAGTATTGGTTAGTTGTAATTTAAGCTCAGCATAAAATTAGAAATAGTAAAAAACACTTCTTATTGAAAAAAAATCTACTTAACTTTTCTTGTTCTAAAATTTTTTTTTAAAAGAAAAACTTCACACTTTATTTTTTTTAATATTTATTTTACTCCATTAAATTATCATTTTGGCTCGACCTAAAAGTCGGCCTAAGTAGGTAAGTAAATTAGCCTGTAAGCGTATTGAAGTGAAGAATTTAATTTCTATCCTTCTATCTGATTTTAATTCATCTTACTATTTAGTTTTTATTAATTAAATCTTTTTAAAAACCCTTTTAAAAATCCAACTTACTCACCTTGGAAAAAATTTTCACCTGAAAAAATAGTATTTATTATTGTTAAAAATTTTCACATTTCTATAATTTATTTTCTTGAATGCCTATTTTAAATCTAATTTACATAATTTTATAGTACCCATAAATCTATTTTTGAATCTATGTATGTATGTATGTATGTGAGTTGACCATCAGACTCCCCGAATTGGGGTTTCATTAGCCTAATAGTTTTGAGGGTGCTATTCTTTTTGTAAATTGTTTTTGAATCTGAATAAAAAAACGCATACCTCCACCACCGCCTTTTTGAATTGAAAAATTGGTTATTAGTTATTTCATATTCAAAGGAAGTATTCCATTTTAAATTAAATGCTTTTGAATCTAAATAAAAAAACGCATACCTCCACCACCGCCTTTTTGAATTGAAAAATTGGTTATTAGTTATTTCATATTCAAAGGAAGTATTCCATTTTAAATTAAATGCTTTTGAATCTGAATAAAAAAAACGCATACCTACAACGCCGACAATGGGTACTGGAGTCAAATAATCGGTTTTAAATTATTTCATATTTAAGGGAATATTCCAATTTAAAATTAAAAAAAAACGTTTATATTTGATGTTGTAAAAAAAATTTTCAACGGTACTAACCTGTTTGTGAAACAGCAACAAAGAAAAACAGACTGAAGAAGACTTTGAACATCATTTCTGTTGGAGAAATTTGTGGTGGTTCTGATTGATATTGGAGTAGAGTATGATAATACTTACTTCTTGTACAACCGTCGAATAAAGTAAGCGAATCTCGATACAGTCTTTTATAAGCTGACTTAATATTTTAAAAATTTTATTTTATCGATCGAGTTTTTGCATAAGTTATTTAAATTCATAATTTGCGTGCCATTTGATGAGTTTTCAAAGCTTTGGGCTTTTAACAAGATGTTGACTACGTAGTAATTTTCCATTTCTTATGATTGCTAGAATTTAATCTTTCATAATCTTTGTTGCTAACCAATTTTAATTTTAACACAATTTACTGGTTAAAATGAGAAGAAAAAATTGAAAATTACAGCAGTAAACCATTTTAGTTTTTTTGAAAATATGGCATAAAGGTCTTTAGCTATTTATCACAAAGCTTTTCGATTTTCAAAGAAAAAATTTTCAGGTATCTATGATTGAATTGGAAGCAATAAAATTTTTGGAGCTTCAAACTTTTACCGTGAATTCATTCTTAAGACAATAGCTACATAAAACATAGAAGTTGGAGCATAATTATTTGAACTTCTGTAGATCAGTTTATCTTAGAACATGGTCAAAGCTTCAGTTTTATTTGAAAGGCTGTGTGGAAAAAAGTTTGAAGTTTGAAGATTTTGTATTTAATAATAAGTTAGTGGCAATGTGGAATTATATGAATGAGTTTGTTGGAAGGAGTAAGGTAAGTGGGAGTGAATTGGAAGTTTTAATTTTTGAAACATACGGATTGGTGGAAAATGATCAAATGAAAGATGTATTTAAGGTTTTGCCTTCAAATAATCAGTATTGAATAATTTTTTTTAAAGAAGATTGTTAAATAAACAGTTTGCTTTGGATCCATTTCTTCATGGGTGGTGAAACGAACAGTGAGATTAATTGCACTATTTTTAGGAAATATTTTTCATTTTCATTTATAAAAAAATGATTTGAAAATTGAATCTTGGCTGTGTGAGTTCAACATTGAAAACCCTGAGTGATCCAACCTGATCAATCATCTAAGGAAAATTACTAACTTTCTCGCCTTATACTGAAAATTGGCTTAAAAGGCTCGTATTTTTTGATTAAAAATAGCTTTTTATTATAATATAAATCAACTTTCCAGGTTTTTTTATTTAATAAAAACTCCATTATCGATTAGGTGGGTTCAGTTTTTTGCTGTTTTTAAAACATTTTTAACCATTGAAATAATCATTTTACAAATGTTTAATAAATATTTTTTTCAAAAATTATATTATCAAAGGAAATTTTATTACTACACCCTATCACATCACTAATAAGCAAATCAGATCTAACTCAGTTACCATCCACGAGACCTGTTTTAAAAATCTAGTAACATATTGCTGGAAGTTTGAAAATAATCTTAAGTTCATTAAATGGGAGGTTTTGCTAGTTATGTAACCGAACATAAATAGTGGTCTTAGAAAGAGCTACGTGGTTTAATTGATAAACGCTTGATGCATATGTTAAAATATTGATCAAACGCCTTTTATTCTTTTTCCATATAATCTGCTCATTTGCGTGACTTTTTTTTAATTATTGTAGTTACTCAAATCAGTTTTTATTTTTTAGTTTTTGCAACGTTATTACGTTGGATAACAGTAGACATTGGTGGTGGGTATCGACAAACTGATATTCTGGTATCGTTTTCATATGGCTTGGCGAATGATCCTATTTTATAATAACAATGGCAAAGCAATCTGCCCAAATGTGGAAATGGTGGATCTTGAATTCGATACTTTCAAGTAAGATCTTAGCTCGGAATGGCAATCTATGAAAAAAGTTCCCGAATAAATGACTTTACTTATAAATTGCACTACAAGTAGTATCAATAATATGAACTAATTGGTATCAACACCAGTTACTGGGACACGCACAGCATTATAATCGAATGAATGGCAATTTATGAGCACTTGAAATGTTTTATGAGAATATGAGGATATTCAAAGAGTTCTGGCATTTTATGGGTATTTGGGATGGTTTTTGGGGTATTAATGTTGCTTATGGGAAGGTGTATTGGTTTATGAAGAACTACGATACTTTTTAGAGACATTGTATTCTTTTAAAAAAATATTTTTCAACACAAAACCTCAATTAAAAAGAATTTTTAAAAAATTATTGATAATTAAAAGCTAGAGCTTTCAATAAGTTTAGCCTTATCATAAAACGTTAGCGAAAATATTACATTGCAATTATGGTTATATAGTAATTCAAAGTTTTTTAGAGACATTGTATGTTCTTTGTAAACTTGACTTTTACCAGTGAAAGTGAACTTTCATCGCTATTATTAAAAATTAAGTAATTTTTTGAGAATTTTTCAAAGAAAAATAATTTCCGATTATGAAGTATAATAGCCTCAATCGAATTGTGAAGTCAAAAAACAAAAGTAATTTATTTCAAAAAACACGATGCTTTTCTTGAGACTAGCTTGCATTATCAAGTGACAATAGTTTTTGTTGACTTTACAGGATGCAATTTAATTATTGTCTTTAACTCACTTGATTATATTCATAAACTCCACTTCGATATATAATGATAAATCTTAAAACCATAGATTCATATTGTTCCGAAAAATATCCTTCAATCTAACTACTATTCAAGTCTAAATTTAATCCTTGAAGTTTTCCATGACTAGTTATTTGAAAACATTACATACATATGACCTGATATTACATCTTAAATTGAATAAAGCTGTCTTTTTCACGATAGTAAATCAAGATTGAAAAGACATGTAATATGATTATTTTAACAGTATGAATGTTCTAAATAGTTAAATTAATCGACTTCACATTCACATATCGTTATACCAGAGATCGAAAGTATTTCAAACTAATTTTGAAAACAAGAATGTACAAAACCTTGGAAACCATTTTTTAAATTCACTTTGTCTACTTATCATATATTGATTTGACATGTTTTCTACTTAAATGAGTTGTTTTTCCACCTTAATCAACATAAAACTCAACCTACCCACCTGGGTATGTATCGGAGTGAAGAGGTGGTTCTGTATGTAGTTAGTAGCCGATGAATAGTTGACAATAACTTCATGCATCTAAACTAGTATTACAACTAAAAATAAACTGAATTATCTAAAATCAATAGCTAATAGATATGAAATTACTATTTCTTATCCAAACCCATGTCTGAATAACTAATCTAATTGAATTGCCTAAAATTCTTTGAATAAACAATGATTTTTCTAATTAGTATCAATTTTTTTTTCAATATGAAATTTTAGTTTAAACCTATTCAAGCCCGACCCACCCACCAGTACTAGCTCCTGTTTCAGTATTGTTTTCTGTATGTGAAATATTAGTGGTTGTTTGATAATCTTCGAAAAATTTATAAAACATTTTAGTTGATTAAGTAATTTGCAAGCTAAATTTTCTCAAACTAATCTACCAGCCTTGAAGATTCAACAGAAACTTTATTAACTTTGTATGTTATTCACATCATATCAAAAGAGGTTTTACGTCGTAATAAAAAGTTTAATACACATTTGATAACAAATAAAATTGTAAAAGTCCATATTGTTTCAAAAGATAACCTTCCATCTATCTTACACCTAATTATAGAATCTCAAAAATATATTTTTTCAAATTCCTTTTATCTTTCCTTAAAAATTCAGTTGAGACTCCCCTTGTTCTAATATACTTTCTACCATTTTACTTAACCAACACACCTATGAAACCATTCACATCAGCAGTTGACACTGTATGTGGTTTTTATTCAACAAATACTTATTTGAAAACATTTTATACATATGACTTGGCACTACATCTACCATTGAAAAACTCCATCTCCCATTTTAAAACTAATAGATTGGCATTGAAAAGACATGCGGTTAAAGCCGTATGTGTGAAAAACTGATACTGAATACATTAATTAATCACATTTCAACATATGTTCATATATCTTAGTTTTTTAAAGAAAAACCAGGGTGAGCATAAGAAATCGAATAAAGCAGCATAAAGCAGACAATGTTTAAAAAAGCCAGAATCTACAAAATCAATTATATCAAAGCATGCCCGCCAACGTAATCACGGCCAAATAAACTGGGACAAACCAGAGATAATCGCAACTTTTTCTTCTGGTTCGTGAAAGTTTAGAAATAAAAAAACATAATACAATAATCAATGGCTATAAAGACCCACAATGTTACGTCAATACCAAAGCCTAGGACCCACTATTAAAGAGAATGCAAATAATACAAAAGAAGGGAAGCAGTAGTTCAACTCCAATTATGAAATTATTTTATATATAGACGTAAGGAAGCAGTTAGATTCTCAAAGATCCTTTTCCCCAAATCTTATCTGATCTTCCAAAAAATCATTCAAATATTCCCTAATAAAAAATAGAGAGATGGTTCTGTTCGTAGTTAGTAGACAATGAATAGTAATTTTTAAATAGTTTCATACATCTAACCTAGTCTTACCCCTACCATTGAAATGAGTTAACTATAATCAAAAGCTGTTAGATCAGAATTAACTAGTTTAAATCAAATTAGCTCGCATGTTTTTCTATTCGATCTAAAATCTCAACCTAAAACTATTCAAGCCCAAACCACCAACCAGTAGTAGCTCCAATCTCAGTGTCGTTCTCTGTATAAGAAATATTAGTGGTTGTTTGGTAATCTTCGAAAGATTCATGACAAATTTCATTTGAGTGTGTAATATAGAATCTAAATCTTCTCAAACTAATCTACCAACCTTGAAATTTATTCAAATTTTCTCTTAACTCTGTATGGTATTCCCGTCATTTTAAAAGAGATCAGAAGTTGTTTGAAGAAGTTTAATACACATTAAATATAAAATAAAAGTAAAGCTTCATATTTTTTAAAAAGATTACCTCTCATCTATAGTACACCTAGGTATGAAATCTCTGACTTACATTTTCTATCTATTAACTTTAACCTTAAATAAATTATTCACCTGGATACATGTCAAAACGACGAGTCGGTGCTGTATTTAGATAATAGTGAATGCTTTGTTTTTTGAACATCTAGCCTAACATTAAATCCACTCAATAACCCTTTTCTCCATATTTTATTGCTGGTACTTTAGAATGTAATAGTAACCATACAAATATTTTTAGCTTCTTATATCTAAATCAGACTACTCAATCTTTTCATTTATTTAGCTTTAACTTTCTTTGCAACAAATTTTTCTTTTCTTATTTGAAATCTTATTTTTAACCATGTTTTAATCCTACTCACTCACCATATGTAGGAGCTATATCGGTTTTGTTTTCTGTGTGTAAAAGGTTCATGATTTTTAGTTCATATTCAAAAATTGAAGGCGACACAATGTATAGGTATAAAAAATCCTTTATAAATTTTGCAACTTATATTTCCCACGTTTTTATAAACTCAAACTGTTCAACTTTGGATATATCTACTTTAATCTATTTTCTTTATATATCAAAACTAGAATCTGGTTCCTAAGTATTTATTTTACCTCAATATTTATTTCGTAATATTTAAATTCAATCAACCCACCTAGCTCAAGAGTACCATTGAGAAAGGGTGCTATAAATACATTATTATTCATTAAATAAGTCGTAGATAAATCACAAATATCAAATTCAAACTTATATATGGTTTTTTATTCGGTTTCGTTTGAAATAATCGTTACAACCTGCTTTTGTAAGAGCAGTCAAAAACAAGACTGAATATAACTTTGACCACCATTTCTGTTGAAGAACTATGTCGTGGTTTCAAATGATATTGAAGTAATGTATGTTAAAAATTACTACTTTCAGAATTTTTCAGCGTTTTCCAAATAGTTGGTAAACAATTTTGTAGTCTTTCTTTTATAAGCTTTTTCCATAGTTTTAAAAAAAACCTAATTGGTGATCAATTGCATTTATGATTGAAGTATGAATCTATGATGAATTGATGGCTTTAGATGATAGTTTTAGTTTGAGTCTGTAAAAAAATTTAAGTTTCACAGATTAGTCAAACTCAATTCAATATTGCATCATTTTTGCTGCTGATTAGTTTTCATTATTTTCAAACTACAGCACTTTCTTAATTTACCTTATAGGATAATGTAACATTAAAAAGAAACTGAAAAAAAGACAAGTGTTAATAGTAACAATAACGCCAGTTAGTTCAACCCAAAAAAAACCACGATGCGTGAAATGAGCAATAACCACATGATGTTGTAAGTGTTGCCAACTTTGAAATTCTATTTCAATATACAAAAGAAAACCTTCAATAATCCTTAAAAGAAGTGTGACAAATTTTGATGATTTGGGGAATATTACAATCAGTGATTTGGTTTTAGAAAATGCTTTTACTATACTAACATAAGATTTTTTACTCAAAGCAGATCCACAGGGTACCAATAAGCTGTGACGCCTTATAAAAATGAATTAACTAAAGTTTATCTGAATTAATTCAAACAAACTGTAATCAACATAGCTTTGATGAAAAATAGTTTGAATTTATTTTATGAAAAACAAAATATTTATTGAACAAAAAATAAGTCTTGAAAAAAAGATTTGCATTAATAAGTGGTTTTTAGAAAATTTATGCTATCCTTATAAGAAGCTTCGTGTTTTTGTTGAACTAATACTTCATATTGGTTTCTTATACAACTCAGATTTTTTACGTTGTTTGGTTCTCAAGATGACCTCTGGTGACTATTTCATTTTTAAATTAATAGTTATAAATACTAAAGTGTGATGAAAAGCCTTAACCAAATAAGGAGGGAAACAAACAAAAAGTATTTATTAACTTAAACCATGAAATTTTCCCTAGGAGAATTTTACATTACCATGGGTTCATGACTTCACTTAACGAAGTAGGATTTTATTACGAAAAGCTTCGTGACATATGAATATGAAAAATAGCATAAATATATGAACGGTTATAATTTCATAAAATTATTCAATATTGAGAAACAAAGTAAATAAAAAGCTTAATTAGCCAAATAAGAAACCCTATCGTTTTTTGCCTCATACAAACTCCTAAGATTCTCTACCCGCTCTCATTATTATCATCCTACCCCCGAATTCTTATGCTGAATCTGCTTTTTTCTCTGATCATTTCTTTTTGAAAACTCTATTAGCTACTTTTTCTTCATTATAAAGCTTAAGACTATTTTTCAAGCAGTATATAGCAGACAACGATACTACAAGACTTTATATAAATTCATTATTACTTCTCTCATACACCGCAAACATCTAAAATCATCCCAGAAAAAATGATATTTGTATAGTATTATGTACAAAAAAAAAACTAGAATTTTGTGTAAAACTCAAAAATATTGTTCTAATGACATTAACTTTAAAGCTGCAAAAGTTGAACGGAGCTTAAACAAAAATAGGGAATAGGTGGACCTTTTTAGGGGCAAATAAGGAAAGAAGTTTTGAAAACAAACCAAAAAATTATTTTCCCTCTATATTAAAAGTAAGATAGTTGAAGTCTATATTCAAGCTCAAAAAGTATTGGGTAAGTAAGTTGGAAACACTTGAAGCTGTTTGGCTCAAATGATCAACATGTTAGTGAGATATACTTTACCCTTCAACTTCTAAGGTTCCGTGATAAAGCTACACATCGAAAATTATAGCTTTTTTGCTTTGAAAAAACAATATTTCTGAAAGAGCTTTTAGGCACGCAGCTCCTTCTGTTTGGACTTTCTACATAAGAAATTCTATGTCTTTGATTGTTTTCAAGTCTCGTTTGAAAACACACCTCCACCACCTAGCTTTCAATAACACGACACGAGAGCGCTTCAATTGCTTGCCTTGGCACTTTATAAATTTTGATTATTATTATTATTATTAGTCTTATTATTATTAGTATTATTATAAAATGGATGTATTTAAAAATCTCTTAGTCTAACGTGCAAGTTTTGATACATATTTTGGAGGCTAATTATTTACAACACGAGTGTTAAATCAATTAAACTACTTGAATGAAATTTTTTGCTGGCACCAGAAAGCTTTGTGCTTTAAAATAGAAATTCGAAGCTTGAGTGGCTTTTCATTCTGTACGACTATCGTATTAATTTTAAATGCCATTAAAATCTAGTCTGAAAACAATATGTTAAAAGTAAATTTCATAAATAAATGAATTTGTGTTAATTAAGTTCTATGTGATTAAAACTCTGTTGATAACGCTTGTGCCCAGTGATCTCGTGAGATCAACCTGTATCTCGTTTGTTTTTGTTGGAATTTACTCTACGTTTTTGTGTGTTTTCATTACGTTGCTTTTATGCAGAAAGAAGTTCTATGAAAATATTGCTTTCATCAGTATTCTGGGTACAAACGGATTAATGTACTTGGCAAACGAGAATGAAAACAATATAACATAAGTATATTGGAAGTATTTAATGAAAATTAATATTCAGCATGTTGTTGTCAAATATTGATTGAAACACAACTTTATTTTTAAGTAAAGTTATTAAGATCACGTGTTGAAATATTGAACTACGCATAAAAAGCATACTTTTAATTTTGATCATTATTTTTGATTTAAAGATTTACTTGTTTGGCTGGTATGAGTGGTGTTTTTGAGATATTTTTCAGTTTATTTTCATGAATGATAATTTTCTTATTTTTGAATTATTTTTATTATTATTATTAATATTTCTTTCTATAATCATCAGTTTCAAGAATAAATACTACAATTAGTAAGCGTGGTGGTAAACTACGTCAGAAATAGTCCAGAAATACCAGGTTCAATTCCGGGTCAAGACCGATTGCACAATAATGCAACCAATTTGGTTGGGAAAGTACGACAAAAAAAACAAAAATCCCACAAAACTCAAATCTCCATACAGACTCTCCAAAGGTACGAGCCACCCTTTTTTATCAGAATGGACTCAACCAACTTATCCCAGAAGACAATATGCACTGGACTTGCCAGTCTTCAATGTAGCAGTCATTGCGTTTGGGCACTATCCCCTTTTTGTCGTCAAAGATGATTGAAAAATAAAAATGTAAATTAACAGTATAAAGATTAAATATGTTACTCTTATATTTTTAGCAATGATTTTTCAAAACCCTCAATAGTTTTGCTACTCTGAGATTTAAAATTATTTAAAAGCTTGCAAATCTTGGTGAGAAGATTACATTTGGTTACAGAGTGTCAATAAATTTAAATGAAAACTCCATTTTCGAAATTTAAGCATTAAGTAATAAATCTACAAAGCATTCAATATAATGTTTATGTAGTTTGGTGTTTTGATTAGTTGAGCAGTCAGCCAATCATTGCAATCAGCAAGTAACTTTAGTCTTGTCTCGTAAGCCCAAAGAACAGACGCTTTTTTCTACAAAAAAATTGATAATTTTTGTTCTCTTTTTTACTCGAAGAACATGGAAGATGAGTTAACCACGAGACGATGATGATGTTATGGTTTTATGGTATTAAGGTAGTTTTTTATATAATATATCTATTTTTCAATCACTCAACTCAAACGCTACAAAAATAAACACTCTTCTTCATTTTATATAAATATTGTATTCTATTTCCTAATTTCGCTAACGAATTTTGATGGGATCTCGGTTATCGAAATTTTTAACTTAATTTTGAATAAAAATTGTTTGTGGAAAACTATTCATATTGCGGAGCAATTGTATAAAAGTCAAAATAATACAATTGAAAGTTTTTCTGGTAAATTATTGAACGGCAATCTACTTATATAATGTTTAATGGTATTATATGGAAAAGTATCCGTTTGCTGTACGTGCGGTAATCAGGTTGAAAAAACTTTTTCAAATGTGAGCTTTTGTAGTTGATACTTAGTGTCAGCAAGACCGAGTATTTGATGAATAAAGCTAACTGCTTTTTGAATAAATTTGGAATTAGTAAAAACATTTTTCAGAGTTGGATTTTTTTAAAGCATGGTAAAACTGAACCTTGAATTTTAAATTAACCATTTTTAAACTTTTTTTTATAAAATTAACATTTCTTGATGGTAAAATTCTAAAAATTTTCAACAAGTGTCAAAATAATTATCCAACCTTCAATCCAAAATAATTTTTTCTCTTTATTAAAAACACTTGAAAAGTGATTGAAAAAATGCTAAAAGTCGTTGCATGATGTAAAATTGATCCAAAAACCATTTAAGATGAATAATCTGTGAGAATAAAATAAAATAAATCATACGCTTCATTCGATAACGTGGATTAAACTTACGAAGAGCTTTGTTTTTGATAAACTTTGAAAATAGTATTTATGTGTTGATATTTAGGCTTGGATAATTATAAAAGTAAAAATAAATTAATGCTCAACTCTAAATGTTTTTATTAAATTAAATTAAAACTATAAAATTAGATTCAAAATTCACAATAGATATTGGTAAACATATGGAAACTTTATATTAATAGTTTGAGAACAGTATAATCATTAATGATTTCCTCACGCCATATTGAAATAACCGAACTTGGAGACATTAAACTGTTAACAAAAAGCTCCATACTTTTAATAGATAATTTGAATAATTTTTCTTATATCCAACAGTTACATGACGTAGTTTAGTACTGAACGGTTCGTGACTGGTATAGGCCGGTATTGATATACTGTGATGGATAAAAGTATAGTGCAGAGCATAAAACCATCAAAAGTTCATAAAGACGTCAGTTAAAGGTTCCATATGTCATAAAAACAATCAATGATCTGGCAAAATCCTTTATGATACTTATAAAAGAGAGTTCTATCGACTTACGTTTGATATAGGTTTTGCCAACGACTTTGAAAAGAAGGTGTGTTTTTAGGAAAGATTCAAAAATTTCAAAATTTAAATTTTCCTGTAGAAATGCTGTTCAAAGTTCTTTTTTTGCTTCAAATATTAACTGCTTTCACAGCAGCGGGTTAGTCAAAGTTACATTTTTCTATTGCGTCGGCCTCTATATCTCAATGGCTGAGCCTTAGACTAATTATGTAAAATACCGGGTTCGATCCCGCGTGGGCTGACTATTAGCACCTGTTCTACAGTGCGTTTTCGCTACATTAAATTTGTAGCAAGCACTTTGATCTATAATAAAAAGCGCTTCATAAATACTGCATTAAATTGTGCGTTTGTTTTTTTATAAATGTTTCTGTACAGAATATATTAAATCTTAATGACTATAATCCTCTTGATAAGAACGCATTTGGTTGTTGGAAAACTTGGTTATTACCAAGGTAGATTCTTTCGATAAAAACTAAATATCCCAATAGCCCGAATGCATTCTCAATCAATGGATTGAAAAATTTTTCGTAAACATGTCAAGATAACAATGTTTTCACCGCAGAATCCCCTACAAGTGAACCTAGTGGTGAGTAGTCATTAATTCTGTTATTTAGATCTAATATTGATATACTGCAATGGACAAATTAATAGAGTTTCTGAAACTTTTTACAAAGTACTCTAACTTTATACTATCAGTACTTTTTGAAAAATTTCTGAAAATTATGACATCAATAAAAAACTGATAACAAAGGTTAAAAAATGCATTGATTCATAAAACTGGTGCAACAGTTTGAAAATTTACTCTATATAGAATGGGTATTTGTCTTTAGTTCTTAGCATTAAATTTCTTTGATAATTTCTCATTGCCTTTAAAACACTTCATCCTTGCAGGTCCAGATGTTCTCCATGATTGTTAGTGTGCAGTTAATGAAGTTTTTAATTTGAATTTTATTGTAATGGACTAATTTATTCATTATTTTTAGTATTCAATTAATTAAAGTGCTTTAAGAAATAATATCGAAAAAGATATATTAATTTATATTTGAAAAAAAACCACAAATTTCTAATCTTATTTTTACATTATTAATTATTTGAGCACCTCTGAAGCAAATTTTTTTGTGACCATGGCGCTGTAACAGTGAATGGTAATAATACATTTAATAACATTGTTCAATATTTTTCATAATGGTACACCAATACAACTACCTCAGGTATAGAAGTTACCACCAAGCCCCCAACTGAGTCTTGTAAGTTATTACAGTTATTGATTAAATATTTATAGTTTCAATTAAATTTTTACGCTAATATTTGTCAATTCGTGATCATTCATATCGGGATTTTTCATTAAAACTTAATCGACTTTTTTTACTTTATCTACAAGATAAAATAATAATTACAGAAGTTTGGTAACTAATTGAAAAATTCTATGATAATATCCACACATTCATATGATAAAATTTTTTGAAGATATCTTGTATTAACACTATAACTAGCATTAATAATACAGGCCCAACCTTCCCCCCAGAAGAGCCAGGTTAGTTTATTTTCGAAGCTTTAATGTTGTGTGGTAGATTGGAGGATATAGGTAATCAGAACCTTGTGTAGAATTGTATATTTGTTAATGGATACAGAAAAATTTTGAGTATTTTTAAGAAGAAAAATAGCTATTTTTTGCATTATCGTGGTATAGTTTCGAAATACATTTTTTATTGACCTTTTATAATGAGGAACTACTAGCTTAGTTTTAAAAAAATTAATCAAAAACTTGTAGATTATGTGTTTTGTGGAATAATTCATATTGTATTTATGTTAAACCTAACGTCACAACTATAGAAGAAGGCGATGAGGGTATCACTAAAGTTCCAGGTGAGTATATTGTTTGGTTTCAAAATAAGATTCACACAAAAATTTAAAAGTGTTGATAGAACAAAAATTTCAAAAATTTAGGTAATTTAGGGTTTAGAAGTCTTTATTATTTGAACAAAAATAAAGAAAATCAAATATTTCAACATGTTTCTAATACTTGTTAATGCACACCAATAAAAACACTACCATCCTATAACTTTCAGCTCCCACTGAAATAACTTTTGGACCAGGTTAGTTTGTCTATTTCACTTTTATTTTTGTTGGCATTTTTGAATGATCATATTAAATATTATGGCACTTTTCATAATTTTTTGAAAAATTAATGTTCTACTCATATCATCCATCTGTCACCATTTTGAAGGAGAAGGCGGTGAAGAACCCACTCTTGTTCCAGGTCAGTTTGGGGTTTTTGAATTATTGCTTAGATGTTTACACAAATATGATGATAGTGTTGATACAATAATTTTTTCGTTATCCATATAACTCTGAAGTTTTGAAGCTAACATAATTTAGGACTGAAAAATCATAGCTACTTAAGGAAAGATAGATCAAAGTAACTACTTTAGCATGTTTCTAATTTTTAGTCATGCACACCAATAAAAACACTACCATCCTATAACTTTCAGCTCCCACTGGAATAACTTTTGGACCAGGTTAGTTTGTCTATTTCAGTTTTATTTTTGTTGGTATTTTTGAATGATCATATTAAATATTATGGCACATTTCATAATTTGTTGAAAAATTAATGTTCTACTCATATCAAACCATCTGTCACCATTCTTGAAGGAGAAGGCGGTGAAGAACCCACTCTTGTTCCAGGTCAGTTTGGGGTTTTTGAATTATTGCTTAGATGTTTACACGAAGATAATGATAGTGTTGATACCACAATTTTTTCGTTATCGATATAACTCAGATAATTTGAAAGTTATAATATAGACGTGAATAATCATAGCTACTTAAGGAAAGATAGATCAAAGTAACTACTTTAGCATGTTTCTAATATGCAGTCATGCACACCTATAAAAACACTACCATCCTATAACTTTCAGGTCCCACTGAAATGACTCTTGGACCAGGTTTTTTGTCTCATATTTCATTTCCCAGTGAATAACTCATATTAATTAATGCCAAACCACATATCACCATCTCAGATGGAGAAGGTGGTGAAGGACCCACTCTTGTTCCAGGTCAGTTTGAGTTTTTCGACTTTCAGCTTAGATGTTTACACAAATATGATGATAGTGTTGATACAACAATTTTTTCGTTATCCATATAACTCTGAAGTTTTGAAGCTAACATAATTTAGAACTGAAAAATCATAGCTAGTTAATGAAAGATAGATCAAAGTAACTACTTTAGCATGTTTCTAATTTTTAGTCATGCACACCAATAAAAACACTACCATCCTATAACTTTCAGGTCCCACTGAAATGACTCTTGAACCAGGTTTTTTGTCTCATATTTGATTTCCCAGTGAATAACTCATTTTAATTAATACCCAACCACATATCAAAATCTCAGATGGAGAAGGTGGTGAAGAACCCACTCTTGTTCCATGTCAGTTTGGGGTTTTTGAATTATTGCTTAGATATTTACACAAAGATGATGGTAGTGTTGAGAAAACAATGTTTTCGTTATTCATATAACTCAGAAGTTTTGAAAGTTATAATTTAGACGTGAATAATAAATAACTAGTTAATGAAAGATTGATCAAAGTAACTACATTAGCATGTTTCGAATATTTAATCATGTACACGTATGAAAACACTACCATCCTATAACTTTCAGTTCCCACTGATATGACTCTTGGACCAGGTTTTTTGTCTCATATTTGATTTCCGAATGAATAACTCATTTTATTTAATACCAAACCATATATCACCATATCAGATGGAGAAGGTGGTGAAGAACCCACTCTTGTTCCAGGTCTTTTGATTTTTTTGACTTTCAGTTTAGATATTTACACAAAGATTTAGAAAGTGTTGATAAAACAATTTTTTCGTTATCCATATAACTCTGAAGTTTCGAAGATAACATAATTTAGAACTGAATAATCATACCTAGTTATTTTAAAGTCAGATTAAAGTAAACACTTTAAAGGTTTTCTAATACTTGTTTATGCACACCAATAAAAACACTACCATCCTATAACTTTCAGCTCCCACTGAAATAACTTTTGGACCAGGTTAGTTTGTCTTTTTCAGTTTTATTTTTTGTTGTTATTTTTGAATGATCATAGTCAATATTATGGCACTTTTCATAATTTGTTGAGAAATTTATGTTCTAATCATATTAAACCATTTGTCACCAATCTTGAAGGAGAAGGCGGTGAAGAACCCACTCTTGTTCCAGGTCAGTTTGGGGTTTTTGAATTATTGCTTAGATGTTTATACAAAGATTTAGAAAGTGTTGATACAAAAATTTTCTCGTTGTCCATATAACACTGAAGTTTCGAAGATAACATAATTTCAAACTGAAAAATCATAGCTATTTATTGAAAGATAGATCAAAGTAAACACTTTAAAAGTTTTCTAATACTTGTTAATGCACACCAATAAAAACACTACCATCCTATAACTTTCAGCTCCCACTGAAATAACTTTTGGACCAGGTTAGTTTGTCTTTTTCAGTTTTATTTTTTGTTGTTATTTTTGAATGATCATAGTCAATATTATGGCACTTTTCATAATTTGTTGAGAAATTTATGTTCTAATCATATTAAACCATCTGTCACCATTCTTGAAGGAGAAGGCGGTGAAGAACCCACTCTTGTTCCAGGTCAGTTTGAGGTTTTTGAATTATTGCTTAGAGGTTTACACAAAGATAATGATAGTGTTGATACAACAGTTTTTTCGTTATCGATATAACTCAGATAATTTGAAAGTCATAATATAGACGTGAATAATCATAGCTAGTTAATAAAAGATAGATCAAAGTAACTACTTTAGCATGTTTCTAATTTTTAGTCATGCACACCAACAAAAACACTACCATCTTATAACTTTCAGGTCCCACTGAAATTACTCTTGGACCAGGTTTTTTGTCTCATCTTCGATTTCCCAGTGAATAACTCATATTAATTAATGCCAAACCACATATCACCATCTCAGATGGAGAAGGTGGTGAAGGACCCACTCTTGTTCCAGGTCAGTTTGGGGTTTTTGAATTATTGCTTAGATGTTTACACAAAGATAATGATAGTGTTGATACAACAGTTTTTTCGTTATCGATATAACTCAGATAATTTGAAAGTCATAATATAGACGTGAATAATCATAGCTAGTTAATAAAAGATAGATCAAAGTAACTACTTTAGCATGTTTCTAATTTTTAGTCATGCACACCAACAAAAACACTACCATCTTATAACTTTCAGGTCCCACTGAAATTACTCTTGGACCAGGTTTTTTGTCTCATATTCGATTTCCCAGTGAATAACTCATTTTAATTAATACCAAACCACATATCACCATCTCAGATGGAGAAGGTGGTGAAGAACCCACTTTTGTTCCAGGTCAGTTTGAGTTTTTCGACTTTCAGCTTAGATATTTACACAAAGATTTAAAAAGTGTTGATACAACAATTTTCTCGTTGTCCGTATAACTCTGAAGTTTCGAAGATAACATAATTTAGAACTGAAAAATCATAGCTATTTATTGAAAGATAGATCAAAGTAAACACTTTAAAAGTTTTCTAATACTTGTTAATGCACACCAATAAAAACACTACCATCCTATAACTTTCAGTTCCCACTGATATGACTCTTGGACCAGGTTTTTTGTCTCATATTTGATTTCTGAATGAATAACTCATTTTATTTAATACCAAACCATATATCACCATATCAGATGGAGAAGGTGGTGAAGAACCCACTCTTGTTCCAGGTCTTTTGATTTTTTTGACTTTCAGTTTAGATATTTACACAAAGATTTAGAAAGTGTTGATAAAACAATTTTTTCGTTATCCATATAACTCTGAAGTTTCGAAGATAACATAATTTAGAACTGAATAATCATACCTAGTTATTTTAAAGTCAGATTAAAGTAAACACTTTAAAGGTTTTCTAATACTTGTTTATGCACACCAATAAAAACACTACCATCCTATAACTTTCAGCTCCCACTGAAATAACTTTTGGACCAGGTTAGTTTGTCTTTTTCAGTTTTATTTTTTGTTGTTATTTTTGAATGATCATAGTCAATATTATGGCACTTTTCATAATTTGTTGAGAAATTTATGTTCTAATCATATTAAACCATTTGTCACCAATCTTGAAGGAGAAGGCGGTGAAGAACCCACTCTTGTTCCAGGTCAGTTTGGGGTTTTTGAATTATTGCTTAGATGTTTATACAAAGATTTAGAAAGTGTTGATACAAAAATTTTCTCGTTGTCCATATAACACTGAAGTTTCGAAGATAACATAATTTCAAACTGAAAAATCATAGCTATTTATTGAAAGATAGATCAAAGTAAACACTTTAAAAGTTTTCTAATACTTGTTAATGCACACCAATAAAAACACTACCATCCTATAACTTTCAGCTCCCACTGAAATAACTTTTGGACCAGGTTAGTTTGTCTTTTTCAGTTTTATTTTTTGTTGTTATTTTTGAATGATCATAGTCAATATTATGGCACTTTTCATAATTTGTTGAGAAATTTATGTTCTAATCATATTAAACCATCTGTCACCATTCTTGAAGGAGAAGGCGGTGAAGAACCCACTCTTGTTCCAGGTCAGTTTGAGGTTTTTGAATTATTGCTTAGAGGTTTACACAAAGATAATGATAGTGTTGATACAACAGTTTTTTCGTTATCGATATAACTCAGATAATTTGAAAGTCATAATATAGACGTGAATAATCATAGCTAGTTAATAAAAGATAGATCAAAGTAACTACTTTAGCATGTTTCTAATTTTTAGTCATGCACACCAACAAAAACACTACCATCTTATAACTTTCAGGTCCCACTGAAATTACTCTTGGACCAGGTTTTTTGTCTCATATTCG
This sequence comes from Pterobdella sp. o SKG-2022, assembly GCA_964035795.1. Taxonomy (NCBI): domain Eukaryota; kingdom Metazoa; phylum Annelida; class Clitellata; order Hirudinida; family Piscicolidae; genus Pterobdella; species Pterobdella occidentalis. The sequence goes on from OZ038327.1 coordinate 3,840,480, forward strand.
ATTTCCCAGTGAATAACTCATATTAATTAATGCCAAACCACATATCACCATCTCAGATGGAGAAGGTGGTGAAGGACCCACTCTTGTTCCAGGTCAGTTTGGGGTTTTTGAATTATTGCTTAGATGTTTACACAAAGATAATGATAGTGTTGATACAACAGTTTTTTCGTTATCGATATAACTCAGATAATTTGAAAGTCATAATATAGACGTGAATAATCATAGCTAGTTAATAAAAGATAGATCAAAGTAACTACTTTAGCATGTTTCTAATTTTTAGTCATGCACACCAACAAAAACACTACCATCTTATAACTTTCAGGTCCCACTGAAATTACTCTTGGACCAGGTTTTTTGTCTCATATTCGATTTCCCAGTGAATAACTCATTTTAATTAATACCAAACCACATATCACCATCTCAGATGGAGAAGGTGGTGAAGAACCCACTTTTGTTCCAGGTCAGTTTGAGTTTTTCGACTTTCAGCTTAGATATTTACACAAAGATTTAAAAAGTGTTGATACAACAATTTTCTCGTTGTCCGTATAACTCTGAAGTTTCGAAGATAACATAATTTAGAACTGAAAAATCATAGCTATTTATTGAAAGATAGATCAAAGTAAACACTTTAAAAGTTTTCTAATACTTGTTAATGCACACCAATAAAAACACTACCATCCTATAACTTTCAGTTCCCACTGATATGACTCTTGGACCAGGTTTTTTGTCTCATATTTGATTTCTGAATGAATAACTCATTTCATTTAATACCAAACCATATATCACCATATCAGATGGAGAAGGTGGTGAAGAACCCACTCTTGTTCCATGTCAGTTTGGGGTTTTTGAATTATTGCTTAGATATTTACACAAAGATGATGGTAGTGTTGAAAAAACAATGTTTACGTTATTCATATAACTCAAAAGTTTTGAAAGTTTTAATTTAGACGTGAATAATAAATAACTAGTTAATGAAAGATTGATCAAAGTAACTACATTAGCATGTTTCGAATATTTAATTATGCACACGTATAAAAACACTACCATCCTATAACTTTCAGTTCCCACTGAAATGACTCTTGGACCAGGTTTTTTGTCTCATATTCGATTTCCCAGTGAATAACTCATTTTATTTAAAACCAAACCATATATCACCATATCAGATGGAGAAGGTGGTGAAGAACCCACTTTTGTTCCAGGTCAGTTAGAGTTTTTCGACTTTCAGCTTAGATATTTACACAACGATTTAGAAAGTGTTTATACAACATTTTTCTCGTTGTCCATATAACTCTGAAATTTTGAAGATAACATAATTTCAAACTGAAAAATCATAGCTATTTATTGAAAGATAGATCAAAGTAAACACTTTAAAAGTTTTCTAATACTTGTTAATACACACCAATAAGAACACTACCATCCTATAACTTTCAGGTCCCACTGGAATGACTTTTGGACCAGGTTAGTTTGTCTATTTCAGTTTTATTTTTGTTGGTATTTTTGAATGATCATAGTCAATATTATGGCACTTTTCATAATTTGTTGAAAAATTAATGTTCTACTCATATCAAACCATCTGTCACCATTCTTGAAGGAGAAGGCGGTGAAGAACCCACTCTTGTTCCAGGTCAGTTTGGGGTTTTTGTATTATTGCTTAGATGTTTACACAAAGATAATGATAGTGTTGATACAACAGTTTTTTCGTTATCGATATAACTCAGATAATTTGAAAGTTATAATATAGACGTGAATAATCATAGCTAGTTAATAAAAGATAGATCAAAGTAACTACTTTAGAATGTTTCTAATTTTTAGTCATGCACACCAATAAAAACACTACCATCCTATAACTTTCAGATCCCACTGAAATGACTCTTGGACCAGGTTTTTTGTCTCATATTTGATTTCCGAATGAATAACTCATTTTATTTAATACCAAACCATATATCACCATATCAGATGGAGAAGGTGGTGAAGAACCCACTCTTGTTCCAGGTCTTTTGATTTTTTTGACTTTCAGTTTAGATATTTACACAAAGATTTAGAAAGTGTTGATACAACAATTTTCTCGTTGTCCATATAACTCTGAAGTTTCGAAGATAACATAATTTAGAACTGAATAATCATACCTAGTTATTTTAAAGTCAGATTAAAGTAAACACTTTAAAGGTTTTCTAATACTTGTTTATGCACACCAATAAAAACACTACCATCCTATAACTTTCAGCTCCAACTGAAATAACTTTTGGACCAGGTTAGTTTGTCTTTTTCAGTTTTATTTTTTGTTGTTATTTTTGATTGATCATATTAAATATAATGGCACTTTTCATAATTTGTTGAAAAGTTAATGTTCTTATCTTATCAAACCATCTGTCACCAATCTTGAAGGAGAAGGCGGTGAAGAACCCACTCTTGTTCCAGGTCAGTTTGGGGTTTTTGAATTATTGCTTAGATGTTTATACAAAGATTTAGAAAGTGTTGATACAAAAATTTTCTCGTTGTCCATATAACACTGAAGTTTCGAAGATAACATAATTTCAAACTGAAAAATCATAGCTATTTATTGAAAGATAGATCAAAGTAAACACTTTAAAAGTTTTCTAATACTTGTTAATGCACACCAATAAAAACACTACCATCCTATAACTTTCAGCTCCCACTGAAATAACTTTTGGACCAGGTTAGTTTGTCTTTTTCAGTTTTATTTTTTGTTGTTATTTTTGAATGATCATAGTCAATATTATGGCACTTTTCATAATTTGTTGAGAAATTTATGTTCTAATCATATTAAACCATCTGTCACCATTCTTGAAGGAGAAGGCGGTGAAGAACCCACTCTTGTTCCAGGTCAGTTTGAGGTTTTTGAATTATTGCTTAGAGGTTTACACAAAGATAATGATAGTGTTGATACAACAGATTTTTCGTTATCGATATAACTCAGATAATTTGAAAGTTATAATATAGACGTGAATAATCATAGCTAGTTAATAAAAGATAGATCAAAGTAACTACTTTAGCATGTTTCTAGTTTTTAGTCATGCACACCAATAAAAACACTACCATCCTATAACTTTCAGCTCCCACTGAAATGACTCTTGGACCAGGTTTTTTGTCTCATATTTGATTTCCGAATGAATAACTCATTTTATTTAATACCAAATCATATATCACCATATCAGATGGAGAAGGTGGTGAAGAACCCACTCTTGTTCCAGGTCTTTTGATTTTTTTGACTTTCAGTTTAGATATTTACACAAAGATTTAGAAAGTGTTGATACAACAATTTTTTCGTTATCCATATAACTCAGATAATTTGAAAGTTATAATATAAACGTGAATAATCATAGCTAGTTAATAAAAGATAGATCAAAGTAACTACTTTAGCATGTTTCTAATTTTTAGTCATGCACACCAATAAAAACACTACCATCCTATAACTTTCAGGTCCCACTGAAATGACTCTTGGACCAGGTTTTTTGTCTCTTATTCGATTTCCCAGTGAATAACTCATTTTAATTAATACCAAACCACATATCACCATCTCAGATGGAGAAGGTGGTGAAGAACCCACTTTTGTTCCAGGTCAGTTTGAGTTTTTCGACTTTCAGCTTAGATATTTACACAAAGATTTGAAAGAGTTGATACAACAATTTTCTCGTTGTCCATATAACTCTGAAATTTTGAAGATAACATAATTTCAAACTGAAAAATTATAGCTATTTATTGAAAGATAGACCAAAGTAACTACTTTAGCATGTTTCTAATTTTTAGTCATGCACACCAATAAAAACACTACCATCCTATAACTTTCAGGTCCCACTGAAATGACTCTTGGACCAGGTTTTTTGTCTCTTATTCGATTTCCCAGTGAATAACTCATTCTAATTAATACCAAACCACATATCACCATCTCAGATGGAGAAGGTGGTGAAGAACCCACTCTTGTTCCAGGTCAGTTTGGGTTTTTTGCCTTTGAGCTATTTACACAAAAATTATGGTAGTATTGATATAACAATGTTTTCATTGTAAGTATAACTCAGGCCAAAAAACATGTACCAAAATAAATATTTCAACATGCTTCTAATATTTATTTATGCGCACTGCTAAAAATGCTACCCTTCTATATCTTTCAGCTCCAACTGAAATGACTCTTGGACCAGGTTATTTTTGTTAATTGTGTTTTCTATTAAGTTTAAATTACATTCATTAATATATATCTTTTTTTCAACAAACCCCAGAGATCATTCCTGACACAACTACTGGTAATATTGATTCTACGAAACAATATAATTAGTTTCATGCAAATTTTTGTAATCCGACCACCTTCATTTTTCTATTAAGCTATATTCAATGCAATAACCAACCTACCAACAAGATTCATACACCTTAAACGCCTTGTAAACCAAATAACTTAACAATAAAAAAAAGTTATTGATTTTTCCATTCATTTCAACAGAAGGTCTTGATAACCTAGTTGATATCACCTTTAAGTGAAGCATTATTTCAATTAAGCTATTTTAAGTAAAGCTAACTCTAAAAAAAGTATTTACGCGAAGTGACCACCTTGTATTAAATACTTAATCCTGGAGATGTAACGTAAATGTAATTATAAATAAAATCTCTCACTAAATGAAGCAAAGTGCGTCAACTAGTGATTTTTCTTTTATTTCTTTACAGTACCTACTGAATCAACTGACGAACCAACTACTGGTAAGTAAACAGAGGGATGATGAATCTACTGTAAAAATCAAGTTATTCTTGTGAGATGATTTTTATGTCACTTGTATGAGTTTGTAGAATTTCATCTTTTCTTAACAGCTTGAAAAGAAAATGTATCATCAAATTTTGCTTTTTTTCAAACAGTAGCCGCTGAAACCACAGTCAAGCCAACAACCGGTAAGTAGAGACTGTGATATGTTCAATGTATTAGTCTAAGAACAATATGATAGAAAAAAAATTCTTTTTCAAAATTTGTAGGGATTAAATAGTTCCATTTTAAAATAATTTTTATTTTGATTTCATTAGTTTTGTAACTTTTTCCTCTTCTACAGAAGCACCCACAACTGTGGTCACTACAGGTAAATAGGAAAATATCCTTCTCGTTAATCATTTTAATATAATCTACTACTATTTTGTGGTAGAAATTAACAGGAGAAAATACTGATATTATTTGAGTCTATTTTGATAGGATGGCAAATTGTTTATCTTCATAAGAACAAGTTGATGAACGCGTTTACCCTAAAGTATAAAAAAAAATAAGAATAAGAATCATGGTTTCAAAAACAACTTCACAAAAAAGAGGCAATATTTTGATATATTTTTTTTCAACTAAATTTTTCGAAAAATTAACTTTCATAATTCATTAGTAAAGTTTAAAATGAGAAAATTTATTAATATGTCTATTTCTACAGTGAATTTTAGAAACTGGTGAAGCTTATCCAAAAATTGTCAAATTATTCGGTGTGCTGTTTTTTGTTCATTTTTTTAATTATATCAAATGTTTCTCTATATAGATGTGTAAAGCTCTAGGTATTGGGGTTTTACTCTTTTCGGATTTTTTTATAGTAAAACTCATAGATTTGTGTCATTGTTCCCATTAAACTTAGCCCAACAGGTCCCGAGTCTTCTGTACTGTATTGTTTATAGTTGAATATAAAATTGATGTCAAGCAAAGATTCATAAAGCCTTCTATATCATACATTGTCAATCTAGTGGTTTTTTGTGGTCTATTATTCTTTTTTTTTGATATTTTTAGTGCATTTTTTAAATGGAATAAATGGACACAAGACTTAAGCATCACAGCTCACCATTCCATTTTTTTCACTTTTTTCGATGTTTTTAACAAAATTTTGAGTTTTTACATATATCTTTTGGTTCATCAATGGCGGAATTTATTATGGGTATCAAAAATTTCAGTTGAGTAAAAAAAGTATCAAAATATTACTTCTTTTTGTGAAGTTCTTTTAAAAACAATTAACAAAAATTGATACATAATGTTTTTGAAAAAAAATTTTGATTATCATTCTTATGTGAACAATAAAAAATATAATTTTTTTTTATTAAAAAAACATCAAAAATAAGAACTAGTATCATTATTTCAAAAACTATCAATAAAAATAATTCTTATTATTCTTTAAATATTGAACTCATTCAGCAAGTCCAACCCTGCCTCCTTTTGACCCTCGTTAGTTTTCACTACTAGCTTTTTATTATATTTTATATGAATATAAATTGAATAATGAATTTTAAATAACCAAAAACGTTTAAAACTCACTTTTATTTATTTTAAATAAATATATAATAGTGAATTTCAAGTAATCTCTCATCGCCCAAACTTCACTAAAACTCACCACAAAGCTTCAAGCATTCTACCATAAAACTTCAAAACGATAACTTGCATTTGAGAGTTGATAACCTACCAAACATCCAAATTATTACTTTCTTTTGAAGTTCACCAAAAATTCTATCAAATTTCTGAATCATTAACTCTTTCAAAAAGTTATCCAGTCAACTATTTTTCTTTTCTCAATTTTTTTCAATCATTCTACTAAACTTCTGAACCATATCATCCTCTTGAAGGTTGTTCCGATGGCTTCTTTTACAGTGGAGGAAGCTGTTACAAAGTTGTCAAAAACAAACAGAACTGGAAAGAATCTCAAGCCACATGCTCAGGTTTTGACAGTCACTTAGCAGCTGTGTTGACCTACAAAGACCAAAGAGCTATCAAGCCCATTGCAGCGTACCTAAAGGCTTTGCGTGAGTTGTTTTCCGGAGATGTCATGTGCTTTTTTAATTTGTTTTGTAAGAGTATTGTTTTGTCAAAATATTTTTTTTCAGAGTTAATACTTTTTATACAACAACATCATAAACCAACCATCAATCCAAACATACCAACATCAACTACTCACCAAACAGCTGATTGCATGGTGGGAGGTGATTACGAGGCGTGGGTTGGTGGCCTATACTGCTATCAACAGCCTTTCTGGTACACTCACGCCACAAAGCCAAGGTTCGACCCACAGAGTTGCAACGTGCCTCTGACCTGTGATGATCGATACACCAACTGGGCTTCCAATGAACCAGGACTCGCAAGCTCACGCTGTATTGAGATGAGACAGGATGGTAGGTGGTCCAATGAAAACTGCACCGTGCCTTTGTGCTCGATTTGCCAGAAGAGCGCTTCTTCAAGCATTTAAATAAACTATAATTTAGAGCTATTTATATAGCTTATATGAACGTTTATGATGACTTGTGTTTGAATGCCCAGTTAATAAAGTTTGAACTGTTTTTTTTCAAATCACTATAGAGCTTCGATTTTTTTAAAATGCTTGATAGCAAGTGTTATAAAAAGTATATTTAAAAACCGTCTTGACGTAGAACCAAATAGTGAAAGTAACAAACAAAAAGATCTTATTGATTCCAATCATTTAGCATTAGATTATCACTTGATAATTTTAAGTTCCCCTCCCGAAAAGCTTTGTGATTTAAGTTAATACTTTGTTTCCTTCATTATAAAAGTTCATTTCTAGTCCACTATAGTACATAGTATATAGGATAGCTGGTTATTGTTAAGAAAAGCTTAGAAAGTAATGTTAATACAACCCGTATGTTAGTGTTGATATGGAAGTTACATGAACGCACATTAACCTACTCTAAACTGGGCAATATTAGAGTTTTTCGAAAAAAGTTTTACTTATAAAAAGAAGTGTATTATTCACCCGTAAGTTCGAATATAATTTTAATTTAAATACATTTTTATACTTCACCATTGAATTCAAAAAATCTTTTTGGAAGTTTTATTTGGACTGAAGTTGTGATAAGTGAATGAATTCATACCTAATCGGAAGAAATGATTATTGTCAAAAATGAGTTGAAAAAGGCTTGAGATGACAGAAGGATAAATAACTTTTTTTTGCTAGCAGAAAAAAAGAATTATTTCATAAGTATATTGTAAAAAATCAATAGATCAAATAGTGGAAAATTAATTAAAATTTTAAAAATTATTTTAATAATAATGGTGAAAAAAATAATGAAGAAAAAATTTTATAAATGAAACAAAAAATAAGAATAATAATAAAATTATTACTTCAACAATAAGAATAAAAATAACAAAAGATTAAACTAATTACAATAGAAATACAACTATTATTAAACTGTTCTGTCATCTGATCTCAGTTCTTGGGTGGTCTGAAAAAAAATAAAAATAAACAAATAATTAAGAAAAATGAAATAATAAAAATAAAAACAATAATATTATTAAAACAGTATGAAAAAATCAATCAAAAATTTATTTAAACATTGATAAAAAAAGGAAATATAATTGAAAACAAGGATGACACGGTAGTGAAAAAAAGAAAAAAAACAACAAAGACGAATTTTTACTATTAATAGATATAGTCCAAAGCCCAAAAAAACAAATAAAAACAATAGTGGCATCCTTCAGTCGTAGACTATGGAATTGCGCCTGTTGAAGAACTTTTCGTGCACCGTCTGTTGTGGCTGTAGTGGCCGATCTTTGATTTGCAGTGTCGGCCACAGTTTAGGCAGGTGAAGACTGGTGCGTTGTTTTGTTGTTCGACGGATGTGTGCTGGCTGGCTTTCCTCTGAAGTCTTTTAACTGCTGCTTGTTCAGCCATTTTCCCTTCACCATAGGACAGTCCCTTGAATACTATAGACATCCAGGTTGATCTGTTTGCAACAAGTTTCTCTTAGTTGTCTGTGATTATACCGCATGCCTTCATGTCACTCTTGCAGACATCCATGAAGCGAAGGTGTGGACGACCTTTCTTGCGCTTGCCTGTTGTGAGTTCGCTGTACAATAGGTCTTTCGGTATGCGTCCATCATCCATTCTATGCACATGGCCTATCCAGCGAAGGCGCCTCTGTCGAAGGAGGGTGTACATAGAGGGTATGTCTGCCTTGGCGAGGACTTCGGTGTTGGTGACCTTTTCCTGCCAGGTGATACAAAGGATTCTGCGCAGGTACCTCATATGGAAGGTTGGAAGTTTCCTTTCCTGATGCGCATAGGTCGCCCTAGAGTCGCTGCCGTAAAGCAGGGTACTGATGACACAGGTCCGGTAGACTTTGACTTTGGTGGTGATGATGAGGCGTTTGTTATCTCAAACCCGCTTGGTGAGCTTAGCCAGAGTCGTTGCGGCTTTTCCAATGCGTTTGCTGATCTCTGTATCCAGTGATAGCGAGTCTGTTGTTGTTGAGCCTAAATACTAGAACTAGTTGACAACTTCCAAATCTTTCTCGTTTATTCTGATGGTAGGTGGGATTGGTATTGCTTGGCCCATTATCTGAGTCTTCTTTAGACTAATGGTCAGACTGAACAGATCGCATGCGTTTGACAAACGGTCCATTAGTCGCTGCAAACCATCCTGAGTATGAGAGGCAAAAGCTGCGTCGTCTGCAAAAAGCAAGTCTCTGACTGTGACTTTGCTTATCTTCGACTTGGAGGGTAGACGAGCGATGTTGAAGAGGCGGCCATCTGTTCTTGAGAAGGAGGTAGACACCGTCGCTTGATGTTCCAAATGCGTGCTTCAGTAGCAAAGTAAATAAAATGCCAGAGGGTGGGTGCAAGTACGCAACCTTGTTTCACACCACATTAAATTCCAAATGCGTTTGAGATGTCGCCGAAAAACTGTACGGTATTCAGCATGCCGTCGTGAAAAGACCTAATCAGACTCAACAGCTTTGGTGGACAGCCAATGATGGGCAGCATTTTGAAGAGACCATCTCCACTGACTAGGTCAAACGCTTTAGTCAAGTCAATGAAAGCGAGGTACAGTAGTTGGATTTTTTCTCGGCATTTTTCTTGTAGTTGGCGTGGAAAGAAAATCAGCGCCTCTGAAGCAATCTTGAATTGATAACTGTGCGCTAAAAAAATCTTAATAATAATAATAATGTCAACAGTCGACCTTTTTGATCTGAAACCCCATTACGATTCCGGTTATATTCTCTTTGCCAGTACTTGAAGTCGCTGCAGGATGATTCGTGCAAACAGCTTGCCAACGATGCTCAAGAGTGAAATGCCTCTGTAATTATTGCAGTCGCTGCGGTCCCCCTTGTTCTTATAAAGAATGATGATGTTGGCGTCCCTCATATCTTGGGGTACTTCACCTTCTTCCCAGCATTTAAGTAGTAGATTGTGCAGCGGTTCCAGAAGGCTCGACTTGCCAGCTTTGATCACTTCCCCTGGAATGCCGTCTTTGCCTGGGGCTTTCCCTGAAAGAAGTTGATCAATTACTTTTGAGACATCTTCAAGAGATGGGGGGTTCATCAAGCTTCTGCAGTGTTGTGAGACGTTCTATGGCATCAAGCGCAGACTGACTAACTGTGTTCTCCCTTGAATAGAGCTCGAAGCAGTGTTCTACCCATTTTTCAAGTTGTTTGGTCTTGTCGGATATTATATCACCTGACTTAGACTTGAGTGGAGCACTTTTCAAAATGGTTGGGCCAATTTCTTTCTTGATACCGTCGTAAATAGCTTTGATGTTGCCTGTATCTGACGCTTGCTGGACTGCACTGCAGAGATTGGACCAGTAGTCATTTACACATTCTCTGACCATGGATTTGGCTTGGTTTCTAGCTGATTGCAGCACTGATAGATTAGCTTGAGTTGGTCGGTCTTTGTATGCCTGCAAGGTCTTGCATTTAGCTTGAAAGAAGGGGTCTAAGTTCTGAGAGTTTACTTTGTACCAATCATTTTGTTGGCCATTTTTCTTTCCAGACAGAAATAGCAGCTGAATGAGTGGCTGTTTTTATGTTGTTCCACAGTTCCGCAGCAGTCAAGCCGTATGTGTTGTCGAAAAGTGAATCGAAAATGGAAGAAAAAATGGCTGCTTTATCTGGGTGTCTGGTCTTGCTGACATCAGCCTTAGCTGTTCTAGGTTGTTTGGTGCGGTTAAACTTCTTTGGTTGCAATTTGATCTTGCAGCACACCAGCGAATGGTCAGTATCACAGTCTGCACAGTGGTACGTTTTGGTGATGATGAAGCTTTGGAGGAATCTGCGTCTGGTGATAATCAGGTCTAGCTGGTGCCAGTGTTTGGATCTTAGGTGACGCCAAGACACTCTGTGATGTTTCTTGGTGCGGAAAAATGTGTTGGTGACACATAGCTCGTGAAATGAGTACAGTTCCAGCAGTCTTTGGCCGTTGTTATTGCATTTTCCTACGCCAAAATTACCCAGGCAGTTCGGCCAAGCCACGTTGTCGCTGCCGACACGTGCATTGAAGTCACCCAGTATTATGAGATTCCTTCGTCTGCTGATACCTTGGATGAGTGAGTCTAGTTGACTGTAAAACGCATCTTTGACTTCCGCAAAGGCTGCGAGAGTTGGTACATAGGCACACAGCAGGTTGATTGGGCTGTCAGCTGTGTTGATGGCTAGTGACATGAGGCGTTCAGTTGCTTGGTGACCTAACTGCACTTTGTCAAGAAGTGTGTTGCGCACAGCAAAGCCGACACCATGCTGCCTTTGCCCCTCTTCTTTCTTTCCTTGCCAAAAGAATGTGTAGTCTGACTCTTTAAGACTCCCTGATCCAGCAAGTCGCATAATGCTGCTATATCTACCTGAAGCCGTAGCAGCTCGTTGTTGATAGCTGCTGTTTTCTTTATGTCAGAAATCGAGTCAGTGGCATTGGAAAAGCCAGTCAGCATCCAAAAACAAATGCTGGTTTTTTGTTACTTTTATGTGGATTCTTTGGTGCAGAAGTTACTGACCACTTGTTGGAGAAATCCTATGCCCTTCGCACCCAGTAAGGCAAGTGGCCAGTGGCGGGACAACAACTTACTGGCTGAAGGCTGCTCAGATTAAAGCGGGCGGTAGCTGTCCAGTGAAGTTGAAAAATCTCTCCCACTAGCTCTACGCCAATTGAGCCGTGACTTATAACCGGTAACTGCCATTCCTTGTGTTGCTTCGTGCATCACGATGCAGCTGAAGTGTCCTCTCCAAGGCGCAAGCCTGGGCAGATCTATGAAGAAACTGTGTCGCCCAAGCATCAGAATCTCCCTCTCGGTCTTGCTGGTAGAATCGAGAGGAATGGAGAACCAGTAAATCTGGTACCAGGTTGACTCCATCCGAAAAGTGTTAGGTCCAAATTTTCCAAATTTTGATGTTTTGTTTTCCAAACCCAGCAATTTTATAAAACTTATAAATAATATTCAAAAACTTGTTAAAAAGTGTGTTATAACTTTTAAATTATTTAGTAAAAATTATATTTTCTTGCGATAGTACCAATCGGCCATCTTGTGCCGAAGCGTTACCAAAGAATCCTAAACGAAAAATAAATACAATAATAATTTGAAAAACTATAGAAAAAACTGATAAAAAAAATTAAAAAAAAAATGAGAAAAAAATAGTCATGGAAAACGAAAATGAAAACAATCATCATGAAACAAAAAATAAATGACCAAAACAAAATAAAACAACCAACCATCAGAAGGCAGCGCTATAACATCACCTTCGTGGAAAGTATGACATCGGGGCACGCCTCCGTGTCTGTAGGTGACCGTCAGTCGCTTTTCTTCCCCGAAACACGGGTCGTAGAAACCTGGTAGGCTGTGCTGTGATGGGAGGAAGGTGATTTGTGGTGGGTGGTGGGATGGATGTAGGTGGGTTGAAGATGTGGTGGATGGGTTGGTGAGTGGTCGATTAGAAAGAGTGTGTGGGTAGGTGGATGGGTAGGTGTGAATGAGCGAATTAGTGTGAGTGAAGGGTGGATTAGTGGAGTGGTGGATCGGTAGGGTGTGGTGTGGGTGGGTTAGTGGATAGATGGGTATGCGGCTAGATGGTTGAAATATGGAATGGTGAATGAGAAGGCTTGGCTAGAAAGTGGATAAATTCGGGTAGGTCTGTAAAAGGTGGGTGGTGATATTGGGAAGTTTATTGGCAAGCGTATGGTGTGGGTACTTTTGACGTAAATATGTATAAGCTTAGAACAATAAAAATCAAAATAAAGAAAAAAATAACCAACCAATGAAGTGTAAGAAGAGATACTAAGGGAGGAGTTTTTGACCATGGCTTGGAGACACCTGGTCACATCAACGACCTCTGTTGACCTTGAGAATGAAATTGACTTTATATATCCGAACTTTGTATTTACTCAATAAGGTTAACCATAAATGTATTATGAATCCATTCATTAAGTCTTCACCAATCTATCCATCAACCGCTACCACATGTGCAAACACTCATCAACCAACTAGCCAACAACATCACTTTTTCATTATACACCCACCACGCCACACACACACCTCTTTTTTTCCACCATCCGCCGACCACCCATCCACCACCACCCTGCACATCCTTCTTCACCCTCCACCCATCCACCACTACCCTGCCATCCTCCACCTCTCTCAATCACTCACCCATCCAACCCTAGCCACTACCATCCACCGTTCACCCATTCACTTTCCACCCATTCATCCTCCAATTCTCTTAATCACTCACCCATCCTCCATCTTGCCATACAAAGCCTCCACAATCACAAGCCCATTACACGCCTCTTCTACCTCATATGACTTGTTTATCACTTCACACATCAAGTCTACCTGTGATGGGGATGGTAGGAAAACTAATAATAAGAATAATAATAAAAATAATAATAATGATAGAAAAAAATAATAACATAGAAAATAGCAAAAAAAAGGGTAAAAAATAACAATATAAAAAACAACACAAATAATTCGAAAGAAATTGGATTAGCAAATAATAGTGATAATATTAATAATAAGATTGATGATAATAATAATAATGATAATAATAATAATAATAATAATAAGCAAACAGCATCTGAGGCATCTTGTTTTCGTTGTTTGAGCGTTTCAAAATGCTTTTCTTTTTGAGCTTTGACGTCTCTGTTTTTGCTCATGTTATTATTATTTTTGTTTTTATTATTCATATTATTATTCTTTTTATTATTATTTTTATTTTTTAATCATTATTGCAATTATTTTGTTTATCATTATTACGATCATTTTTGTTATTGAAATACTGTTATGTTCTTTATAACAACCTAAACTATTCACATGAAAAAATCTTTATGAAGCCATTAAAAAAAAATACCGAGAAGCTCCGCCCCTCTCATTAATATTCAAAACGCAAAACTCCTACCACCCAATAACCACTGATCACTCACGAGTGAAGATGGTGGGCGATAATCGGGTCGATGACGAACTTTCGGGCAATAAAGTAGGTTACAAGAGGAACCAAGGTGGCGTAGAAAATGGCGGATGGCAGGGGCGTGTCTGAAAGGTGGATGGGCGAGCTGAACGTCTGTTGACCTCTGTGCAGGCTTTGGTGACGTCATGATAAAAAAATAATAGTAATAGAAAAAAAAGATAACAAGAATAATGATGATGGAATAATAAAAAAAAGAATAAATCAATAAAAATATGAACAATAAAGAATAATATATTAGTAATAATAATAAGAACAAAACGACACTACCTGACTCTCAATATAACTCCACTGATGCTTCCCACAGTGACGCAAGCACTCAAATCGCTAAACTTTGTCACCTTATTATTATTATTATTATTAATTTTATTTCTATCAATATTAATATTTATTTGATTATCGTTATTGTTAAAATTATTGTTATTATTATTTTTTTTATCACTATTATTATTATTGTTATCATTACCTTTTTACTACATGAACACTCAGTGACCCAACCCAATGTAGTGAGTCTGTTGAGTTTATGTATCCTTTATATATCTATCCATCCATCCATCCATTTAGCCATTCAGTTATATATCCATCCATGAATTCGTATCCATTCATCATCCAGGTATCCACCTCCCATTCATTCATTCATTCATCCATCCACACATTTTTCCACCCACATCCCTCACTCCCACCAACTTGGCAGACATTTTAAGCTTGCACTCGTACTTTTTCAAGTCGTAACTGTATTGGCAGTGTGCTAATGATACCGGGATTCCAACCTTATTATTATTATTTTTGATGTTGTTATTATTATTATTGACTTTTTATTTATTCTTTAGGATGAAACTATTTTTTTGATGCTTCATTTCATTTTTATTACTTCGTAATTATTAACATTAAAATTATTATTTTTATTATTATTATTATTATTATTGTAATTATTAGACTTTTTTATTATTCTGGTAAATTTTATTACCATTATTATTAATATTATCATTATATCTTACTTGGCACCCTAAGACCACCAAATGACTGCCTCTGACGTACGCTAATGATGTGTTTACACCTGGAATAATAAAAACAAAAATAATAATAAAAAAAACAATAATAATAATAATGAAAATAATGATAACACATGAAAAACAAAAATGATTTTTTAAAAAATAAATATCATTATAGCTTTTAATGGAATTTTCATTAATGATTTTGATATGCTCCTGATTATTATTATTATTATATATACATCCACATGGAGTAGCGCCCTGTGAAACCAATCAATTGCGCAACTGAAACCCCAGTTAGAGATGACTTAATAATCAACTTACTTATTAATTATTATGACTTATTATTTTTTTTATTATTAATATTATTATTATCGTTATTATTGTCACCTGAATTGGCTCCTGCTATAAACGCTAATCTTCCTTGAATATTCTTGTCAAATTGGTGTACAAGGTCTAAAAAATAGGAATAATAACCATAATAATAATAACATTAACAATAATAATAACAATAAAAAAACTAATATTGACAAAAATAATAATAACAATAATACTAGAAAAAAAAAATAATGATAATAATAACAATAACAATAACAAAAAAATAATAATAATGGAGACTTATAGCAACAATGATAATACTGAGGGAGTAGAAAGGCACTAATGATCCATCTGGAGCCATTTGAAACTGTAGACCTATGTTGCCTGACCTGAGAATAATAACAATACTACTACTACTACTACTACTACTACTAATAATAATAATAATCTTAATAATATTAAAAATAATAACTACTATAAAAAAACAAGGATAAGTATAAAAATGAGTGTAAAAAATAAAAATAAAAAAGGTTATTATTATTATTTTTATTATTGAAGCATCATCATCATCATCATTACCATTAGCATCAATTCTTGAATAGTATTACATATTAAATGAAGTAAGGTTGTATTAACTATTTTGTTTCAAAACAGGCTCAAAATATAAGACTGTTAATCATACTTTATTATTCAATTTATTATTATTAAACATCATCATCCTCATCATCACCACCATCATTATCATCATCATCACTACCATCATTATCATCATCACCCACCCATTTGTCCATAAGCTTCTGAAACAACTGAAGGCGATTGATGGCTTTGAACCTATGTGGATGTCTGTCTGAAGAAGGAAGGAAGGAAGGAAGGAAGGAAGGAAGGAAGGAAGGAAGGAAGGAAGGAAGGAAGGAAGGAAGGAAGGAAGGAAGGAAGGAAGGAAGGAAGGAAGGAAGGAAGGAAGGAAGGAAGGAAGGAAGGAAGGAAGGAAGGAAGGAAGGAAGGAAGGAAGGAAGGAAGGAAGGAAGGAAGGAAGGAAGGAAGGAAGGAAGGAAGGAAGGAAGGAAGGAAGGAAGGAAGGAAGGAAGGAAGGAAGGAAGGAAGGAAGGAAGGAAGGAAGGAAGGAAGGAAGGAAGGAAGGAAGGAAGGAAGGAAGGAAGGAAGGAAGGAAGGAAGGAAGGAAGGAAGGAAGGAAGGAAGGAAGGAAGGAAGGAAGGAAGGAAGGAAGGAAGGAAGGAAGGAAGGAAGGAAAAGCCAAAAAATGAAAAAAATATCAAAATACAGTCGTAGTAATAAAACACATTTATACATAAAAAACGACTAAAAAAGGCATCCAACCATTTCATCACAACCACTTCATCACATCCCCTTCCACTCTACACACTCACCTACCCACCAACCCACACTTTCATATACATACACACACTCATAAGTCTATCCCCACTCAGAAAAACCCACAAATCTATCCAAACAAACACACCCACAAACCTACTCACACACACATATACCAACCTCTCCAGTAAGTTGCTCAGTAAGCAACTTCCGGTACCTCACACCCACATCCGATGACCCCTTTCCGTTCTTCACGTGCATTAACCCACTTAAAAAGACAGTATCCTTCTTTGTTAAGGGACATTCTACCGACTGTTTTATATGTGTTTCACTTATCTCAATGCTGGGAAGGAGGGAAGGACTGTGTGAAGAAAGGGTGGTAAGAATTAATGCATGAATTTGGAATGAATGCATGCATATGGGATGAATGTCTGTATGGTAGTGAGATGAATTTACGCATGTGGGATGAATGGATGAAGATTGATGGAAGAATGAATGGATGGACGGTTGTTTAGATAAAGGAGAAGTGGGTAGATAACTGAATAGGTTCAATTATTATTGTTATTATTATAGCTTCATGGATTGCTTAAGTTTTTTAAACAGATGAATGATAGCTAGAAAACTTTATTTGAATAAAAGAGTGGCACAACAAAATTTAAATTTTGTTGTGTTTTATGATTCACAATTTTTTTCACTAACGTTTCATGATAAGGCTAAACTTATGGGAAATTATAGCTTTTGATTCTCAATAAATGTATTAAAAATTCTTCTTATTTGATGATTTCGTTACAAAATGATTCAAAATAATATAAAAATGGGGCCAACTAGTCAATGTTGTATTCATAAGAGTCAAAAAGGTCTGTGGCGTTGAGGCCAACCAACATAGATCCCTGAAGAAGAAATTATATCGATCTATACTCCTGTATGTGCCCAGTAATTGAAAGTAATTCTATTATTATTATTATTACCATTATTATTATTAACACTATTAAAATCGTTTAACGTCTTTTGTTCCGTTTACATTAGGTCAGTTTAGTTGTAGATGCTTTTCTATCTGCTAAGCTTTATAATTACACCCATTTTTCTATCTACTTATCAACCTACCTTTTCTACCTACTCATCCACCTCCTTTTTTATCTACTTACCTTGGGATTGGTACACAGTCTTAACTTCTTCTCCTCTTCCTCCGCCTTCAACTTTTCCATTTCCTCAAGGATTTCTTTTGGGCTTTTGAACCTTTCCTGTAACTGGTGGGTGGAGAATAATAACAATAATAAAAATGATAATAATAATAATAAAATGTTAAAGATGATTATCATGAGCACCTTCCATCCTTCCATTTTGAGTCCTTCTGATCCTACCGCATCATATATGGCCCTCTGTACTGGGTCCTTTAATACTGCAATGGTGGGTGGATGGGTAGTGAAAGAAAAGTAGAGAGTAAAGAAAAAACGAGAGAAAACATAGTATGTGGTTGATATGTGAGTGGATGGATGAAAGAAAAGGGGTAAAAAATGGTGATGGGTGATAGTGGAAAAAGATGGGTGGATGGTGGTAAAAAAAGGTGAAAAAGACTGGATGGTTGGTGGATGAAGGTGTGAGAGAATGGTGAGTGGGTAGTGAATGAGAGTGGGGGTAGGTGAAGAATGGATGGGTGGATGAAGAAAATGAAGCCATGAGAAAAAGATGTGTAAGCAATAAGAATGTGTTAGCTAACTAACAAATAAATATTTTGACTTCTTAGATGAGTATCTGGCTTGGTTATAAAGTTGATAAGTTGAAAATAATGATTAGAAGCTTGAGAAACTTATAAAAAATTAAAATACATAAACCACAAAACAAATAAAACCCAAAACCCATGGCAACAACAGGCCCTAAACAACACTGATGAGAACTCAGCCCCAACAGGCACAATCATGCCTTAGAGCCCCCATAACACTGCTAAAACCCCAGTCCATGTTTAAAATACCACACCTTCACATGTGTATGTATATAAATCAACCATCAGTCATTTTTAACTAGGGTTTTTGTTGCACAATAGGGGTTTCACAGAATGCTATTCCTTATATAGCAAAAACTTTTGAAAAAATAAATGACTTTTCTGTGCTTAAAATAAACTTTGTAAATGATTCCCAAGAAAAAAAACCTCTTGATACCTTCATAAGCTTTTTTGATCTTGTTGAACTGGGTAAAGGCTTGCAGTTTCTTGGTTTCATCTTGATGCTTGTCGGGATGGAATGAACGACTGAGTGTTCTGTAGGCTTTGTTTATTTCTTCAGCAGTTGCCTGGATAGGTGGTAGATAAAAAAATTAGTGTTGGAATGAGTGTGTGGTAGATAGATTGGTGGGTGGAGCAATGGCTGGTTATTAGGTGTGTGGTTAGCTAGAGGATGAGGTGTATGGTTAGATGAAGTGTGTGGTTAGCTGAAAGAGGTAGATAGTTGAAATAGTGGGTGGTGGATTGGCTTATATCAATAGTATTTTATGAACATTCCTTATTGACATCATTTAACACTTGTTTCTATGTTAGCATGAAAGCTAGCACACTAGCATGGTCAGTATAATGATTATGTTGAAAAATGTTGTAAATAGAAAAGTCATGGCTATTAAGTGAATGAGGTTTGAAATGTTGAAAAAAAGTTGTTAAATTTGTATGATGCAATCCAACCCATGCTCGTATGAAAAGAGCTTATAAAAAAACTGATAGTGGACTAGCTGTGAATGAATTTCAGTTGTGAATATTTGATAAAATGATTTCATTTAAATTTCAGATTTGAAATGATTTTCGAATATATAGTTTTAAAATAAATAAGCATTTAATATGAATTAATTGTTCACTCAAAATTATTTTAATTATTAACAAAATATCTATTTTATCCATCTCAACATTAATTCTAATAATTTGTATTTTATTAACCGCTTCAGTAATGTCTTAAGAAGTGATGTTAATAACATAAATTGACTTTGAGACACAGTTAAACACATTATTGTATAATCATATAAAACCTACAGTTTTATCAATCCCCAGCCATGCGTAATAGTCATCTGCAAGGTCGGACGTTACATTGGAACCTGCCATGATTTGTTGTTCTAAAAGTGCATAACAGTCGCAATAAACTAAAAGTTAAAGTATGTTAAAACACATTTTGGTTTAGAAATGTATTGAAACGCTCATTATCTGAAATTTTGAAAATAAATTTTGTAGATTTTTTTGTTTTATTAATGAGGTCTAAACTTGAAAACAAAACATGGGTGTAATATGGGGAAAAAATATCAAGTATTTATTAAATGAGAGATCAATTGATCATCTGAGATTTTCATAAAGAAAAGCTCAGTGAATTTAGGTAGAAAAATACTTTATGTATGTTTTCCATAATATTCTTTCAGGCAATACTACGTCATCTGAATAATGGAGAGTCGTTAGTGACCCAAAGAACTGTAGATCTTTTCAAAGCCATTTTTTAACAATGACATGGACTACTAGTAAATTTTAATTTCAAAAAGCATACTTTTGAAACTAACTTAAATATTTTTAGTCTTTTTAAAACTTAGATGTCTCTCTTGGAGTGAAAAAGATGGCGACAAACGTGCAAGTTTTAAACATCATCATTGGAAACTCTCAGACAATCAATAAAACAGATTTGCTTTAAAAGGTTTCAAAAACTTTGTCAGGTATTATGAGTGGAGTTTTTTATGGTAAAGGTGAGTTCAAAAGCTTGCACAAATTGGCGAGAGCTGATGAGCGCAAGTTAGACGAAAGGAAATACACAGACGTGGAGCATAGAGAGAATATTTAAGAGCATTTTTGTAATGTAATGTGGTACTTGTGATGCGTTTTTGCTTATATACCAAAGGCGCTTGCTACAAGTGTAGCGAAAACACACTGTGGAACAGGTGCTAATTGTCGGCCCACACGGGATCGAGCCCGGTAACTTTTAGATAATTATTCTGATGAGCTTTATATGATTAAATTTAATTAATTTGAACAAAGTCAGAAAAATTATTTTATTGACGGAATAATTTTGAAAATATAATTTTTTGTACACATCTTGCAACAACTCCCTTAAATAACCTCAACACATAGTAACTTATTATTTTTATATATTTTTTCAAGATTTTGATTATTTTTTGATTATTTTTGTTTTTATAATTTTTATGGATAATATACGCTGCTTAGTATTATTGTAGGTTATTTTATGCGTAAGTGTTATTAATGGATAACATTATTATTATTATTATTATTTTTATTCAAAAAATTTTTTATTGATTTTTTTCAAAACTAATGTTTGATAAATCATTAATAATATTATTATTATTATTATTGTTTTTTCCATAAAAATATCAAAAAATTTGGAATAAGCTAGAAACAAAGAAAAATTATTGTACAACGAAGATAAAAAATTAGCGGAAAAATGAAAAAAAATGAAATTAAAAAAAAAATGGAACATTTGAAATAAATTAAAAATAATGAAAAACACCAAAAAATATAACAAGAGTAGGATTATTAACGAGAGTGTATGGTACATAAACTTACATGGATTTCAAGCATCAAGAAATCAAAATCATAAAAAAATATAAATAATAACAATAAAAAAAAAAATAATAATATATAATAATAATTAATCGATTGAAATTTATGAATGAATGAACTTGGATTAAATTCAACATGATGGAATTAATTTAGTTCGATAATAAAAATAATAACTACAAATAATAATGATAATAATAAAAAAAACAAAAACAAACTTTGAAAAAAAATATTGAACGAACATAAACAAAATTTATTATATAAATAAAAAGGAAATTTATTATATAAATAAAATATTTATATTATTCTAATCACAAATAACCAATGCTGATAAAACCAATTGAAAGCGAAATTGAATAGAATAAGCAAATTATATTGACAGACAGCTGTGAGGAAATGTTAAATGATGGTTATATAGATAGATAGATAGATAGATAGATAGATAGATAGATAGATAGATAGATAGATAGATAAATAAATAAATGGATAGATAGATAGATAAATAGATAGACAGACAAACCGATAGAAAGCTAGAAATATATTTACTATAATATCAACTGTTACTTTTATACACAAATGGGTACCATGTATAAACTTTTAGTTAAAACTAGGTATAAAACTAAATTTTATACTGACCAAAATAGAAAGGTTCAACTAAAATATAGAATTGTCGATATACGTATGTTTCTGTGTTTGTGTATCCATTTATATGTTTATGTCTGTGTATTTGTTTATTTTAAGATATTATGTATGTATATGTATGTGTATCTATCTGTTTTTATGCATGTATGTATATATTTCTGTGTGTATATGTATGTGATCAGAGCGGGCACGTGAATTTAAGCAGAGCTGATTGGTCTTTTTTAGAGACATCAGGCAATCAAATATTTTAATGACGTCATTCTGCGGCCATTTTCATATGCACTAAAATATATGGTTCAAAATATGAATAAAAGTGAAGTTGAGTGGAGATTCGTAGTCTCCTGCGTGTTGTAGGCATATGACAGAAACATGGAAATAAAATAACAAGTATTGTTTTTATTATTATAATTATTATTATTATTATTATGATTATGGTGGTAAGTTGGTCGTATGAGGTTTAACTCAAAGACAGTTTGGAGATGTAATTTGAAGTTTAATCATGAAAATAAATCAAAAAATGAAAAAAAAAAAAAAATTAGAATAATAATAATAATAATAATGATAGTAATAGAAACGAAAAAAAAACAAATATAATTTTTAAAAATTCCATGAAATATTGTTGAAAATAAATGCAAAAGCAAAAACAACAACAAACATAATGCAAATATTGCCCAGAAAACAAAAAACCATTAGGGGTATTATTATTATTCTTTTTTTTTTATTCTTATTTGTGCTTCTATGGGTATATATATATGATTTCAGGTTTTTTACAAAGAAAATCACATGACAACAAAATTAATTATACATATATCAAAAAAAACAATAATAACAATAATAGTAATAATAATAATAATAAATAAAAAAAGTTTTAAGTGTATCTAAACAAAATAATATAAACAATCGAAAAAAAAACAAGAATAATAAAAAAAAAAACACAATATTATGTGAACAATGACATAAAGAAGAGAATGATTGAGATTTAAGACTTGCTTTCGTTAATGCCTGCCATTAGATAAAAATAATAATAATAATAATAATAATAATAATAATAATAATAATAATAATAATAATAATAACGATAATACACAAAATAATGATAATAGCAAGACTAAAAAATTAGTTAATAATAAGGACTATCATGAATTTAAGAATGAAAACAATGAGCCCACTAAAATAAGTGAAATATTGATGAACTAATAATGAAAATAGTAATTATTACGCCTACAACAATATTAACAATAACAACAATAATAATAATAGGAATAAGAACTGATATTACCAAAACCTGTTATTTGACGGGTTAGTAAGTGAATTTTTAGTAGGAATACAAACATTACCGAGATAAATACGAAAATAATGGAAATATTAATAATAAAAAACTGAATGAAAACAAAAAAAAACTGAAAAATAATAATAATAATAATAGAATTGAATAATAATAATAAAACTAAATAATAATAATAGTGAAAATAAACAAAGAAGAAATGGGTCAGTAAGGAAAGTTCAGAGGTAGGAGAATATATGCTATGGCTTAAAAAAAATAATGATAATAATAATAATAATAAAAGAAAATAAGATAATATTAATAATAATAAGAACAAAAATAATGAAAATGAAACCAAATAAGAAAAATGATAGTAATAGTAATAATAACAACAATAACAGTAATAGAAATAATAATAATAATAATAATAATTTAAATGATCGATGAAAACCTATTAGCTGTAGTATGCGGATACTATAGAAAAAAAACATAACAAAATCATAATAACAATAATAAAACTAATTATTTATTATTGTTTTTTTTTATTCACAAAATATCATATAAAGAAATATGAAGTTTAAAAGTCGTTGTTACATTTGGCTTTGTGAAATATACTGAAAGACTATGATAGATAGATAGATAGATAAATAGATAGATAGATAGATAGATAGATAGATAGATAGATAGATAGATAGATAGATAGATAGATAGATAGATAGATAGATAGAGAGATATCTAGATAGATAGATAGATAGATAGATAGATAGATAGATAGATAGATAAATGGATAGATAGGTAGATAGATAGATAGATAGATAGATAGATAGATAGATAGATAGATAGATAGCTAGATAGATAGCTAGATAGATAGCTAGATAGATAGATAGATAGATAGAGAGATAGATAGAGAGATAGATAGATACACACTATAACAGATATAGAACACGATGAGGTATTAAACCAAAAATATAGTCAATAAAATAAAAATTAAATATTCATGAAACTATTTTTAACAACAGCGTCATCTATATATAACTTAACAAATTAAATAGAAGCCATCAATATATAACTTCATAACTATTCACAATCTATCAATAATAATTCATTAATATTCATTAATTTATATATTCGACGTAATTGGCTGGGATGAGTCCTTTTTGGCCATTCAACGTTCCCTCCAACCAACCCGGTTCGTTCGACTGTCTCACTATGTGCATAATAATAATAAAAATAGAAATAATAATAATAAAGATAAATATGATGGTTAGAAAATAATGATAACATTAATAATGACAAGAAATAATAATAATAATAACAATAGCAATAATAATAAAAATAGCAATAATCATCAAAAAGTATATAAACAAATAATAGAATGAATAAAAATAATGGAAGAAACAAAATAAAAACAATAATAACAATAAGAAAACAAAAATAAGAATAAAATATTTTGCTAACGTTTTATAATACTAAAGCGATTATAGCTTTTGATTGTCAATATATGTATTACAAACTTTTCCTAATTGATGTTTTACGTTACAAAATATACAAAAATACACGCAATTTTTTGCAAAATCATAACAATAAAATAATTATAAAAACAATAATAAAACAAACAAAATAATAATAAAAATAACCATTTTCGATGAGTTGGTTAGGCTCGAAGCTCAGCTCTGAATCGTTCTCAGCCGTGCATGAGTACAACGTTCTCACCGTCCTACTCGCGCTGTTTATTATTGTTGTTATTATTTTATTTTATTGTTGTTATTATTATTTTAGTGATATAATTATTTTATTTTTATTATATTATTATCACCATTATTTCATTGTTATTTTTATTATTAGTATTATGGCAACCAATGATGCGGTAAACTTATTGATAATTGTAGTTTAAATGCATTTGGAAAACTTCTCACTCTGAAGTTGAAGTCAAAACTTATTGATTAAATGAAAACTATTATTAAAGTATTTCATAATAGTATTAATATGGAAAAATAATTAAAAAAAAAAAATAAACTTATACAATATTTGTACCTCCACTTGATAATGTAAAAGCATCGTGGAATAAAATAAACTCCCAAAAGTGCTTTCATTTGAATAGTTACGTTTGGCTCGAAGAATTAAAAAATAAACTAATAAACTTTTTATAATAATAATAATAAATAATAATGACAACAACACTAATAAGGAAAAATAATAATAATAACAATAATAGTAATAATAATAAAAGTGATAACACCACCTATGAATAGACCTGGTTGAAGACGACATGGGAGAATAATTTTGATTTTTATAACTACCACTATCACTCATCATCATCACGTTATTATTGTTATTATTACTATTATTGTTATTATTAAAAATGTTCTTATTATTGATGTTGTTCGAGAAGCTGTTGCGGGAGGCGTTGTATTTGTTGGCGTGGTTGAAGTTCGATTGGCTAGAAGAGTTAGATGATCTGTCAATCATGGTATTAGTAATAATAATAATAAAAGATAATAATAGTAATAATAAGAATATTGATGACGGAAACAAGAATAACAAAAAATAAATTCTTATCATTATTATAATACAGAAGATAGTTATAAATACTGATTATTATTATTATTATTATTATTATTATTATTATTATTATTACTATTATTATTATTAGCACCTCAAATTGAGAGACTCTGTTGAACTGCTGGCACTGCTGTGGGCGTCTGGACCTTTGATAAAAAAAATTATAATAATAAAAATATTAATAAAAATAAGGGAAAAAAATGATAAACTACTAGTAAGAAAAAAAAATGTTGATAGAACAGATGAAGTACAATAGCCTGAATCTAAAAGTAAGGACAACAAAGTATTTATTAAATGACACGAAGCTTCTCGTAAGGCTAGCTACATTATCAAGTGATAATGTAAGCTAGCCTCACGAGAAGCTTCGTGTCATTTAATAAATACTTGTGTTTTTTTTTACTTATTGATAGAACAATAACATAACTAAACAAAAAGCCCGAATAATACAATAAAACAAATAAAAAAGATGACATCAATAATAAAAACAATAATAACAATGAAACATGAAAAACCATCAATGAAATGAACAATAAAAATAGTAGTAATAGCAAAAACAATAATAATAAAAATATAATAAAAAACAAACAAAAACATGGCAAAGAAGAGAAGGAATGTGAAGAGCAGATTATATTGATGATATTGAATAATGAAGGTGAAGCTAGGAATGTGGGATTACGCCGTGTGTGTTGTAACTGGCTTGCTTATACGTGTATTCATTATTATTATTATTATTTTTATTTTTTATTATTATTGTTGTTGACAACATTTTATAGCGCGCAATTTACAAAAAATTTATTTAGAAGCGCTCAAAAGTTGTTGAGAAATTATTAGTGATCATATAGTTTTGAAAAGATGACATGTCGACTAAAAGTGTGTAGCTTTGTGTGGGACAAACAAAAATTGATTATTTAAACAACTTTACTGAGCTTTCGGAAGGAGATTTGAATGCGAAAAGCTTAGTAATTTATGTTAAAAAAATACTTTGTTTTTTTCTTTGTATTTTTGCAGGCTTCACTAAGTAATCTATATGTATATTGTACATATTGGATTGTACTGGTTTGTATGTAAAAAAAAAATAATGATGATAATAATAATGATAAAAATAATTACAATAAGAATAATAATAATAATTATAATAATAATAACAACAATAAGATCAATAATAATGATACAGGGCTGCTTGGCAGTATGTATATATTGTTTCAATAATTAACACAGAAAATGGGACAATTTTTTTCGATAATTTTTATTTTTAGAAGCAAAAAGAATGAAAGTAACAAAAATAACAGCACTACTAAGCAATGATAGTGTAAGAACAAAAAAAAATACAAATAATAATAACAATAACAATAACAAAATTATTGACAAGAATAATGATATTAAGACTAGTATAAATGATAATAATAAAAATAAAATCAATTGTATAAAAAAAAATAAAAATAATAATAGTACTACTACCAAGGTCAGTGGGTTGGTAGGAGGTGGTTCGAGGGCTGGAGAAGAGGGGTTTTGTGGCGCTTCTGCTCGTGTACGGAGACATGTTTCTAGCGTTGTTTGTCGTCGTTTTGGCGCTTGTATTACTATTATTATTGTTGTGGGCGTTGTTGTTGTACGTTGTAGGTTTAACGTTGAAATTGTTGGTGATAATACGAGAGTACTGGGTATATTGGGGCGTGGGAGTGGTGTAGTAATGGCCTCCACTACCGGCCGTAGTGCTCTCATCGTTTTTAATATTTAGGTTATTCTGGTATAACATACTAGCGGCGTAATTCCTATTCTGCAAGTTGATGGCTGAAGAGGTCGATGACGTCATAGAGGAAGTTAAGGAGGTCGTGAGAGCAGTGTGAGTGGAAGCGGTGTTGTGGTGGCTTGAGTGGTGGGGGGTGCTGTAAAGAGAGGCGGAGTTTGTAGCGTCGTTGCTAGAGGCGCTGTTGTGCGTTGAGTGGCTGTAGGGTGTGCTGTATGTAGATGCGTAGTTGTAGGGGGGGTTTGGCGCCTTTGTTCTCATCACAACTGGTTTGGCAGGAGAGGGTTTGTTGAATGATGAAGTGGTGTAGGACGCTGTATGGGATGAAAGGGTGGTTGATGTAGTGGCTGGTTTAGAATCTAGGACTCTTGAGTTGCTCAAATCTGCGAATTCTGGCCTTGATTTAAAAATCTGTGGAAGCAAAACAGAATACTTGATTATTTTATTCATCACCCTTTTTGATCGCAGTTATAAGCGCATTTTCAATTGGTTGGACCATTTTCTAAACAAAGATTTCAAAAACTTCTAAACATGCTGAGAGCTTGCATAGAGGCCAACAAACATCAATTGGAAACACATCGACCAAAATCTACAAAAGCATTTTTGTTTTAGAGCCCCATCTTAATGAACCTACCCACTCTTATTTCATACCACAACATACCTAAACCTCTTCATGAATCCCTCCACTTACCCTCCCTCTTCACCCCTCCAAGCACCTTTTGATAGTTATCGATGAGAATCTCAACGACCAGGTTGCAGAACTTGATGTCAATGATAGCTGCCATCGATTCCTCTCTGGGACGCATCAGAGTGGGTCCGAAACAGACGCCTGTGTGGGTGGGTGGTGAAGCTGGAGAGATAGTGAAAGTGGTGGATGCGGTGCAGTAGAAAAAGCGGTGGATGGTAGGGTAGAGAAGTTGGTGGAAAAAAGAGATTGGTGAAAAAAATGGGTGGTTGAATGAAAAGAATGGAAAAATGGTGGAGTAAAGTGGGTGTTCAAGAAAATAGGAAAAAATTTTGGTACGACGGGAAAGATGGTGGGGGTGAAAAAAGCAGTAGATTGTTGTGGGAAAAACTGAAAAAAAGATTAGATGAAAGAGGCCGAAAGAATGGAGTGGTGAAGAGAAAGTCAATAACAAGCATTAAACCAATAATGATAATATTAGCAAACTACATAATAAATACGGCCCGCATAGTTCAGCTGGTAGACTAGTTATCTAAATTAACCGGGTTCAATCCCGCGCGGGCCAACAATTATATACACAAGGAGTAACGACTTGTGAAACATCTATTGAGCTAACGAAACCCCAATATGGGGTGACTGAAAGTCGATCTATAAAAAAAACATACTGAATACAAGCCAATGAAGTTTTATCAACATTTATAAATAATATTGCGAACAGACCTATGTTAGACACAGTCATCAGGTTTTTGGCACTGTACTCCGACACCCTAAAGTAAAGTACCACAATATTAATATTATATTCAGTTTGCTCTATTTTACTGTCATCCCCTTTAACATAACTACTATCGGGGTTTTTTCTCTTTTCGTTATTCCTATTGAATAGGATCCACTATGGAATTGTTCGTTCTATCATTCATTCATTAACCAACCCATCTTTCTCAAAGCTCCCCCACTTCTCAGAAAGACCCACCCTTTACCTCAAACCCTTCCCCCTCCCCACTTTTTAAGATGTGCCACCAGATGCTCCATCATCTCGAAATTGGACTCAGGCAGTTGATGCACCAGTTCGTGAATGTCGTTTATACGCAGGGTTTTTGATTCTTGTTCTGTTGGATGTATTCAGTGGTCTAGAAACTTTTCAAGTTAATGCCACTGTACTCATACTCGTAATTGATTTGAATTGATGTATTCATCCTCATCATCGTTACCATGATTTATATTATCGTCATCATTATCACCACCACTGCATCCTCATCATCATCATCATCACCATAAATTTTTATCCCCATCATAACCAAAAATGAAAGTCATTATTGATAAGATAAGCGATTAAAATTTATTTTTAGATAATAAGCTGATAAATGTTTGATTGCTACTTAAGATAATTCAATTTATTATTATTTTTTTATTATTAAAATCATTTTAATTAATATTTCTATCATTATCATTTAATAATAATATTATTATTATTATTATCATTTCCACTATTATTAATATCAATATTATTATTATTATTATTATTATTATTATTATTATTATTATTATTATTATTATTATTATTATTATTATTATACGTACTGGCAGCCCTGATGAATGCTTCATGCAGCTTGAAAGTCATCAGTGGTTCAGGGAGTCCTCTGGGAACAATAAAAATAATAAAGTATATTATCATTAGTAGTATAAGTAATAGTATTGTTATTATTATTATTATCCTACCGAAAGTAGTTTTTGAGGGCACTGGTAATGGTCTTGAGTTCCACCTCCTGGTCAGTCAACAAATCAACCTTATCTGCCTTCTTGCGGTCTGTGGGGGTAATGATGATGATAGTAAATGATGATAATAATAAAAGTCTAAATAAAAATAAGAATAATAATGAATATAATAATAATAATAAATTTTAAATGAATAAAAATAGGATATATAAAAACTATGAAAATTTAGTTACTGAAAACAATAATACAAATAAATAATAATAATCATAATAATAATATAAATATTAAACCGAGTAGCATGGAAGTAAGCTTGGTGACTTTTGAGTTGACTCCCACCACTCTGTACAGACCTTCGTCTTCAAGGCCTGAATGATAATAATAATAATATTAATAATAATAATAATGAGAATGGGAATAATAATGATAATAATAATAATATTAATGAGAATAATAATAACAATAATAATGAGAATAATGATAAAAATAGTAATATTAAGAATAAAAAAAAATAATAAGAAAAATTATATAAAAGAACAAATAAAATGAATTATCATCATCATCATCATTCTATTTAGAGCCCATTTTCCTCAGCAGAGGGTAAGGCTTTTTTGAAGTCTTTTCCACGTAAGGCGGTCGTATGGGTCAATTTCCATCAAATTGAGCTTTGTCCGATCCTTTATCAGCAACTCTTTCCATGTCATTTTTGGCCTACCGGGTTTTTTAACACCAACAACCTTGAATTCTCTGACTTTTGAAAGCCAATCTGAGCTGCGCACCACATGACCAAACCACCTCAACCTATGACAACGCAACGCTGATTCTATGTTCTGAATGCCAAGTTTTGCATGCAATTTTTCTGCACTTATCCTGTCTTCAACCCTGGCCTTGCAAATCCATCGAATCCTAGCCGAGTCATTGCGCTTCAATCGGTTCAGGGAAGGTGTTGTTAGGCTCCAGGTTTCAGAAGAGTACAGCATCACAGCTCTAATGTACGTATTGTAGATTTGACCTCTGGTTGTGAAAAGTAGATGGGGATTGGTGAGAAGTGAAAGAAGCTGACGAAACTTACTCCAAGCAGACTTGCATCTGGTGATTGAAGAAAGTTCGCGGCCTCTCTCAGCAGAAATCATGTCACCAAGATAACAGAAATCAGTAACAACTTCCAACTTGTCATTACCCATTTGAACTTCAGTCATTTTCCTACCATACACTGGTCGTGCAGTGCCCAGACAATGAGCACATTTAAATGATGGATTTCTCTTTAAACCACCGCTTATACCACAACACTTCTTATGCACCCAACTTTCACAACCTTCACAAAAAATTAAATTACAGCCTACACCACATGGAAAGCAACCAGATTTTTGGGCATGTTTAGGTGATTACCACATACCATAACCTTCGTTTTCACCATATTTACCCTAAGCCCTTTAACCTCTAAGCCATTTTTCCAACCTAGAAACCAAATCTTCTAATGTTTCAGAAATAATTACCAAATCATCAGCGTACAGCAGTTCCCATGGAGAACCAATCCGAAATCCCATAAAAACAGCTTCAATTACTATAATGAAAAGAAGGGGACTCAGAACTGAACCCTGATGTACGCCTACATCCACACCAAATTCCTTGCTGCACCCATCACCAACCTTTACCATGCTCTTCACACCCACATACATAACCTGAACCATACGCACCAACCACTCTTTAACACCAAGTTTCCGCATAGCCCACCATATTATCTTCCGAGGGACGCGATCAAATGCCTTTTCAAGGTCAACAAAAGCCAAGAAAAGTGGCTTGTTGGCAGCCATATACTTCTCTTGCGACTGGCTTAGGATAAATATAGCGTCAGTGGGGCAACGCCCAGGCATAAAACCGCACTGAATCTCATCTATGTTCATATTTCTTTTGATGAGAGCTTCCACCACACGTTCAACGGTTTTCATCACATGGTCCATCAGTTTCAAGCCTCTATAGTTACCTCTGACCAACGCATCACCTTTACCCTTGTACAGATTAACTATGTAACTATATTGCCAATTTGATGGAATGCAATTTTCAGCTATGATAGCATTGATGAGGTCCCGTACAAGCTCGATGCCTGGGCCACCAGATGCCTTGATCATTTCAGACACGACTCCAGATGGACGAGCAGCATTTCCAGGAATAATTTTACAAACGGCTTTACGAACCATATCATTAGTGATAGGAGGACTTGGACCTTCTACCGGCAGTACATCAGAGAGATTATTTACATCCCATGGAAACTCATGGTTATGTAAGCGGACATAGTATTTTCTCCATGCGGCTTTCTTTGCTGAGTCATCTAATGACAACGTGCCCGTGTCATTTAGTACTGGTTTCTCGCCCAAAACATCTTGGTTATTATGCCTTATTTGCTTGGCTAGACGAAAGATGTTGGTAAAATCAGCCTTATTCTTCTGAAGATGACATTTTAAAGCCTCGTTTTTGGCATGGTGTACTATGCGATTAGATGCTCATTTAGCTGAGACATAGTCAACACGACTACCACCCGCTTTTCATAATTCGAAAAATTTTTTTTTCTCAGTCACAGCGGCGTCTACCTCACTATTCCACTACGTCTGCTTTTTCCAAGGCACCTTGGAAGAGACTCCACAGACGTGTTTCGAAGTAGATAACAGGTTCTTCTTAAAAAAAAACCAGTTGTCATTCACAAACTTTTTAGCTGGACCATTTTGGTTAGTGAGTGAAGTGAACTTTGCAGAAAGCTGGGCTTTCACCTCGGGATCAAGTAATTTCCTAACTTTAATTCGTGGTTCAAACTGTTTCTTCACTTTTTTGATGGGAGGAATGCGCAGTACTGCAACTACAAGTTTGTACTGAGGTTTAAAAAAATGAAAAAAAATTTCAATAAAAAATAAATTTTACCAATAATAATAATAACAAAAACAACAACAATAATAATAATAATAATAATAATAATAATAATAATAATAACAAAAACAACAAAAACAATAATAATAATAATAATAATAACAAAAACAACAAAAACAATAATAATAATAATAATAATAATAATAACAATATGCACCCTTTGCTTCAACAGCCTGTATACACTTTTTGATGAAGTTGAAGCCGATGTCGTCCAATAAACTTTTTGATAACTGTGCCACTCCTGGTGGCTCGTCGTAGATCTGAGAGGTTTGAGTGAATGTGGGTTGAGAAGGGAGTGATGAGATGGTGGTTGGGGGGATGTTAGATGGTAGGTGGTGAAGAGTAGTGAGGTTGTGGACGAGGAATGGGGTGGTTGGATGAGATTGAAGAAAGTGGTGGTATACGTGGTAGAATGGAGGTGAAATGTGAAGTGGTGAGTGGTGGAGGAAGAATGGAGGGGTTTGAGGTGGTGAGTGGTAGAGGTAGGAT
Organism: Pterobdella sp. o SKG-2022; assembly: GCA_964035795.1. NCBI lineage: Eukaryota > Metazoa > Annelida > Clitellata > Hirudinida > Piscicolidae > Pterobdella > Pterobdella occidentalis. The sequence goes on from OZ038327.1 coordinate 3,873,852, forward strand.
GGTAGTATTTGTAGTGGTGAGTGGTGGCGTAGTGTAGTGAGATGTGAGGTGGTGATAGAATAATAGATTAGTAGAGAGGTTGTAGAGGGTGGTAGGTGGGATTGAAGTGATGCTGGTATGGTGTGGAATGAAGGGTTGGATGGTTGAGTGGGTATGTGTTGAGAAGTGTGGAGGGTGGTTGTGGAATAAAAAAAAAACAATAAAATGATAACAAAACACACAGGCTCTCTGCCATCCATTGCCTCCATCCATAACTTGCGGTCCTCCTCACTCATCGCTTGTAACGTTACCGCCCCCTGCCTATTATTATTATAAATATTATTATTTCAATGACCACCATTATTATAATTTTTAATTTGTATTATTGTCAGTATTATGTTTTTTAATCAGTAGTAGAAGTATAATTATTATTATTCTTGGAATCAATATTTTTACTATCATCATCATCATTATCAACACCCTTACTGACTTCTCATGTAATGTGACGTCAAAACAGAATCGTTTATCGATGCTCTCACCAGCCCTTCTCACGCATGACGTTAGCGTGTATGACTCTCTGGACGACTGTGTGTGTGTGTGTGTGTGTGTGTGTGTGTGTGTGTGTGTGTGTGTGTGTGTGTGTGTGTGTGTGTGTGTGTGTGTGCGTATGTGTGTGTGCGTATTTGTGTTGTTTATTTTGTTGAGCGGTAACAAAATTGACTAATAATAACCCATCTCTATGAATCTATCCTTCCAACACCAATCCACTGTTCATTTAATAATGCATCATACTATCCATGCATCAACCATCCATGCCCATCCAAATTCCTCATCCTCATCCATCCACCACCCCATCCCTCCACCAATTTATCCATTACTCATCCAAAAATCCATTTAAATCTCACAGGGTTGGTTGTTTTGTTGTTGTTGAGTTGGTTGAAGGGTAGTAGTGATAGCAGTTTTTGCTCCTTGCTGTATTGGCAATAGTATTTCGTCCACGTGTTCGTAAGAGCTTCTGTGATTGGTGAGACGTTTTGATGGTTAGTTGTGATTGGTGGAACGTTTGCAAGGTTTGAACTGATTCTACTAAATCTAGATCTTACTATAAGACAAGTGAAAATATTTAAAAACTTTGGGAAAATTGACAAATAACTATAATGAAAAAATCTTGAAATCTATTCACAATACATTAAGTTTAATATAAAAAATATAAATTAACTTTTAAATTATGATTAAAAGCGAAAATATTCTGAAATAATACACATATATATGTTAACTTTTCTCAAGCATGAAAAGGTATCCTTCCCTGGTGGCTGATTGCTTTGAGTGTTCAGACTGCTGTGGTAATACTAATAATAGAAATAGTAATAATAATAATAATAATAATAATAATAATAATAATAATAATAATAGAAATAATAATAATAATAATAGAAATAATAATAATAATAATAATAACGTTGAAAAATAAAACAACTATGATTGTAATAAAAATGAAAGCATGAATATCAATAAAAATAATTATTATAATAAAGCATACTTCGATAAAAACAATTTCTAAAAAAAACAACATTAAAAACAATAATAATAATATTATTATTATTCCTATTATTATTATTATCCCTATTATTATAGAATAAAGAAGATACCTTATTATCGATTTGAGCACTAAGCATTTTCTCCATAAGGTTGAGTGCCTCATCTCTCGTAGTCACGAAGTTTGCTCTGCACTGAAGGAGGAGGAGGAGAAGGAGGAGGAGGATGAGGAGGATGAGGATGAGGAAGAGGAGAAGGAGGAAAATAAAAAAAAAGAAAAATATGAAATAGAGTATGAGCAAAGAAAAAAAAAGAAAAAAAAGAAACAATAAATTTGGGATTATAACAGTTATTAGCTTTAATGTTATGAGTATATTGATTATTTTTCATTCATTATTATTGTTATTATTTTCTTATTAATATTACTATTATTATCATTGGAACCTTCTGGAGTCTGGAGTTGAGATCCTGCATGTAGATTTGCTCGTCGTTGTAGCTATCGTAACCTACGTAATAATATAGATAACAATATTTATAACATCTTGCATCTTTATATCATTGTATTATATATTGATTTTTTTATTAAAAATTATTTATAATTTATATTATATTAAGAAATATTTTTATTGTTATTATTATTATTATTGTTAAGCCCTGGGGAAGGTTACGGGCTATAAAAAAATTTGATTTTTAGATTATTTTTTTTTAAATTACTCTATAATTTTATCAATACTCTAGGCCGACTCCTGCCAAGCCCAGTTACTGGGACAGGTACAGCAGTATAATCTAATTGGATTGAATAAATTAATTAGTGTTTTTATTGTTACACTCACTTTCATGATAGAAGGTCTTCCAACTGAACATCAACTGTAAGACCTGTTATGGTCGATCGTGGTTGTGTATTGCGTTGTGACATTGTTATTATTTTTATTTTTATTATTGTTATTATTATTATTATTTAATAAAAAACGTTATATTTAAAAATAAAACCCCAGTATTTTTGCTAAATTATAAAAATAACTACCACAATCTTCAACATAACTCGACAAGATTTGATACCTCGTCCTTCGGCTCAACACCACTTAGACTCACCAACTTCTTTACCAACTTCACCACCGACTCACCATTTCGACGAACTCAAACTTCTTCCTTTCTTGCACCTCTTGTAGTTTCAAGACGTATGACATTGAATCTCTATAGAAAGAATACCTTTCTCCTTGCCACTGTTTGTCCGTCTGAGTTTGATTGTTTGTGTTTGTCTTTGTTTGTCAGCGTAGATTTTGTTTGTGTAAACTATAATCAACACCCACCTCACCATTATCATCATTCCAACCTTCACACCGGAACACTATAACCACCAAAATCCATGTTTAGTCGCCATTCCTACCACAAACATCATCACAAGCAACACCCTCCGCCCCCAACATCCCCATCTCATACACGACTCTCACTACCATCATTCCCAACACACTACCACCATCAGTTTAACCCCCACTCTCCTCAACCCACCACCACTATCACCTCGGCCATTTGAGCTTCAGTAGTCTTGGTGGGTTTAATAGAAAGGTATTTGTCAGTCAGTTGGTAATATCGGCTAGTCTGCTTCTCGTATGTCTGCCTGCCTTTCTGTGTGTGTGTGTGTGTGTGTGTGTGTGTGTGTGTGTGTGTGTGTGTGTGTGTGTGTGTGTGTGTGTGTGTGTGTGTGTGTGTGTGTGTGTGTGTGTGAGGATGTTTTTTTTGTTTGTGAGACAAATCGGAAAATGAACCGATGAGTGAATATTCAGCTATTCTTCATAAATTATGAACAATAACCATAATAAATACTGATAAAACTGGAACAACAACAAAAATAAAAGAGAAAAAATTAGAAAAAAAAATAAAACAATAACAATAACAAAAATGTATATAAGGTCATGGACCTCAACATGAGCATTATCACAGAGCGACTTTATCATCGACCTGTTATTATCATTTTTTTAGTATTAACCCGCTATTAGCATTTGTTATTACTTTGTTTTAGTATTTTTATTATTTATATTATCATTTTTTTATTACCATTATTATTATTTTATTGATCATATTATTATCACTATTCTTGATAATTGTAATACTGAAAATAACACTGTTGTAACACTGTTAATAAAATTCTTGGTACTTTTAATGGAATAATTAAATGTTCAAGAATTTTTTTGGTATTATCATTATTATTATTATTATTAGTATTATTAATATTATTATTATTGTTGTAATTACTAAAACATATATTCACTTGTGCTTATATTTTCAAGATATGAAAACTTATATAACCTTCTTTAAAATGCCATCATTAGGTTTTAAACCATTATTACTACTATTGAAAAAAGTAGAGCATGGAGTATATGATGAAAAAAAAGTAATATAAGCAAAAATAAAAAAACGATAATGATCAATTAATTGATTCAATGAAGAAATAAACAGAATTGAAGAGTTTTGAGCTAGATGTGAAAGTATAAAAAAATAATAGTAATAAAAAATAATAGAAAAACTATTAATAATAATACAAAAAATAATATTATTTATTTACATTTGAAAATAACAATTAAAACAAAAAATAATTTTGAAGTTATAATTAATCCAAAAAATAAATATGATAAGAAAAATGAAAACATTATAATAGTTGAGAAGGTGAATGTGGTGATGTGTGGCAGATACCTCAGATAATGATGGCAAAAATAAAGGGAAAAATTCTTTTTCAATGAATATTACGAAGAGTTTTGGAGTAATTATGAAAGAGAAAAAATTATTTTTAAACTTGAAAATAATATTTTGTTATTTTGAAAAGCTTTTTCAGCAGCTCAATCTTTTTTACAGTCATATCTCAATTGTAAAACGATGAGGATGATGGTGGTGATGATGATGATGAAGATGATGAGGATGAAGATGATGAGGATGATGATCAAGATGATGAAACTTACATTACATAGCATTTAGTTATTTTGCATTCAAAGTTCATAATACTCAGTGGTCTAGAAACTCCTGGAGTTAATGCCACTATAATCGTAATTGATTTGAATAGAAACATGCAAATACTTGGTTTTGTGTTTTATAACAAAAATAGACCAATCTTTTAGTGTGATTCGCATAATGTAGGAATATACCAGTGAATTTTGTATAACGAAGAAATATATTAATAATGAAATATACCAACCTTTATACACTAATGATTCATGAAAAAGTTAAATTTTTCGAAAACTTTGCAAATAATGAAGTATCAAGAAATTGTCACATTTAATGAAGTTATTCTGAGCCAAAATTTGAATATATCTGATTAACTAAACTAGCCTATTAACGAAAACGATTTGATCAAACACTTTTATTAACTGGATAATTACGCAAGTTTGCATATTTGATAATGTGAGTTCAACTTACAAAAACTGTGTTATTATTCAGTTTATGTTTGATGAATTTTTTTTTTGAAAAATATGCTATAATGAGAAAAATTTTCTTAATGATTTACATTATCTGAAAAGATTATGTGAGTTCAAGAATATTATCATGAGGTGAGGAAAGACATCAGATCTGAAAAATAAACCTTCTTTGTGGCTTCATTCAATTTTGTGTCTATTAGGTGTTAGCATTACTATGGCTGTTATGTTAGCATTCATGGCTTTGAAAAATAAGATTTTTTTTGAGATTTTCTTATTGAAAATTATGAATATTCAAATAATTATGATAAAATAGAATTTATCGAAAACTTAAGTTTTGATGAAACGATAAATTTATCTAGAACTTTTTCATTTTAAGAACTAAAAAATCAAGAAAACTTAAATATAAAAGATGCATAAGACGTCTGAAAAATAAAACTCATGAAACAATAAAAAAAATAATAATAGAAATATAATAATAATAATAATAGTTATTATTATGATTATTAATTTTATGATTATGGCGGCAGATAAAGGTTCATTAGCACTTCATTAATTAGGTACATTTTGCTGATAATATCTTCTCGGCATCCCATAATAATAACAACAATAATTGTAATAATAATAATAATGTTGTAGTAATAATAATAATTAAAAAAAAATAATAGTAATAACAATATTTATCACAGAAACAAAAACAATAATTTAGGTGGAAAAAAAGTGGGTAAAAAAATTTTCTTTAAAAATCTCTCAATTTTGGATAGATATATCTTCTTATTATTATCATTATTATATCTCTTGATGGCACTTAAAATCAAACAATAACGGAAATTAATTATTAATTAATATGAACAAAAGTAAGAGAAATAACTAATAATAAATTCACTAATGACAAATTATGAGAATTACGTAGAAGCTATAACTTATGCCAGCATATAAGATAGAGAAATATGAGTGCTATACTATTACTATTACTACTACTACTACTACTACTACTACTACTACTACTACTACTACTACTAATAACAATAATAATTATTATTATTAAGTGAATAATAATAGAAACAAAAAACAATAATAATAATAATAATAGAAACAAAAAACAATAATAATAATAATAATAAAAACAATAATAATAATAATAATAATAATAAATAATGCTTAATTATTGCAATTAAAAAGAAACCAACAATAAGTAAACTAACGACAAACTACAGGAATTGAAGGCACTTAATCACAGGACTCCTGCTTAATAATGCTAAGTATATAATCATTGTGGTGAGCTGTCATTACTGGTTGTAGTAGTAGTAGTAATGTTAGTAGGAGTAGTAGTATTAGTAGTAGTAATTTGGTTAATTTGTTATTTCAATTATTTATATCTATGTGTATTTATTATTTCAGTACCCTTATTATTATTATTATTATTATTATTATTGAATAAGATAATGACCCGACGAGGTATTTAATAAGAGGCCATGTAATTAACGATGAGCGATGCCATCATAACAACCATCATCACTTTCCTCTTCTTCATTTTTAATAATTATTATTAATATAATATTTATATAATTGTTTTATTATTATTCATTTGTTTTTATTGAAAATATTATTATTATTGTAAATAATATTATATTTATTATTATTATTTTTATTATTAACGTCCGTATGATTTTTGTTAATAGCATTGAATCCGACAAACAATCTCAGATAAAATTTCAATTGAAACTAACTCCTTGTTTGCATTCTTCAAGTGCATTCAACAATAACATGGACTACTGTCTGATAATAATAATAAAAACAAAAATAATAAAAAATAATAATAATAATAATAATAATAATAAGAATGAATGATAATAATACAAAAAAAATAATGAAAAAAAAACAATAAAGATAATAATATGAATAAAGAAATTGATAACAAATATAAATACAGTTATAATAAAACATATAAAAAACTCTATTTATTATTTTTTGTTATTATTATTCTTTATGAAAAAAAAAAACAAAATAATTATTTGTTTCTCTTTATTTTTATTATTTTTTTGTTTTGATAAGCCCAATTTGATTTGAAGTTTATTTTGATAAGATTTGAGATTTGAACCTTGTCATATTGAAAATAAGGTTGTATAAAACCCACCCATCCATTGATCAACTCTCAACCCACCCACCCATCCATTGATCAACTCTCAACCCACCCACCTATCCATCTATCAACTCTTAACCCACCAACTCATCTATCAACTGTCAACTCAACCATCTACTCATCCATCATTAATCCCAGTCATCAGCTTGCAACCAATCCATTATCAAACTCATCCTCTTATTCACCTCCCACCCACTTTGGCTTCTCCGATTTGTTGTTTCCTGAAATTGCTGATCGGGGTGATAACTGCATCTTGAATCCTTCGTAGCTGTGTATGTGTGTGTGTGTGTGTGTGTGTGTGTGTGTGGGTGCATAAAAATGGAACAAACGCACTCATGAAATCGAAAAACACAACACTCCAATACGCACATATGATTAAATACAAAAAAAACAAACACAATACCCATGAAGACTTGAAAAAAAACATGTAAGGCAAATAATGCGTTGCTTGGACACCACAATAACCCTGAAACCAGCAAAAAATAGAATCAAAACACCCAAAAATGCATTAAATCAACACACAAATAAGCGTAAATAAATCCAAACACACACAGGGAATCAAAGAGACATAATGAAAACAAGATAAGACCTATCAAATATCAATGCAGGACTCTACACCATGACTCATCAGCAGCCAAGCTCCAATTATTATAAAAAAAATATTTTTTGAATAAGTTTCTATTTTCAATTTCAAAAAGAATAAATATAATATAACATATAATAGCTTAAAATATACTTTTTGATTTATGTTGAATTTCTTGAAAGAACATATAAAACTGGTTTTATTTAACTAAAATTCTCAATAAGTACAACCTTATCATTAAAAATATGGATATATACACATGATACAATATAATAATATATACATACAAATAACTTGGTCACTTGACAATTTAAAATTTCCTTAAGAAAAGCTAATTTTATACATAGTTAATAAATATTTCAAGGTTTGTGTCCATCAATATATGGTCAAGCCCCATCATTGGGTTACTGGGGTCTAGGCTGTTCATGAAGCATTGATCAAAAGTATAACATAATATATATATATAATAATTCGGAGGTTGTATGATGGTTTACACATAATATAACGAATAATTCTGATGAAATTATTGTTCAAATTAATTTATTATTATTATTTTTATTAGCATAATTATTATTTGTTTTATGATTATCATTGTTATTATTATTGTTACCATATTATTTCTAGAATCTTCTGTTGCGGAGATGATTTTACTGAATTCCTTGAACGATTGCTCTGTGTGGTAATAATAAAAAAAAAAATAATAATAAAATTATTATTTTTATTATTAATATTATTAATGAATACTTTTTGATAATATCAAGTGAATATGCGTAAGAGGTGCTATCAAGTTCTTCAACGATAAAAATAAAAATAATAATTACGATAATAAGAAAAATAACAAGAATAATAGAAACAATAACAATAATAATAATGAAAACAAAAATAATAACAAATAACGGTAAAACTAATAATAATAACCAATAAGCGCCTCGTCATCAGTCTTCTCAGCACCGATGCACTCAAACTCAAATTCATTGAGTAGTTTGGAGAAACTGCACTGGGCCTTGTGGAGTTCTGTAGAGAGAAGGAGGGAAAGTGGCATTTGATGGGGGTGATAATGTGTTGTGGTTGAGATTTGAGGGAAGGGTGAAGGGGTTGGCTAGGAAGATGAGGTGAAGAGGATGGAATGATCTGGTTGAATGATTAAGTGATGGAAAGAATGTGAAACATTTGGTTAGTGGGTGTTGTTAGAGTGAAGATGATTTGGCGGGTGGGTGTTGGGATGGAAAAGTCAAAAAAAAAAAACAAAGAAGGGAAGAATAAACGCCTGGTTGAGAAATTTAATATATCACGTAAATGAATACATGTATAAATGCTATAGCGTTTTCTTTAATGATGACCATGTTAATGTTATAATGTAATGTGTTGTTATGAAGGACGCATTGATGCTGATGAAAATTGCCATAGAAAGCTAAATATGTTCACCAGGAAGGAGAATAATAATAATAACAATAATAATAATAATGCTTATCTAAATGTTGCCAAGGCAAGCAAATTAAGTTTATTATAAATAGTATTTTTATTATTCAGTTGTTATTATTATTATTATTGATGTTGTTCAACTGATTTTTTTAATATTTTCAATTATTATTATCGTCATTATTGGCTTTTAATTGTTATAATATTGTTCAATTAATGATATTATTATTATTGGTTCTTGATTATTATTTTTTCGTTTAAATATTATTAATATTATTTTTGTTGTTTTTCAATTATTATTGTTGTTATTTTGCAAAGCATGCCATCAGGGTAACAACCATAACAAGATGATGGTTAATGAAAACATCGGAAACATGAGAAATAATAATAATAATAAGTGTTTTGAAATAATAATAATAATAATAATAATCTACAAAGTTTATAGTGATGTTTAACCCAGGGAGTTTAAAGATCCCTTGATATATGTGTAAGATAATCAAAATGATAGTGATAACAATGGAAAAATTGATAAAATGTAAACTAATAATTTCAACAGCAACAAGAATCAATGTTTATATCCCACAGTTACTGGGCATGACGTTAAACTGCACCGAAGACAGCGTCTCCAATTTGAGACTGCTTTCCTGTTATAACCTGGATAACAGTAGACTTCGGTAACAGGTATCGACAAACTGATATCCTGGTATCGTTGTCATTTGGCTTGGCGGAGGATCATTCTTTATTGACAACGGCAAGGCAAACTGCCCAAGTGTGGGAATGGCGGTTCTTGAAATCCGATAGTTTCAAGTTGGACGTTAGCTTGAGCTGGCAGTTCTATGAAAACTTTGTTCCAACTAAAAATGGCTTTCATTAGCCGACTGCTGTATAACCCAGCTACTGGGACGCCTACAGCAGTATAATCTAATATGGATATTATTATTACTGGTACATGTAGAGCAGTACAATCTAATGATTATTAACAACATAACATATTCTCGAAAATTTCAATTTTAATAGAAAAATAAATGTATCTAAAATTTCGCTATTATGAAAAATAAAAAACCAAGAAAAATGGTTGAAAATGTACAGCAATACAAGCTAGTATTGTTATAAATAACATAACAGTTGCCCTCAATATGGTTGACAATAATATTATAAAATCTTTGGCTTGGGATTTTTCGAGTTTTTAATACTAGCTTCTTCTCAATACAAGAACCAGTGTATTAAGTTATCAGATGATTATAATTATTATCATCATCATCATTCATACCATTATCATCCTCATCATCATCATCAATACCCCCTTTTGCTACAAAGGTGAAGGTTTGTTTAAACTGAGATATTTGATGAAAGTGTTTAAATTTATATAATTGATACAATCAACTCATTTATAGTTTTCAATTGATTGATTTGACAATTGATCTATTTGAAGAAAAAGTAAAGATTATTGTAAACTGAAACTTTTGGTTATATTAACATTACTCTTACAGATATTGATATATTATTTTATATATTTTTTTTATATTCATATTTTATATTATATTATTGATATAGAGTTTGAAATGATAGAATGCTAGACACATAAGTGCTCTTCAAATTATTATCGTTGTTAGAATATATTATATCGTAATTATTATTATTTAATTAAATTGTACTGCTGTTATTAGTATTGCATTAAATTTTACTGCTGTTATTAGCATAAAATTAGTATTAAACACAACTGTAGACCTTTTTCTTGCAAAAATCTTATTGAGTTTTAGTGGTGGTTTATTGTTTATTGATTACTGAGAAAGACATATTGAGATGAAATGTTGGAAAATGAAAAATTCAATTATATTGAGAAGAATGTGACAAAAATTGAAGGTGAGGAAAACCATATAACGTAAAATAATGGATAAATATTGGGGATGAAATAACTATTTATTATGGAATAACTTAATTTAAATGAACATTTTATTGAAGCATAGCACTGTTATGTTAAACTTAATTAATATAGATAAATAATGTTGAAAATATATTTTTGAACCATTCTTGTTTGGAGAAATTCACATTTTTTATTTAGTAATTTCTGACAAGTTTTAACCAACTAGACTGAATTGAATTAGTGTTTTTGATGTTTTTACTGCTAGAGCTTCATTTCTATGAATCATCATTCTCTAGTTTCAAGGGGATTTTTTTAATACTTAAAATAATAGTAAAAATAATGAGGATAATAAGAATAACAAAAAAAAACTAAAAATGATAATAGAAATAATAATAAAAATTGAAAATAATAATAATGAATTAATATAACACTTACGAGTCTCGGCGTTAAGAAGTTCAGAACATTCCTTTACAAGGTTCTTGATAGATTTTGACGTCCGCTCCAATTCTTTTTCATGCATGTATAACTTGTCTCTAAACTGAGGACTGTCTTCGAGACATTCGCTGAATTCCAACGGTTGTAGAACCATTTTGGCGGGGTTTTGATTGTTTTATCGTTTGATTTTTGGGTTTTTTGGCGTCGTATGAGATGTTGGGTTGCGTAGGTTCGTTGTTCAGATAGGTTTTGAGCTAGTTTGGAACATTTTAACCGATTTATAAAAGTTGTTTTGATCTTCAGTGTAAAAATCGTCAGTTAATGAAATTTTATTGAGCCGTGAAAAGTGAAACTTGAAGATATCAAAACAATAAATTTATTATCCTCATTCTGGTGATAAAATAAAATTTTCAATCCACATCGTCAACAATTAACAGCAAAACACAAACTTGAATAAAATGCTAAAAAATATAACTAGATTTCAAGTTGGTTTATTATTATTAAGACGGAAGTGTCCATGTGTGAAAGTTAGCAACGAAATTTGTATAAATAATTTTTTTTAACGGACTAAACTTACTATTTATATTTTAAAAAACTGATTTTTTGTAGTTTTTTTTGCCAATTTTTAGAAATCTTTAATTATTTTGTTTCTATTTAAAACCAAATTTCAAGTTAAGAACATTTGCTGATTTTAACATCTAGTTTAGTCTATAAATCAAATTTTGCTTTCCAGAAACTAGTAAAAAAATCTATATCATCTGAAACAAAGAGAATAAAAGAAAAAAAAATTTTTTTGTGAAAAGATCTAAAAATATCAAATAAAAATTCAACAGGCCTTTACAGCCCTGAATACAAGATTCTAATTAAGTTACTTTTTAGTTTTCCCATTATTTTAAACATAAAAAACAACCTTGGCGCAACAAAAATAGTGAAAGTTCATGTTTATTACTATTATTAGTTACCGTTGTTAACAGTACTGTTATTTTGTTAATAACAATAAGACAATAATAATAATACAAATAACCTACGAACTTTATTATAGAGGTTTTTAATGCAAAATTATTTTATATTTATTATTATTGTTAACATTTCTTTTTTTGTTGTTTTCGTAATAATTTTTTATATTTTCACCATTAAATCATTTAATTTAAACTTTTTGAATCATTGAATAAACAAAAAAATCACTTTTGTTTATTTAATATTTTTTTTTTGTTTTTTCATATGTATTTTGTATCATATGTAAGTATGTAAATCGATCATCAGTCGCCTCAAATTGGCTTTTCTATATACTATATTAGTAATATTCAATATACACTACCTCACTACTGACTTACGATAAGGTTGAACTTATCGAAAATTCCGGTTGAATAAAATTTGTTCTAAATGTTCTTTCACGAAATTTCTCATAAACCAAGAAGTATATTTTAATTAACTTGATGTACCCTTGTGGAATTATATGATTCAAATTCACTGTAAAAGTTGAAACCTTATGAAAAAGTTTGAAAACAAATCTTGATTCATTCCACTTCTTGTTTTTCCATTTTAAAGTTAGCATTAATTACTGAAAAAAAAAGAATTCATATAATGATCTTGATTCATATAATGATCTTGATTCCTCAAATGAACATTTTAGTGTATTAAATTTTGTGCTTTTGAAGATTTTTTTATTTCTGAAACTGAAAATATTTTCAAAAATTCAAGCTATATTCCACGAAATTCTGAAATAAAGATGGTCTTGAGAAATAGGTTATAATGATGTTAAGCATTATTGATTTCATTGAATGTATTATTCATTTTCTTGCAGTAGATCAGGTCTCTAGTTGTGAACAAATTGAAAAAATGGAATAGTTGTAATATTTATAGAACAAACAAACTTAGAACCAAAAATAAAAATTAGATTAAACATAATAATAATAATAACGAGATTGATAAATAAACTTGAAACCAAAAAGAAAGAAAGCAAAATGAAACAAATAGAATGAAAAATGCATGTTAATATTTAAAAAGTGACTCTGAACCAAATAATTGATAGGCCACTTTCAACGTAGCAAGGTTTGTTGTTATATTCGTAATTTCCTGTGGAAAAATCGAGAATTGATATTTTCATTGTATCTATCTATCTATCTATCTATCTATCTATCTATCTATCTATCTATCTATCTATCTATCTATCTATCTATCTATCTATCTACCTATCTATCTATCTATCTATCTATCTATCTATCTATCTATCTATCTATCTATCTATCTATCTACCTATCTATCTATCTATCTATCTATCTACCTATCTATCTATCTATCTATCTATCTATCTATCTATCTATCTATCTATCTATCAACAATTTAACTAACCAATAAGTATAAGCAAATATAATTCCCACAACAAAAAAATATGCCATCAAGGGCCAGTACCAGGTGTAATACATATCTGAAAAGTTTCAATAAAAAATCATTTGTTCTTTTTCAAAAATAACTTCACAAAAATGGGCGCTTTTTTGACACTTTTTCATTTAATGAAGAAAAAATAAAAAAATTGTTTTTGAAGTTAATTTCAAAAACAATCAACCAAACATTGATACGTTGTGTATTTAGAAAAAGAGAAGATTTCTTCTTTATCATTATCATGCTGTTCTTACACAATCAACTCTAACTTATGATAGAATGTTAAATACAATTTTTGGAAAAAAATTGTAACTCCCTTCTATTTGAGCTTTGTTATACAACTTTAAATTTCAAAACATATGACCAACCTCTTTAAAAGGATTCACGTATCTATGTTTTGTTGCATATTTCATAAATAACCGCTCAAAATGTGACAATTTTTTTGTCTCTTTTTAGATTAAAAATTTCTGACAACTTCATTTTTGTTTTAAATCCTTGGTAATTTTTAATATTCATATTCAAAAATATATTAATGATTTGTGGAGAAGTAGGTTTTTTTGAAAATTTTAGTTCAGATAAAAAAATATCGAGAAAATTGTTTCATTTCAAAAAATAAGCTTGTTATATTTCGTCTTCTTTCTTATCTTATCGAATCTTTCTCTTTTCAAAGTCAGCTTTTTGTTGATGACACATACATTTCCTCTGCATTTCCTCTTTCTTCCCTTTCTTCTACTCTTGAAAGACTTAGTCTTTGTCTTACTTATATTCTTTCATGGAGTGACTCTATGCACCTTGAACTTAGTCCTTCTAAATTTAACTTTATCTATCTTTCTCGCTTCAAATCTCTTCCTTCCTCTCTCCCTCCCTTTATGATCTCTCACCTTATTGTCTATCCTTTTTCAACTTTTCGTTGTCTTGGCTTTTTTTTTGATTCTTCCTTTTCTTTTAATCATAAAATTCTTTCTGTTGCTTTTTTTTGTTTTTTTTACCTACTTCATATGAGACAGATCTCTTTTTATCTCGATGATGTCTTTCTTAAGATTCTTGTCTGCTCTCTTGTTTTCTCCCGACTTGATTACTGCAACTCTTTGCACTATAATCTACCTAAATCTACTTTTTAGCATCTAACTAAGGCTTTCAACACTGCTGCACGTCTCGTTTCTCATATTCTTAAATTCTCCCATATCTCTCCATCTCTTGTCGATCTTAGCTGACTACCTCTTTATTTTCGCCCTTCCTTTGAAATCTGTTTTCTCATGTTTAAAATTTCTCATTCTTCTTCACCTTTCCATTTTTTTAATCTCTTACTACCTCCTAAACATACTGGTCTACGGTCCTCTACTTGCTCTCAGCTCTTCATTATTTCTCCCTTTCATTCTTACGCAAAAACTTCTTTTTTTTTTCTGGTCCACTTTTCTGGAACTTTCTTCCTTTCAATCTTAAATCTTCGCCCCATCCTCTTTTTTTTAGAAAACTTAAAAATCTATTTTTTCAAGCAGTTCTTAGCAAAGCGCCTCTGAACGATGCGTAAGAGGCGCTATATAAGTAATTCATATTATTATATTGTTATTATCAGCCACACACGCAGGTATATCCCAAAAGTATTATAAGCCTTCCACCTACCGATTATAGTTTTATTACCATCATCTTTTTCCCCATAATAAGAATCAATCCATTTTTGCGCAGTAGCTCTGGTGGCGTAGCTGTCAACGCTCAAATACGGTTTTCCGTGTACTTCTAACTCAAATAACCGTAGTGATAAATCTTTTTCGCAGTGGATGGAGACGGCAGTGGTGATGAGACGCAAAATAATCCATTTGGCGCTCACTTCAACCTTTCTGGCAGACGTGGAGACATTCATGATGCTGGTTTCGTGGAACTCCTCTAGCCCTGTCATCATTATTTTTATTATTTTTATTATTTTTTTTTTCTAAACATTAATATTTAAAGTGAAAACAAGCAATTAATGATCTCTGATCAGAAATTGTAAAAAAATGATGGAATATCTTAAGCTCTTTTTAAATGTCTAACTATCATCAAGAATTGGTGGACAACATAAATGAACTCAATAAAGCATAAATTATAAAAAATATATTATTATTATTATTATTTTTTTGAAACGCTAAATATAAGATCAAACATTGGGACTTCAGATGAGTAAAATTGAAAGTTATATTGATAGGGCTCTTAGAGGACATAAGCTGTGCCGCTCTGCACTATCTTCTGGATTTCTCGGAGAGAGACTGCCGGATGTTTTATCAAAAAACTTTCCAGGTCCTCTCTTGATCAGGCTCAGTACATCTATCACAACTGGGTTAGTTCTAGCTCTGAAGTGCAACATTTTTTTCGACTTCAATCTCCAAGTTTTCATACTTGGAGAGCTTTTCAAAGGTTTTGGATGACACATTTTTATCTGATGGCACGCTCATGTCAATTAAATAACAGACATTGCTTAGCAAATTCTTTACAACAATGTCATGGTCGGTTGGTTTGTATTGTGTGGTCAGTCTAAATTGGGAAGTCCCAAAGTCAAGTGAAATTTGAACTATCAGTACCTGACTCCGAGTGATGTTCATACCAGCTTTTTTGTACTCACCTTGAAGTTGTTACAGATTTTTCATTAGAGATATTGGCCTACCTTATCATGTCTTCTTTTTTATTCTATGAGTGTTAGAACAGAGCTTCCAGAAATAAGGTGGTCAATATTCTCAACTTTCTCACCACAAAATTTACATTTGGGTTTGTCTCATTTCGGAATATAGGACTAAAAACTTCTAGTGAAAAAACTTTGTTTTTGAGCCGCAAATATAAATCATTCAGTCTCCGCTTTTAATCCAGAGGTGGTGCCAGAGGTGGTGAGCCACTGGTGAGTTGATTCAGTATCAACATCATCATTTGTACATCTTGTTGCAAACTTTCCATGCAGGGATCTTTCTTGCCAGCTTATTTCAAGCTTTTTCATACTTTCCTGTTTTGCAATTTTTATCGGTTTTAGTGCATTATTGTTTACAGGGTTAAAGCAAGATTCTCGCGAAAATTTTTTGAATGAAGCCTCTAAGCCCCAACTTTCGTTGTGTTCTCTATCATCGATATGCGCTTCATCTATTTCGTGACCTTCTTTTCACTTATTATTTTATTTAAAGCAAAATTTTTCTTCATTATAAGTTTCAAAGTCATTTTCACTTAATTAATTTTGTTAGTTTATATTTATATTTATTTACTAGTTTTTGATTCTCAGTTATATCATTTTTTAAATTTAATTTCTCTGCTTGTTGGTTTTCTTCTCTATGGTCAAACATGGCCGTTTAATCAAAAACCATCTTTATTCTTTTTGTTTGGATTTCAAAAAAGTTAAATACGCCATTGAATAAGGTGATCTCAAAGTTCATTTTGAATTTTGTAAACTATCAAAAGCTATTTGTGTTTTTACGAATCGCTTTTGATAGTTTTATTATAAGGTTGTTTCGGTGTTTTTTGATGATTGAAAAATCCTCTTAAAGCGATAACTTTTAAATAACATTTCCCTGTTGAATTTTTTCAACAAAAAATAACTGTATCTCTTTGAAACTTTTAAACCTGTGTCTATCAGAAGTTAATTAAGTAAAAAGTCTCAAAAATATATCAACAGTTTAGTCTAGACTTTTTATTCTTCTTTTCATCATTATCAAAATTATTATTATTGATTTTTTTTTGTTAATGTAAATATTTTTTTTTATTACCCAATGCTTTTGGGCCTTGAAGTCGAATGTCAAAGTAGCTGCTACTTTTACCGCGAAAAACTAATTGATATTGGTGATGGAAATAGTATTAATTTTATTAATAATAATGATTATACTAATTTTTAACAATAATCATCATGAAACTTGGAATGGCTGAATGTGCCACTGTAGTGCTCAAAAAGGAAAGTTAAAGAAAGCAAAAATTTAGTTTTCTCAAACGAAAAAATTATTAAATCTCTTGATAATAAATACTAGCTATAAATATTTAGGAAGGCTAGAAACAGAGAATATTAAAAATAGTGAGATGAAAAAACAAGTAGCTAGTGAATATAAAAGGCTAAAAAATATTTTGAATTCAAAACTAAGCGCAGGGGACCTAGCAAAAGCGATAAATACATAGGCTGTATTCATTTTCAGAAAAAATTCTGGATTAATAAATTTGACTAAACAACAACTCCAAAACATCGACCGCAAAACTAGAAAGATGATGACAGCATATAAAGCTTTGTACCCAGAAGCTGATGTAGAC
Organism: Pterobdella sp. o SKG-2022; assembly: GCA_964035795.1. Lineage (NCBI taxonomy): Eukaryota > Metazoa > Annelida > Clitellata > Hirudinida > Piscicolidae > Pterobdella > Pterobdella occidentalis. Next base: position 3,891,845 of record OZ038327.1, read on the forward strand.
AGATTATATGTACATAGAAAAGATGGATGAAGAGGTCTAATGAGTATTGAAGATACCATAACATAGGAAGAACATAGCATCAATTTCTATGTTTTAAATAATTCCAACGAAGTTATCTCATCAATTAAGAAATGCATAAAGATTAATAAAGAATGTTCAAAATCTAAATTTAAAGTAAAACAAAAAGAAAAGAAAAATGAGACTATGCATTGACAATTTACAAGGCAAGTAAAAGCTTTCGCTTCGAAAAAAAATTGACAATGGCTTATAAGAAAATGTCTAAGACCTCAAACAACAATTCTGCTTATAGCAGCTCAAGATCAATCTCTGAAACTAACTATTGTAAAACAAGAATCGAACGAAGTAAAGAATTAGCTAAGTGTCAGATGTGCATAGAAAAAGATGAAACTGTAACACATTTTGTTAGCGAATGTAGCAAGTTGCCACAAAAAGAGTACAAAAGAAGGCATGATAAAGTCGCAACAGCGGTTCATTGGAGCATCTTAAAAGCAAACATTCTTCCACATTTGAAACATTGGCATGAGCACACAGCGGAAGCTGTTATGGAAAAAGAAAAGGTTAAAATATTATGGGAGTTTAACAGAGCGAAAATGTGATAATGGAATTTTGGTTGGATAAGTGTGCTATGATAGAAGTAAAAAGAAGATAATTTGAAGGCACAAAGGCTATTTACATTATCAAATGATAAAAAATCCAGCGTATGGAGACTATTTAGGCGTTCTGGAACGTGACACAATGAAGCATAAGAAAATGAAAAAAAGTGAGTACAAACGCCGGTCAGTGATAATGCTAAAAAGTCGGCTAAATTCTGGGAATATGTTAAAGACCCTTTACCAATTACTCTTGTAGAATCCTGATTTATACAAAAGATAAAATTGAAATTATGGCCCGCATAACTAAGAAGTAGTTGACCATATATCGAGCGTTTCACACATAACGCGATGCAAATTGAATATACGTAGGTCGAAGTCTAGGTGGGAGAAGTCTGAAAAAAACATTTGCTTCAGTCAGAAAAAAAGGGAAGCAGCTTGGTGAATACACGATGAACTCACCAGAGGTTTCAAGGAAAGATGTAAAGAAAAGGTTGAACGTCAAAACAACTTCTGATGATAAATGCGAGAAATAGATTGAAAAGCCTATGCACGGATAATTAAAAAACAGATGGCAGACAAACGCCTAATCGGGTCATGGTTGTGGCTTAAATACATACCCTAAAAAGAGAAACAGTTTGGTGGTTGCTGCGCAAGAACAAGCATTTAGAACAAATTACAGAAGGAAAAAGATGGATCGTCACCAACATGCATAATGTGCCAGAAAATGGCTCAAAAAGAGTATAAAGCTAGGCAACAGTAGTAAACTGAAGTCTCGTTAAAAGTTATAGTTTTAACTCTAATGGGGAATGGGATCAACGTAAAGCTGAAAAGATCTTGGAGAACGAAGCAGCCAAACTCATGTGGAACCACCACATTTGTACTGATCGCAATAATGAAGCTAGAAGACCCGACACTGTTCTTGCCAAGAAAAAATCTATAAAATGCTTTCTGATTGTTGTGCCAAACAATGTGATGGGTGGAAGAAATTTTGGAAAGCACAGAAATTATGGTAGGTCGAATGTAAAATAGTGTTCATAGTAGTAGGGGCTCTAGGTACTTTTCTTAAGAGACTGTCTTTGTTCATTTTTTCGCTTCGAAAAAATCTATCAGTAGAAACCATTCAAAAACAACCATCTTAAAGCCAGCAAGGATTCTAAGGATGGTTCTAAAGATAAAAATGTTTGGAATATGCATATGTTGTGAGTCACTCAAAATAACCACTGGTTTACCAGTAGTGGAAAAAAAAAGAATCATCATCATCATCATCATTATTCACCCCATCCTTCTCTCTTCCATCATTATCATCATCCTTCCAATTGAAACTTCAACTTACTTCCCATTGAGCTCACTTTCACAAACTTCACCAAAAATTCTTTTTCTAAGTATACCTCATAATGATAGTGTTTTTCATTTACTTTAAGAATCAAATGTGATTAATGAATATAGTTTCAGAATTTTAGTTAGTTTAAGATACGAAGCTTTTCGTTATTAACGTTGATAACGAAAAGCTTTGTATCATAATAAACTAACTAGTGTTCTGAAATTATATTCATTTTATTGTGGCTTTTGGAAAAAATCAATGATGGTTAATAATTCTCATATCGAAAATTTAAGTTGATTTTTATCAATAAACTTTTTATAAAAAAAATGATTCCTCATTTGAGTTTTGATACATTTTTATTAAATACATTTATTTGAATTTTAGTTGTTCCATTTTTTAAGCGTAACTGTGCCACTGGAATGATTTTTAAATTGTATTATGTGCATTTAACTATTTGAAGACCGGTAGTTATATAGGCTTTTTCAATTCAATTCAAAAGCTTTGCAATTGCCTAGCAAATTTTTGCTATTGATTTCCAAATCTTTGCATTTGATTACCAAATTTTTGCAATTGATTACCAAATTTCAAAAAAAAAATTAATTAAAAATAAATTAAGTTTGATTATTCAAAAAAATAAACGAAATATTGTAAAATTTTATTTTTCAAGTTCAAAATAAATTTTTTAAATTGAAATAAAAAAACCGAGAAAAAAAGTATTTTTTGAGGTATCTTGAGCTTCTCTCTGAAAAGTACCAATTACCGTGTTCTTAGTATTCGCGGTGCCAAACACTCGTCCACGGAACTCGTTTACGTATTCTACACTGAAAAAATTTCGAAAAGCTCAAAATTTGTTGTATACGTTTTGTAGACAGAAATATTTCTTGACTTATTCGAAGTTGCTTCGCTGACATCTTACTCATACAAACTAGGCGAATCAACTTGCTTGTGGTTTGGAGGGGATTTTTTCCTTCTCTTTTGGCGTTTCTATACTCTTCAAATGACTTTAAAAATTTTAAAACAGCACTTTATGGCACTTGAGAGTTTTATCAAACTGCAAATATATTTATAAAACTGTCAAAATATTTGATCATATATATAATCCACGAATACTAAGAACACGGTAATTTTCAGAGAGAAGCTCAAGATATACCTCAAAAATAAATTTTTTATCGGTTTTTTTATTTCAATTTAAAAAATTTATTTTAAACTTGAAAAATAAATTTTTTACAAAATTTTGAATAATCAAACTTAATTTTTTTTTTGAAATTTGGTAATCAATTGAAAAAATTTTGTAAGCAAATGCAATGATTTGGTGCGCAAATGCAAAGATTTGAAAGTCAATTGCAAAAATTTGGTAGGCAATTGCAAAGATTTTGGATTGAATTGAAAAAGCCTATAATAAGCACAACGCGTGCGCTAAAAAGAGCTTCTCACCCAAGATAGGGAACAAACAAAAAGTATTATAAATGACTTCACTTGATAATGTATAATGGTGTTTTGAGTAAATAAATACATTGTGTTTGTTTCCTTCACCATTGTTCTAGACTATTCTACGTCAGCTCATGATTATGATTTATACCTTAACTAAATTGTAATTTAATAGGTTTTTATAAAGCAACTTTTTTTATAGATCAAAGTGCTTGCTAAAAATTTAATTAGCGAAAACACACTGTGGAACAAGTGCTACTTGTCGGCCCACGCGGGATCGAGCCCTGTAACTAAAGCTAATTAGTCCAGTTCTCTACCAGCTGAGATATAAAATGTTGATATTTTCCAATTAATTCTCAACGTGTTCGTTGTACATACCAACATATTAATAAGCTAATCCAATAAAAATTACATAACCTATACTTTATGTAACTTGTAAAGTAGAAAATAACTCATAAGTATAAAATACTCAATATAATAGAAAAAAATACTAATGTTTATTGAGAAACTTGATACACGAAGCTTTTCGTAAGAGTAGCTTACATTATCTAGTGTACTTGTATCTTATGTAACTTATTGAGTAATGAATACATATTACACCCAATAACTCATTGGGTATGAACCTTAATAGAATTTTCGATAAGAGAAAATCAAATATTGGGTATAATATAACCATACTATGAACCAAGCACTTGGTCTTAATAAACAGTAGGTGTTGGGGTTTAAGTCAACTGCATTGAAGCCTGGGTATTCCAAGGATAGTGGAAACACTTCAGTCTTCTTGTATTTAGAAAGAACTGCCAATTTTTGGTTATTGTGTGGGTGAACGGAAGGAGGTTGATGGAGAAATGAATTGATGGATAAAGTTTATGAATGGATGGATAAAGTTGCTTAATGTATGGATAGAGAGAAAAATGATTAGAAGGTTGATGGATAAATAGATGGATGAATAATAAAAATGAATGGGTAAGTTGATGGGTGAATGGATGAATGCAGAGATCAAGCTAAAAGATAAACCAATTACTGGATGATTGAATGGATGTATACATTGATAGCTACATTAATGGATAAATATTTTATTGAAAAAAAGTAGCATGAATAATTATAAAAATGGTGGTGATATAAAAAGAGATAGGTTAAGAGATAAAAAAAATTAAGCATTTACGATCACAGGTAGAGCAGACAAAAAGATGGAAGAATATGATTGAACATAACATTACTTTTTGAAATGCTTTGAGTTTGCGTCAGATCAACGCAGAAATATTTAAATGTGAATTTTTAGAATTTTCACATAAGTTATAGACATTTTTGATTTTATACGACAGCATGAAGATTTTCGAAATATTTGCAAATCTTGTAAACTTGAAACATGCGCAAACAAGTTTCTCTTATTCTTATTGTATTCACTAGGTGAAATATTTTTCGACCTTTCATGAGATTTGAGCTGTTTGTCTTTAAGTTTTGAAATAAATGAGGTTTCAAGCTGTGTTGTTGAAAAGTTAAATGTAAAACCAGTATACCATTTGAGACATTCAAATTAATATCTTATAAAACGATATAGATTTATAATAAACAGTTTTTACCTGAAGATTAAATTATTTTTAATCAATTTTTTTTCAAATACCAAACCAAGCGTTTTTTTCAGACACTAATTCTTTGTAGAATTTACAATGTTTTATAGGTTTATTGACGGTAAATAATCAAACGTTTGCACCCAGTATAAATCAAAAGCAAATGGTTTTGCGTTGTTTTATTTTACATAATTCATAAAAGTCTAATTAAAAAATAATTTCAAAAATCTAAAAAAAAATAAACTGGTGAGTAATGTTTAAAAACCATTATTAACAAGACCTAAGAAACTAGAAGGCACTTGTGCTTGTGATGAAGGTAGCTGGTACAATAGATACAAAAGGGTTTCCATAGGATAAAGTTTGATACTATATGAAAATTAGTTTAGAAAATTTAGTGATAAAAGTGAATAAGTGTGATGAAAAGTCCAAAAGACCAAAAAGTTAGAAAAAGATATCTTTAGAATGAGTATGTAAAAGCAAACAGGCCTTTAGTGGGGGAAAGATTGGTATGAACATGAGCTAGTGGTTTTGAAAACTAAATAGCAACCTCGAGCCTTCATAGTAGTTATTGTAATCTAAATATTATTCTTAGATTCTTAATACAAAACTCAAATTGTGTCTGCTTACTTAATGACGATCTTATTATAAACTGAAAGGTTTTATAATGAATTACTTGACACATTTGGGTTGTAATTTCTACCACTTGTTTTTATTTTTAAGTAAACACGTTCATTATGAGGATTTGTGTTAGTATTTTGGTTTGGGTGATATGTTAGAAAACTTTTCCAACGGAAAATATTTTTTTGAAACTTTTGGAATATTCTTTTAATTTTTAAAACTTCCCAATGTTTCCATTAATTTATTTCAATCCATTGCACATTCTTTCTTGAGATTGCAACGATTAAGGAGACTTCACGCTTCAAAAAGAACAACTTCAATTCAAACGCCGGATTGTCCAACAACTTTTCATGACATGAATTTGAAAATATTCAACGAGTCTCAGTTAAGACATGAGAAAATAACAAGATTCAGTGTTGCAAACTTTATTGTTGTGCAAAATCAAGAACTCATAGAAACCTTCATTTCTTTCCATAAAAATTTTCGTTCTTCTTCTAATCATCATCTTCATCATCATCGTCGTCGTCATCATCATCGTCGTCGTCATCGTGGTCGTCATCATCATCATCATCATCATCACCATCATCATCATCATCATCATCATCATCATTACATCATCATCGGACAGTAGAAACAGAGCTTAAAGAAATGAAACACACTAGGAACAAAGCTGGCCCCAAACAGGAATGCGTGCAAACTTTTTGTTGCTGCTCTGGGCGCCAGTAGGCGTAACAGGCTTTAATAATAACACAAATTCTATTAGAACTAAATTCAATTTTTTTTTAGATCGACCATATAGTCGTACCCTTTTGGGATTTCGTTAGCTTAACAGATGGTTTACAAGGCGCTACTTGTGTACCTAATTTTCGGCTTGCGCGGCTTTGAACCCGGTAACTTTAGAGAGCTAGTGTAATGGTCTACTAGCTGAGCTATGCGGGCCAAAAAATTCAATCATATGATAAACAAAAATTCGTAAAAGTATTTTTCAGGCTAAAAACTAATCACACAAAAAGTGACACAAAGCGCTCGAGAGTTGAACAGAGTATACCGTGTAAATAAGCAAAAATATCTGCAGCTATCATAAAAATCATAATAAATCAAGACACGCAAAACTAATAATATCGACATGTCGAAAACTTTTACCATTAAAAAAGCGATTGCCTTTCAACACATGTTTCATTTGTAAAATAATAATAATATTAGTAATAATTTACGAGGCTTATTATAGTGATGTTTAACCCAGGGAGTTTCAAGATCACTTGATATTTGTAAAATATTCTATTATAATAATAGGTTATAACAGATTAATATTTTAAAAAAAAACTAGTTTTTAGCCTCTTTCCTAACCCTTCTTAAGCCTTCCGGCAAGCCGTTCCACAAACTTGGGCCTTCAACCTGAAACCTACGCTTTCCAATACATTTTGGACTTAGGGACATATAAATTGGTTGAGTCCGAAGATCTAAGCTTTCGCCTTTCAGGTATTTCAGAGATAGGTATGAGTCTTTCCGATATGTATTTTGGACCATATCCTAGCCTACATTTAAATATAAGTAATAATATTTTATAAACTATCCTATTTCTAACTTTGACCCAATGCAACTTTTTTCAAAACTGGAGTTGTATGATCAAACTTCTTTGTGGCTCTTATTAACTTGGCTGTAGTGTTGATAAGAGACTGGACTCTACACAGCTGCTTTTCCGGTAACCCAGCTAACAATGTGTTGCAATAATCTATTCTGCTCAGAATCAAAGCAACAGCAAGGGTCTTCAACGATTCATAAGAAAGACACTTCTTAATGGACCTTATCTGCCTGAGAGCTGAGAAGCCTGCTTGCAACATCTTACTTATATGTGAGTTCATGCTCAAGTCTCTTTCCATGAAAACACCCAGGCTCTTGACACTTTCTGAAGGTGATATGAAAGTATCCAGTATCCTTATCTGTTTGGTTGGTAATTTGATCACCTTTCTCAAAGAAGAAAACCATATAGCTTCAGTTTTAGATCTATTGAGTTTAAGACTATTGGATTCCATCCAGGCTGCCATCTCATCGACACAGTCAGACAATCTGTTCTGCAATTGCTCAGTTTCACCAGAGACACAACTAGAATACAATTGTGTGTCATCTGCATATTGGTGAAAACTCAAGTTATGTCTTTGTGCAATTGTTGCTAGATCACTAGAATACAGATTAAATAAGAGCGGGCCGATTACAGAACCTTGTGGCACACCAGTATGGAGATGAAATAAATTAGTCCTAACACTATTATTAGTAATAAAACAACACCTATTATTTAAATAGCTCTTATACCATTCTTAGACTAAACCTTTAAAACCGAATTTTGAATATAGCTTATTTATTAAAATATTATGATTAACTAAATCAAAGGCTGAGGAAAGATCCAACAATATCAAAAGACTAAACCTACCTTCATCAGCTGCTTTTAAAATATCCATGTGGATTTTTGGGATAGCAGTTTCTGTTGAATGAAAAGGGCGATAAGCAGACTGAAATCTCAGAAAAAGATCATTTTCAACCAAATAACTAAGTGTCCTTTCTAAAACCAACCATTCCAGTATTTTTGATAAGACAGGGAAATTTGAAATTGGTCTATAGGAGGATGGCTCAGATTGGGTATTTTCAACATCGGCGTCACACAGGCTAACTTCAATTTTGAAGAACAGTTCCTGATTTGAAAGAGGAATTAAAGATGCTAACTAAAAAGGTGCTATCAAGCTTGCTATTCGTTTTAATAGCCAAGTTGGGATCGGATCTAAAGCACACTGTTTATTTGGTAAGTTGTTGATCATCTTCACTAATTCCTATTCATCCACCTCAAAAAATTCGTCTAACACTGAAGTCCTAGATGAAACCTCAATTTGAAATAGATCACCATCTACACTTTTGACCTCACCAATTTTATCATCCAAGTATTTCTTAAAACTACCAATTTCTATTCCTTTACCTTCACCTGCCTTACCCCTACCAGCAACCTCATTTATGTATTTCCAAGTTGTCACTGACTTGTTTTTACATTCAAATAGCTTAAGATCCCAAAACTCCTTTCTCTTCTTCCTACATAGACATTTGCAAAGATTCTTCTGCCTGAACCATGTCTCACGATCAGTTGTTGAATGAGACCTCAGTACTTGCGCTCCAACTTTCTTGTTATGCATTTAGAAATCTTACATTTCTCATCAAACCAAACATCAGAGGGTTTCTGATGAATTCTTATAACTTTCTCAAAAATTCAAACACATTACTATATTTTTATATCTCTTCTAATCTTTGGTCTATTCTTTTTGTTCTTACTTGTTATCCTAATAATTAGGTATTTTATTAATATTGTTTTTAAGTGATTCAGTCAAAATGGAGAATTTGATGCATTTTAAAACTTTGTAAATTATAATCTTCGATTAGTTTAGCTGTTTAACATATTAAATATGATGAAATGCAATGAAAATTTACACTAGAGTAACATATGGTGAAATTAAAATTATCAGCAGGTATGGATTATTTTTTTTCACTATATGTATTGAAAATTTTATTTTTTATTTAAACCTTCATAAAATTCATTTGAAAATCTGCTGTTTCTACAATTTAAACCTTTTGCAATTTTCAAGACTCATCTGTTATCTTCGATTTGTGGGTTCTCAATAGAACAAATAGGCTTTTTATTGACAGCTTGAAGCACTTTGGTGAGCACAACAAGGATAACTAGAATACTAATCAACCGAAATTATAACGCACAGAGAAATATCAACACTCATATATTTGTAGGTATGCAGTCACTCTTTACAGACATTCCCAAGAACATGTTCAAGTTCAGTACAGGCATTCATACCTAATGAAATATTGCCAAAAAAGTCTTTATAAAATCCCAATGAAAAATTAGCCGTAACAATATATAATTCAAAACAAGCTAGACTACATGTCGATAAAATTTGAATCTACAAATGAGTAACAAAATTTTTAAACTCTGAAGCCTTTAAAGCCCATTAAATGACACGCAATACTCATGCTCTTAATTGAATTTAATCATAAATGCAATTGATTAACTTGCAGACAAACTCATAAAGCCGTTGAACAAGTCTATAAAAGAAGGACAGTATCAAGCTTTTTGTTCATTACTTGAAAAAACACTCGACGGTTAGTGCAAGAAGTGTTTTCATAAACTACTCCAATATCGCTTGTAACTACATTTGAATCCTCCAACAGAAATGATGTTCAAAGTTTTACTCGGCCTGCTTCTCTTTGTTGTTATAGTGAATGCAGGTAAATAAAGGCTTTCATAAAAATCTGACATAATATTCATGAATCTATTTCCGTTCACTAATTGTATTGTAAACACTTGTTTCTATCGTAACCAACAACCCCTATTACCATCACCGTATTGTTAGAATAAAAAAAAATCATTTGAGCGCAGCATATTTACCATTTAATATTTCACCTACAGAAAGTCCTCCTATTCTTGGTGAAGGTTGGTGGAATGTTTTAAGATAGAGTTAAATACATCGCTTAATACTTAGATATAATTTATTCAAACGATATTTGAACTGTAGAAATTTAAGTACCTATTTTTACCTTTTCCAATTCAATTATTTGATGCTTAATTTCTCTATTCTTACTGAGTGTAGTTGAGAGAAATAATATTAGGATCAACAGTTAAAACTATTCATCAAAAGTTTAAAGATTTGAGTTTGATATTTTCAACTTCTTGAATAACACTTTTCAAATTCCGTTTGGAAGTTCTCAATGTTGAGGTTTTTTAGTGATTTTAAATTGTTTAAACACCGTGGAATTTTGTTGAATTAAACAATCTTTGATGATGAGTAAAAATTCAATTACTTAGGCTTGAATAATATTATTGAAAAATATCAATTTAAAAGTTTCAAAATTCTTTCTTTAAAGGTGGAGAGTATGAAAAAACAACAGAGGAAACTTTGAAGCCAAATGGCGTTGATGATGATGATGATGATGATGATGATGATGATGATGATGATGATGATGATGATGATGATGATGATGATGATGATGATGATGATGATGATGATGATGGTGGTGATGATGATGGTGGTGATGATGGTGATAATGATGGTGATGATGATAAGAAAAGAAAGAAATGAAAACCCTTTTGATTTCTTGATTTTTGCACAACAATAAAGTTTGCAACACTGAATCTTGTTATTTTCTCATGTCTTAACTGAGACTCGTTGAATATTTTCAAATTCATGTCATGAAAAGTTGTTGGACAATCCGGCGTTTAAATTGAAAAGGTTTTCGTTCTTTTTGAAGCGTGAAATCCCCTTAATCGTTGCAATCTCAAGAAAGAATGTTCAATGAATTGAAATAAATTAATGGAAACATTGGGAAGTTTTAAAAATTAAAAGAATATTCCAAAAGTTTCAAAAAAATATTTTTCGTTGGAAAAGTTTTCTAGTAACATATCACCCAAACCAAAATACTAACACAAATCCTCATAATGAACGTGTTTACTTAAAAATAAAAAACGCAAAAATCAAAATGACAGCCTACGAAACAGGGGGTAGAAAATACAACAATAAAGATGTTGAGAAATTTCAGTACGAAACTTATCAATTTATAATAGAATCATCATCATGTAAGCAAAATAACAACTTGAGTTTTGCATCAAGAATCTATAAATAATATCCAGAACATTATAAATAACTAAATAAGTATATTATCAAAACGATTTGGATCAAACACTTTTATTGACTAAATGACACGAAGTTTTTCATAAGTTGAACTTATTATTATTATTATTATTATTATTATTATTATTATTATTATTATTATTATTATTATTATTATTATTATTATTATTATTATTATTATTATTATTATTATTATTATTATTATTATTATTATTATTATTATTATTATTATTATTATTATTATTATTATTATTATTATTATTATTATTATTATTATTATTATTATTATTATTATTATTATTATTATTATTATTATTATTATTATTATTATTATTATTATTATTATTATTATTATTATTATTATTATTATTATTATTATTATTATTATTATTATTATTATTATTATTATTATTATTATTATTATTATTATTATTATTATTATTATTATTATTATTATTATTATTATTATTATTATTATTATTATTATTATTATTGAGCATACAAACTTAAAGACGTTGCCAACAGTAATGAGATATTATTTGGAATTGCAACGTTTTAGTTGAATTTCAACTTTTTGTTCTCAAAAATGTAATTTCAACTTACCGAAAGCTTCTTTTTGTTTAGTTAATAAAAGTTTTGCTTTGAATCGTTATGAAGATATCCAAGATACGATAACTAGTATAAAGTCACAAGATTTCTAAGAAGTTTCCAAGACCACTAGTTCATGTTAGTGTTTATCTTCCATCCACTGAAGACCAGTTTTCTTTATACTCTCATTCTAAAGATATCTTTTTGTAACTCTTGGTTTTTCGAACTTTTCATCACACTATTTCATTTTTAAAACTAACAATGCTGAACAAATTCTATTATAGTATAACATTTTATCCTATATTATCCCTAGGTATCCATTGTACCAGGTACCTTCATCACAAGCACAAATTTCTATTTTCTTGTGTCTTGTTAGATATCTTTTTTGTGAACATTACTTATCAGTTTACTTTTTTTTAAATTTTTAAAATGATTTTTGAGGTAGAATTCACTAAATTATGGAAAACAAAACAACGCAAAAATTTTGATTTATACTGGGTGCAAACGTTTGATTATTTACCCGCTATGAAACTATCGAACATTATAGATTCTAAAAAGAACTAGTATCTGAAAACTGCCTGAATTGAAATTTGAAAAAAATGAAGTAGAACATTCATCCTTAAGGAAATAATATAATCTCCAATTAAAAACCGTTTATTAATTAAATCTATGCATTTTTTAAGGTTTTAAGTTTAAAGTATCAAATGTTATACTGGTTTTACATTTAACTTTTAGTTTTTCATGAACACTAAACTTGGAATCTTGTTTATTTTGAAACTTCAAAAAAAAGCTTAAATCTCAAAAAAACTCAAAAATAAATTTCACTCAGTGAAGATGGTAAAACTAGGAGAAACTTGCTTAGCACTAGAGAAACTCAAATACCTAATATAGTAAATTGAGTGTTGATGAGACAGCTTAATTCTATAATAAATCGTATAGTTTCAATCACTAAAAATAACTAAAGAAAAATTTTAATGAAAAACGAATTCAGTATATTTCAAATCAAACCAATCAAATTAGAGAATAGCCACTCTGGGCGTGGTTTTACTTATTGTATAACGGTTCAGCTTCACAGAAGCTAGCCATCAACGAATTACAATCCGTGCTACCCCACTCTTCATCATATAACATTAAGATACAGTTGTGTGTCGGTCTGGGGAAAGTAATTTTCCAATTTGTGAATGTGAATTCACAAAAATCAGGCATATCACATTTCGTCACGTAGAAATCGCTTGTAGTGCCCCCTTTAAACATGTAGAGCTTTTGGTTACACCTGATTCCCTCATTCCAAATCCACTTATTGCCTCCGTAATACCTTTTCATTTTGTAAAAGTATTTCTGGTCGTTTTCATTCTTGATGATAGGTAGGTAGCCTCCTATGGCTCTGCAGTTGGCGTGGGCTTTGTACCAGGTAGTTTGAGTGGGGTGGTACTCGAAACAGCGGTCATAAAACAGAGAAAAGCCCGTTGGACAGGCTAGTTTATGAATTATTATAATGAGGGTTTAGAGTAAATAGCTAGATGTTAAGTTTTCTATATTGGTGTCAAAATGACCTAAAAAAGTTAAGTTGTCCAACAGGGATAAACTTGGAAAAAGTCTGTCAAGATAAAGGTTATAGAATTGATTTTGTAGTAAAACCGAAATTCTTTTTAAAACTAATGGAGCACCCAAGCAAAAAGTTTTTGTTCAGCTGGTGAAATTGGTTTCACTCTTTGATAAGGGATAAAATGCACTAAGTATCAGCTAGATGTCTCTAAAATCAACTGACTTTCCGTGTATATGTTGTTTTCTCGCATGTTTGCCATAATAATTATTATTTTTTTTATGAAATTTTTTATTTTTTTTATTTTAATTGTTTTTGATATCAATTGTGTAAAAAAGGAAGGAAAGTTTTATATATTGGTCTTATAAAAGAAGTTGAAAAATATCACATCTAGATACCTGTGAGTTTCAAAAATCAGTTGCTTCTCATTGCAGATGAGACTACTTCATTGTGAGTGTTTTTTTTTAACTCCCCAAAACATTTTCTCGTTTTTAAAGCAAACATATTCTTTTAAAAAAAAAAATGCTATTGTAAACTGGTATTTTTTCTTTATTAAGATTGCATATTGTCAGACATGGTAACGATAAAAGAAATTATTTCATTCTTAAAAACTGCTTTCCAAGCTTTCTCTATTCTTAAAAAGTACTTTTTGCTATGAAAAAATTCGTTTTAACGTAAATATATTCTAATTTCATCCAAACTACGTCAAAATACCAAGTGAGAACAAGTATTTGTGCCGATGTAACCTACAGGTGACCCCTACTTTTAAATCTTATCTGACTAGTTCATTTTTCATTTTTTTATAAAATGTTCTAGAATAAAGTACATTTATACTTAAAAAAATTTTTTTCATAAAATAAAAATAAGATTTCTTTTTATTTGAAGTCAATTCTTAAATGGTGTGCACGCTTTTGAGATTTTGGCTTCGAGTTGCTTCTTTCAAAACGGAATCTTTAAATGCAAAATTAAAGTAAGTTTGTCAAAAAATTTTTTTTATCTCAAATAAGATCAATTAATAAAAATGAAACAATGAAAAAATAATTTTTCTCTGATTTTATATAGAATTTTAAACACAGTGTGACCTACTGGTTATACTGGGCGTTAACGGGTTAAAAAGTTACTTACTTAAAACCAATCAAACAAATCACCCAAACGTCTCTATTATATTCTCACTACCATATTCTTCTAGTTTTTTTTTAATCGTTATTTCATCTTTACAACTTCTCGTGTTAAGAGTTTCTCAAGGAATCATTAACAGTTTCAGAATATTATTTCAAAAACCATTCCAATGAGGATTATACAGAAATTATGCTAATTCAAAAACGAGATTAATAACGAAAATAACAATAGTTATAAATGGTATAATAGCAAAAAAAAGTATTATTTTCAATAATGAATAATAATAATTATTTTAAAGAATCATTGGAAAAAAATATGAAGATAAAAAATTGCTGTTACTGAATGATAAATCTTGAAAACAAGAGAGTGGTATTAAAATACCAATTTTTAAAATTGATAACAATTATAAAATAAATAAAATGTTAATAAATATAATTTTTATAAACTTTCATGTAAATAATTTTAGAGAAGGGTAAAAAACCCATCCACAACTGCTGTACTAAACTGATAATTTAAACACTTAAATCGATCAAACCATTGATTGAATCAACAAATAACCAGTATTGATTTAAAAAGTCATTGAAAAACAATAAAGAAATCAGTATTGATTGAAAAAACAGTAATGGAAATTCTAATGAAAAACAATAAAAATTACTAATACCTAATTTTTCAAATAACTCATAATCCTTATTTCAATAGTTTTTTTCGAGAAAGACTGAAGCCAATTTTCAATGAATCTTTTAAAACAGCACAATATTTCTTATTTATGATAAGTTCAGTCTTATCATATGAGGTAAGTATATTTTGTGATAACGTTTTATGGTAAGGTTGAACTTATCGGAAACTACAGGTATTTTTGGTTCATTAACGAATTCATTGTATCTATTTTGATTGAGGTAGAATTTACCAGCAATAATGAGAGAAATAATATTTTTGAAAAAATAAAAAACAGATTATAATTATTATTATTATTAAATAAATAAGATAAGATATTTATGAATATTGTTTGTGAAAATAATTTAGCATCAAGTGCTAGTTCATATATCGGAATTTCAATAAAAATTATTAGTAAAACTGGAGAAAAAATATTAAGATTTAAAAATTATGCTCAATACCAATCTAAAACTATGAAAATAAATCGGCGATTAATAGTTAAACAATGTATTTCGAATAACCTTTGAAATCAAACGGATAAAAATATCGGTAAATCATGAAAATTCAATTTCCAACATTAACATAAAAATTAGTAAGAAAAAATAAATATTTATTATCCATTAGTTCTATTTATATCTTACCCTAGTTAAATATTCAAAAAGTTCAGTGGATAAATCTAAAAATCTAAATTTTAATTATATTTGCATGAATATATTATAAATAGAAATTAGTAATTAAATATTCAAATATTTTTTGAACTCATACCTTTCGATTCATGACGTTAACAATTTATAAAGCTCATTAGATATTCAGAAAGATTTTATGAATATATAATTATATACAAAACTGTTTTGTATTCATAAGTGATATTAATAAGCTTTAACTCACTTGCTTCAGAAATTTTATTAATAAGCATTATTTAATATTCAAAATTATATAAATAAACATTGAAATGTTTATATATTCAAAAAGTTATTAATAAACATTGAACTAATTGAATAATGATTAAATCAATAAATGTTGATGAAAGAAGCTAAAAGTAGATGTAAGAAAAAATTCCAAAAACTAAAAAAAGAATTTTTGTGTTCAACTTAATGAAAATAAAGTTATTCAAAAATTATTTAGGTAAAAAATGAGCGCTCCAATTCATACTTTGTCGTCTGCGTTGGTGTTGGAGTAATTTTAAATATTGTCTATCTATTTATCTATCTATCTATTTATCTATCTATCTATCTATCTATCTATTTATCTATTTATCTATCTATCCATCTATCTATCTATCTATCTATCTATCTATCTATCTATCTATCTATCTATCTATCTATCTATCTATCTATCTAGCTTTCTATCTATCTATCTATCTATCTATCTATCTATCTATCTATCTATCTATCTATCTATCTATCTATCTATCTATCTATCTATCTATCTATCTATCTAGTTTTCTATCTATCTATCTATCTATCTATCTAGCTATCTATTTAAACCACTCACCATGGTACCAGAATCTGGAATTTTTAGGGTTATCACTGCAAGTTTTGATGTAGATGCCGTTATCCACCGGTGGTTTCTGTGATTTATTATTATTATTATTATTACTCATTATTTTTTTCTCCATTCATCCATCGTTCCATCCACACATTTTTTCATCCATCTCACCATCCAATTACCATCCATGCATATATCTATTTATAATGCATTCATCTATTTAGAATCTATCCATTTGTTTGTTATCTAGGATGATGATTTTCGTTTAAAGTCCAAGATTAGTGAGGGTGGTTGTTATCCATCCAGCTACTTTTTGGGTATCCCATTAGTTCATTTCATACCCAATCACTACTACAACTATTTTTAATTACAAATCCACGTTTTTTTTGTATTAAGATTGTTTTGTTTCTTCATTTACCTATTAAACCACCCTTCTCTTCCAACTCCACCAATCGATATTATTATTCGTTTGAAATTTGTTGTCTCATAGCATGAGATTAGACACTGAGTTTCCAAACCATCTAAACAACCGGTATCCCCTTTTTATATTAACACCGCCCTATCATCCAAAATCAATTCATTCGTATATATAACCCTGCACTAATCCTTTTACATATAACATATGATAAAAGAAAACGTGCTATAAAATAGATTTGATTTATTCCTTTACCCATCACCTTATCCTTGCAGCTGCTAAGCATAGACATAACAGATAGGCAGATAGAGACAACAGATAAAGCCGGGGACCAATCATCGGTCAGTATTGATAAGCAGATGTGACCTGATTGGTTATTACTATTAATGTCGTTTTTATTCTTATTTAATATTA
The DNA here is from genome assembly GCA_964035795.1 of Pterobdella sp. o SKG-2022. Lineage (NCBI taxonomy): Eukaryota > Metazoa > Annelida > Clitellata > Hirudinida > Piscicolidae > Pterobdella > Pterobdella occidentalis. The sequence goes on from OZ038327.1 coordinate 3,909,293, forward strand.
TTTCTATCCTTTTTATTTATTTCTATTATATTTATTTTGTTATTGTTATCATTTTTAATATTTTTCCTTATTATTATCATTGCTTGATACGTCCCAATCATGTTTTTGTCAGCTTTTATTTACATTGTTGGATTTCATTGGTTGATGTGGATTAAGTTGCTCTTATTGTTTTCAAAAGTGACGTTGATTTCATTGTTTTTATTATGGCTGACGTAATTGTTATTTCTTTAGTTTTTGACGTTGTTTTTCGCTATTTTGGATATTGTTTTATTTTTTTTATTGTTGACACCATAATCTTCTCTAGCCAGAATAAATATATGAACGCAATAGGTAAATTTATACGAAGCTCTTTGTTAACAAAGTAACATTTTCAAGTTGACACTGATTTTGTTATCATTTTTATTTAATAATGACGTTATCTTTGTTGTTTTTTTTATTTATTAGTTTCGACGTTTATTTTGTTTTCATTAATGACGTCAGACTAGTTACCAGAAAAAAACAAACTTTAATAACAAAAAAATATCTACCGTTACTGTAGACATGCGGGTGGATGGGTATGTTGGGGCCAACAAATGTGACCTGAGATGAGAGTGGTGGGTTGAGTGAGATGAAGGGGTGATTGGACAGATAGTTGGGTGAAGGAAGATTGATGGATATATAACAATGGTAATAGTGAAAATGATAATAACGGTGATGATGATGAGGGTGAGGATGATGATGAAGGTGAAGATGATGATGAGGATAATGATGAAGGTGGGAACAGTAATGTTGATAATGAGAACAGTGATGATGATAATGGTAGAAAATAACAATGTTAGTCATAAGGATATGAGATGAACAATGATTTCTTCACATCAAAAACCCAACTATAACGACAAAAAAAAAGACAATGATAGCAATAAAATTAAGAATTATAATTCCGTGCAAGCAAATACATCTACCCAACCACTACTTGACCACTCTACCCAACGCTTCCCCCCTTCTTCAAACACCCTCAGCCACACCCAAGCACCATTCGACCACCCACCACAAAACCTGAGGAGAGTCAAAGGGGTACTTGGATGAGAACTTGAACTGCAGTTTAAATACCTCACCACTGTATAATGTGTCTGGTGGTCCCACTATGTCTATTACCCACCTGTTGGGAAGAGAGGGAGGGAAAGGATATAAAGGGTGATAATACGGATGATAAAAATAATAATTATTAATATAATAATTATTGTTATTATTTTTTTAGTTTTATAAAAAAAAATAATAAAACTAAAATCTGTAACAGAAAAAACAATAAAAGGTATTTAAAGAGAAATAAAATGCAAATGGTAAAATAATTAGAAATAAAAACAACAACAACAATAAAAATAGTAATAATTTAACCAATAATAATAACTATAATATTAAGAACATGAGCAATAACAATACTAAAAATAGAAATGGCTATACTATAGTTAATAGTTACTGATGATGATATTTAGGTAACATCAAAAGAGAACAAACTTTAAAGTAAAAAATCAATAAAAATTTGACAACAAATTTCATGGTTTTCATTATTATTATTATTATTATTACTCGTTTAATGTTTTATTAGTAATAATAACAGTACTAATGTAAATGTTATATATATATATATATAAAGCACCCACCAGCCCCTCAGCTAATGGCCAAATTTATTTCCCAAACCCTAACCACATACCCTCACCCTTCTTCTTTACACATTGAGATCTCAGTCTAACTTCTTCTTTTTCCTCACCCCCGAACCACAACTCCCTTTACCTCCTTCTGCAACCCTAACCATGACTTCCTCCTCCTTCCCATCACCTACTTACACATCAAGCTTATCTAGTTGTTCCTTCTTGATGTGAATGCCTTCTGGAGGTCGAGACACCAGGTTCATCAACTCCTTCTGTAGGCGCTTCTGTGACGAGTTCTGGTAGTATTATTATTGTTTTTTCATTATTTTTATTATTTCTAATATTATCCTTGCTATTATTATTTGTTTTTTATTTATTCTTTTTTTATTATTAACATTGTTATTATTGATATTTTTATTTTTTTTATTAGATTCCTCAAACAGATTCAATGATAAAGGATTATGGTTGATAGTTTTTTATGAATATATAATTTTTATTATTATCATTGAAAGCCGATGAGATCAAACACTATTATCAGGATCATTATTTTTATATTATTATTATCAGTTTTATTTTTATTATTCTTTATATTATTAGTACTAGTTTTAAGTAATTATGAAAACCCATAAAATTATAATTATTATTTTGACTGTGTGTATAATTCAATATTTTTACTTAAATTTTATACCATTAACAATAGTATTATTTTGAATATCATTATTGTTTTTATTTCACTCTCAATTCTTTCCTTATAATTATCCATATTATCACTAATATCCTAAATAGTTCTGACTCTATTATCACTAAAATTATTATTACTGTTATTATCACATTTTTTCAACTATTTTCATCTCTTTATTATTATGTTTATTTATTTATTTTATCACAAAAATTATCATGTTTTCAACTACCATTAAAATTATTATCTTATATATCATTATTATTAACTACAATATTCAATATTATTATATCTTTATAACTAATATCATTAACAATATTGCATTATTATCTTTATCATGCATATTATTACTATCAGTATTATTTATATTATGCACAAAGTTTGTATAAAATGATAATTTGTGAAAGTGAGTTGATTTTGAAATTTTGAATGTAAAATTCAAAGATAACATTGCATGGAATGGGTTTTTTAGAAAAAAATGGCTACTTCCTATAGTAAAATTATTTCTGCAATGTTTTTTGCTATACAAAAATTATTTTGATGAAATTTTTTGAATAGAAAAGTTTTGATTTGAAATGAGGTTATGTTGTTGAAATATGAAATTTTTTGTTAAAGTTGAAGTACTTCTAATTTGAATAGTTTGTTTTTTTTATTTAAACTTCAAATTATGATTTTAATTAAAAAAAAATTGTTAAATTATTTAATTATAAATAAAAAAACTAATGAAAACCCGTTTAATAAAGAAAATTTACCTTATCCATGTAATATTTTATTTATTTTGACGTCAAACTAAAAACCAAACATCCATTTATAAAATGATACATTTTTTTTTCAAATTAAAATTTTTCAAATATTTATAATTGTTGAAAAAAAAAAAATTAGATTTATTATTATTTCATGATTAACTTTGACTCAAGTTTTCTTTTACTAATATTTAAAAATTAACTTTCCTTCAATTTGATATTTTTTGAAATACAACAAAATGTATTTTTCGAATGATAAGTTTTCTAGATATATCATAAAAGTCAACAAATTAACACAGTTTATTCGGAGTATCAATAAAAAAGTTAAACTAACCAACAATACAAGGTTTGACTTGAAAGTGTACCGAGACATTTTGAAACCAACAACATTAACAAAAATTAATTCAAACGATCATATTACACACAAGTTACTTTTCAACGACAAAAAAAATCTATCAAATTTAGAGGACGTACAGTTTTTAGCAATCTTAGAAAAATATGCAAAACAAAAAACACTATATTTATCAACAAATAAAACAGTACATATTGATGAGTTGAATCATTTGCAAAACGAATGTCTAAGCCGGATAATGTCAATGGACATTGAACATTTATTGTTTTGTGGTCATATACTCTACAATAACCCTCTATATAAAGATAATCTTTATAATTCATTCATGAATATTCTAAACAAAAGACTAAGCTTCCATTGGGATTTATTAATAACTAAAAAACCACACTATTTTTCTCTTATATCTCTTCTACATAACTCCACGGTTGTAAATGATACTCATCTTTTTGAAAAAATTGAGGAATTTTTAGCCAATCACATTACATTTTTCTCAAGCCGAGAAGTAGCCTGTGTTTGTCATTTTTTTTTCTCCACTAACAATAGAATCAAGCAAACCTCCACATTGAAGTTGTTGAAAAATTATACCATTGATAATTTTGATGAGTTCAGCTTAGGAGATTTGAACAATGTATTCAAAGTTATGAGGCATGCTAATTTCAACAATATTGAGTATTTCACTTTAATTTCATCTGATTTACCACAAAAATGTGCCCACCCTTACTCAAATTTCACCCAATTGTCTAATACTGCCTTCACATATGCTTCTCTAAAAATTTACCAACCAAGTCTTTTATCAGCCATAGCTGAAATATTTTGTGATAAAGCATCAAACAGCATACCACCAAAAACCACCACCACTACTAATGGTGTATTAAAAGAAACTGAAAATACCAACCTCCCACAAACACTCAACTCTGTTAGCCCTATTTCTGGAAAACCTCAAAAAGATGGGAACCCCCTTGTTATATCTAGTATCAATACTTCAATAACCAACCAAAAATTTTCCCATCTATTTTCACATACAACCACCCCATTCACTCACAATCCCCCAAGATTCAAAGATATATGTAGATTATCTTGGTCTTTGGCCCAATTCTCCATCCACCCTCCCTCCCTTCTCATCACCACCCTTACCCAAAACTTATCTCAACCAGAAATGGCTTTCAAATACCCGGAAGTTTACGTAGAGGGTCTCTTAGCTTCTTGCATGTTTGGTCATTACCCTCTAGCTGCGTTTGAGGTGCTGTTCTCTAAAGATTTTCTTCAGCTCAAATCTAGTTAGTTTTATGTTTTTGTTTTCAATCTTTTTTTTAACAAGTTTTTTATCAGCTTGAAAAAATAATTTAAAAACAAAAATCAAAGTCAGTTGTTTATTTGCTTCTTCCACATCTTTCTGGGATAATTTTTTAGTAAAAGCAAAAAACTTATATAATAATAATAGTTATTAAGAATTTTTTTTAAATATATTTTAAAAACTAATTTTTTTTAAATATTAAAAATAATAATAGTACAAATAAGTTTCAAAAATGAATCGACGAGGATGGGATTCGAACCCACGCGGGCAGAGCCCAATGGATTAGCAGTCCATCGCCTTAACCACTCGGCCACCTCGTCAAACTTTCGTGGGTCACATGTTGTGATCATTTATAGCTCTTTATTTTTGTATTATTTGAATGAAAATTATAGAATATAGAGGCATTATTATATATATTTTATTCCTCTTTCTTAATTAAAATTTCGCGTTACAAAACTGAAACAAACACTCACAGTTTATTCAACTAACAATAAAAAACACTGATAATTATTTATGACAATAATTACATATGATTTAAATATTAGAAATAATAAATTTATAATTTTCAAAAAAAAACTTCATATTTTATTTAATAAATCTTTTTTTATTGCTTTTATCTCCGTTACATCACGCTTACACAATAACACTGCTCATCATCATTGTTTTGCGTCCGTTTCTATGCTAGCAGTAGTTGGATCATCAATATAAAATCTGGCCCACTCTTGCCTACTTATAAATAAAATAATAGAAGCTTAGACTAAAAACTAATGTTTCTTACCTACCTTAAACCAGCCTTGGACTATTTATAGCTAAAAGAAAAATAAAAATATAGGATCGAAATTCATGTTGCCCATCAGCCTGTATTACATGTTGTATTAAGAATTTCAGTTTTTTTAACAACTTTTTCTTACAACTTTATTATTTTTATTATGATTTTGGTGGTGATGATGATGATGAGAATGAAAAAAAAATATAATAACGAAGGAAGACCCCTGGAGCAAGATTTCCAGATGTTGTTATTGAGATGTATTGAGGAAATTTTCATTGGAAAGATCAACTATGGAGAGGTGCAACTAGATAGATAGATAGATTAATAGATAGATAGATAGATAAATAGATAGATAATACCAATAACCATAATGAAGATTGTGTTATTCTCACAGTTACTTACAACGCACATTCCTGGCTTAAAAGGAAATCTGGAATATGAATTGAAAACAAGACAAGGCCTTCTCTCATTGATCGAAGCTATCGGTGACCTCGTTGGTGATTGGTCTAAATTTAAAGTTCATTTTGTTCTTCCTTGCTCCAGAATCACCGGTGAGAAAAATGTATCATCTTGAAGGTGTTTGGGATGAAGAGAGGAAGAAGAGAATGATGATAATAATGAAAAAAATTATTCGCAGATATTGAGGTGCAGGTCGATAAAAAAGGACGTTTGATGCGAATGAATAGGACAAATGGAAACATTGAAAACGAAACTGATAATAGTTTTGGTAATGAAAATCTTATAAAAATGATGCTTCGCCAGAGAAATGAAAACAATAATAAAAATAGTGATAAAGCCAATAATAAAAATAACGATGAAGCCAACAACAATAATAATAATAGCACTGGAAAAAGCATTATCGAACAAATATGGAAAAAAGATATTTTCCAAATGTAAATCATTTTAAGTTGTTTTTTATTTTCTTGATTATATCACTATTTATAAACAACGCTAATATTAGAAACAAAATATCAATAATAATAAAGAAGAATAATAGAAATAATAAATTTCTTTTATTACTAATAATTATAAAGCAATAATATAAATAAAAATTTTAATAAAAATAAATAATAAAAAATAAATTTCCAGTTTTAGTGTTAACGTCAGTTATCAGGACCAACTGTTCTCGTCAGCTGTAAAACATGGCACCAGGTTTAAATATGTTTATATATCATATATATATATATATATATATATATATATATATATATATATACTAACTCCATTATTTATAAGCAATAAAATATTTATCCATATTAAATTCATTTTTAAACTAAATTAATTATTTATAAGTAATAAATTTTTTATTCATATCTATTTCAATCCTTCTTTTAGACACATCTTTAGTATCATGTATTTCATAATTTCAGTTTTTATTCTTCGAAAAACGAGGATTTTATTTAAAGATCATCATCCTCACTACCTTCATCGTCGTCACAACTCCCTCTATCACCATCACTACCATCATCACAACCACCATGCTCATTTTGATCACCATCATCCTCATCATTATCATCAACACCATCGTTATTACTACCGCCATTCTCATCACAAACATTATCACCATTTAGCTTTTAATCATCATCATCCCAAAGATACCTTATAAAAGTGATGGGTAATCATCAATACCCATTGAACCACCACAACCTTTTGAATATTCATCAAATTGAGATTGATATACTCAATAAGAAGGGTTATCATGTGTATGTGGTTAGTAGTGGTGGGTGAAGTGAAGGGTGGTTGTTGGTTATGGATGTGGGGGATGGAGTGGTTAGTAATGGTTGGTGGAATGGGTGGTTAGGGGTGGTCGCAAATTTTGGTGGGTTGTCAGAGAAGGGTGGTTGGTTGTGAGTGAGGATAGGGGGTTTGTAGGGTTATTGGGGGAAGGTAGTTAGTAGTGATGATTGGTCAAGAATGGTAGCTAGTTAGTGGTGTTAAATGGGTTTTTGGTAATGATGAGTGTTTCATGGGGGTGAATAATCATAGATTGGATGATTAGTGTTTGTGGGTGGTTGGTGTCATGTTTTGTTGGATTGTTATTACTGAGTGATCATGGTTGGGAGGTTAGTGGTGAACGGGTAGTTTTTTTTTGAGTTTTTGATATTATATAATTTTTCATGTATTATTGTCATCCCAGGTTAATCCATACAAGGCGTTTTTGCTCGAAAAGTCTGATAAAAAGGAAAAGAAGAAAATTATTGAAGATATTTTCCAAAACTTAAAAATTAAGTTAAAATAGTTCCAAAAACAATAAAAAAAAATTTTGCGTTTATTTTTCTGAATTTATAGGCATGTAAAATATGTGAATATGATTATGAATTTTTTAAAAGTTCTAGAACACAAATTCAAATTATGAATTGTGAATAAAAAATATGCGATGATAAAATTGGAAGATTTAAAATATTGGACAAAAAAACATTATATAACTAAAATCTTAATCGATAATTTTTACACAAGTAAATGTTAAAGCGCACGGAGGACCTATGCAAATTTTCTGAAACATGTCTCCCGTAAATTGAAGGAAACTATCGATATAAAACCAATGTATATATAATAAATAGAATATTTATTTATAAACTTTGAAGTTATTGCTGTTAATGGCTGTATTGATTTATTAAATTTGATTTTGAAGTGTTATTTGACATTTACATTGATTCCTTATATAGTTTTACTCAAAAAAATTTGTATTTTATTCTTTGAACTTCATCATAAACATCTCTGAACATTTTTATTTTACATTGTAATTTACAATTGAACAAAGGATGTTTGTTAAAATTGAACAAAACGTTGGTATTGTTTAGTTAGTAGTATACAAAACTATCAAAAAGCTACAGTTGATGGAAAAAACTAAAAGCTAAGGATTTATAGAAAAAGAAAAATACTATAAAACTACTTTGTTCAATCAATAGAAGTTCTATATTTAAAGTAAAAACTGAACTAAGCAGTTAATCTCCAACAAGTTACATTACATTAAAATCTAACTAAATATTAATTAATCTCTAAAAAATGAAGCAACTTACAAAAAAATTTTAGAAATTTCAGTATCTAACCATAAAACATACCTATCTAACAAAAAACAACTCATAAAAGCCAAAGCTCAACTTCACCCAACCAAAAACATATCTAATTAAAGAAAACCTTAAATACTATCTCATAAAACAACTAAAATGGGCAACTCCCGATCCTACCATCGAGAGCTGATGATTAGAGAGATGCCTCAAAGTGTGAGGCAACTACACTTGGCTGTAAAATCTAATGACAGAGAAACTGTTAATGATTTGCTATCTAGAGGAGTCAATATCAACTTCCCTTTTCTCTGTGGATCTAATAGGTGGGTGATTGAATCTCAGTCTATAAACAGTGTAATGTAAAAGATCAAAATGTTTGAAAAATTTATCAAGAACCAAGATTTTTATAACCTAAAAACATCACTTTCTGTGCATTTCCATTGGTTGGACGATGATATAGTACAGCACATTGGCTCAAAAATGTATTAAAGCACACATTTTTCATGCTACTGCAATGTCAAAATCATTTGCTGATCTTTTCATTTGACATTCCACTCAACATCATTACATCCCTAAGTATCTTCATGATCCAAAACATCACCATCTGAATCATCATTATTATCCCCATAAAAATCCTCACCATTCTCCCCATCTTCTCATATATATCATCATTATTATTACCCCCATACACAGAATCATTCTTAAAATCATTTCTACCATACCATACTTCTTCATTTTCTCACAAAGTATCTTTAAAAACCTCATTTTTTCACACAATCATCATCATCATCTTTTGAATTATTATCTTTCATATTTTCATCATCACAATGAACATCACTCTTAGTGTTATCTCACCCATCACCATCATCACTATCCTACACATCATTATCATTATTCAAAATCTTATCATAATTTTCCCCTATATCATCATTCTAATCATCATCATCACTAACATCATCATCTTCATCATCATCATCTTATCAACACATCATCATCATCATTCCATACATCACCCTTATTTTTATTATCTCATCATCATCATTAGCTCATCCACACACCTCATTGTTTCGCAATATTCATCTTCTTCATTATCATCATCATCATTTCCATCCATAAAATATCATTTTCATCTATTTTTATCCTATTCATCATCATTATCATGATCACTTGTTTCACCCATACAACATCATCATCATCACCTTTTTTAACCATAAAATATAATCATTGTCATTTTTATCCGATACATCATCATCATCGCCCATAAAATATCCTCATCATCATCAACCAATTTCTATCCCACACACATCATCACATACATCATACCATTGTTATTTTTCTCAGGTGCATTAAAGATGGAAATACCCCTCTAATAATCGCTGTGTCATTAAACCATATAGAGATGGTAGAGGTTGGTTTTTGTGGATTAATGATAACAATAAAATCATAAAAATAAAATCAATAATACTCAATTGAAGAGAAAAATGGATGAATTTGAATTTTGGTTGATCAATTTGTGTAATGGGCTTGATGAACTGAGCTCTGCTTGCCAGAAGCTTTGTTTCCAAATGAACCTTTTTGTTTTTGTCCAGTAATTTCTCATTGATAATTGGTTTAATGAACTTAATTTATAACAACAATTACAGGTTTTAAATTGGGTATTATTATTATTATCATTATCATATTTATTTTTATTATATACATTTATGTAGCGTGCTATAGCATCAATTAAACTGTGCCAGAGACGCTTAGAAGTAAAAATAATAATCAAAAAAATAATAATCATAATAATAATAAATTAATATCAATAAGCATGTACTATTGATATAGCGCCGATTATTACGAATACGATGGTAAATTGGATTTGATAAATTTAATCTTTGTTAAGACGGCTTCAGGTCATATTGGATTAAAAGTTAATTCATTCAAAGCTTCCTTTTGTAGGGAATTTTTAAACTTTTATGAAGAATTCTCTATGGTATATCATTATATTATTGTTGTTATTATTTACTGTTAGTATTATTAATTATTATAGTTCAACTTGACGGTTTTAACCGATAAAACTAGGTTTTTTGATATACTTGAAAATCATTATCAATTATATTAGTTGGAAAGAAGCCTGATAGGCCCAAAAATACTTGGAACGAGCTTATCTTTAATGATAAAAGAAAACTAGACATGGTTTGTGCGGATCCACTTGATCGCTCTGAATGGAAAGGCCGACTTCGAGATAAAACTTTCAAAAAGCCCAACCCTTGGTAAAGGAAAACGGGCTATAAAAAGGATTTGATTGATGGATTGAGTTGGAATCAATAACATGGTAATATTATATAACCTGTATAAGATTCTATTACGAAAAGCGGTAAGAATTAACCATATAAAATATCATTATCAGGTAATTGTATTAATTGGGCTTATTTATCTATATATCAACAATAAAAAATTATGTTTTTTTTTTATATACTACTCAAAAAAAAAATTCCAATACTGATCTACATACAATTATGAATTGATGGGAGAAGAAGGGGGTACCTTTCCTTGCCAATAGGAGCACCAGGTTTAACAACAACAATGAAATTACCATTTAAACAAGGCATTAACTTTAGGAGTTTTTAGGCCACTTAGTTAATCTTTATGAAAAGGAAATTTTTTTCACAAAGTTTATCTCTTAAACTAGTGTTTTTTCCATATTACGTGCTATATAAATCAAGTAATAATAAATTAAATTAACTTTTATGTTTTCTCAATCCTCATACATGGGATTAATAATCTCCCATATTGAAATTGATTATATAATTCAACAGACCTCAATTCTTTTATTTCCATTTTTTACTGTGCCTTTTTACCGAACTTTAGTAACTTAAATATAAATCTTAGTAAAAATAATTGATAATAAAAATGATTATTACCGATTTTATTTATTATTAATTAATTTACATTTTTATTAATATAGTTCCGATGACGATGACAAGGATGAGAATGGTGGTGATGTGCTGATGGTGGCGATTATGTTGATGATGATCAGTTTGGGATAAGGGTGATGATGATGAAAAGACTTGAATTTAACTTCTCAATCATTTCCATATAATCCTATCACCCCACACCCCATATGCTATCAAATGTTGCTTACTTGTCTGATTGAGCATTTAAATTATTGTTATTATTATTTTCATTATTCTTATTTTTAATTTTAGCATTATTCCTATTATGATTATCATGATTATCTTATGGTTATTAATATTATTATTATTATTATCGTTTCCACCTCTATCTTCAAGACAAAACCCTCATTAGTATAATTATTACCTTTATTATCAACATCTCACTTCTCCTTTCCACAGACACTGCTAAGAGCAGGGGCTTACATAAACAAATGCGACAAAGAGGGGTGCACGCCCGTTTATAAGGCTGCCTTCCATGGGAGACCTTCCTTGATTGAGATCCTTACTAAGGCTGGTCAGTGGTGGATAAGGTGATAGTGGTGTGTAAGGATACTGTAATGGTTATTGTAGTGGTGAGCTAGTGACGGGGGTTGTTGGGATGATGATGGGGAAGATGGTTGTAGAGACGATGATGGGAATAATGGTGGTGTTATAAAGCTGAAAGAATTTATTTGATAGTTATAATGATAGTGATTGTATGGGTGAACATACGTTGTCAAGTTTAAACTAACCAATAAAAAACAAACTTTGTAAGAACGCACCAATATTAGGACCCAACACATAACCGCACCAACCAATAAGATCACAAAACACGTTACCACAACAACCATTAAGAACACACAAAAGCATAATTATACCAACCAATAGGAGCGGACGTGAATCTGGCAGATTTCCAGGGCAAGACTCCCTTATATATATGTGTCAACAACGCTGTGGTACATACATGTAGGTCCGCCATTCTCAAGCTGCTTAGTGCTGGAGCTATCGTTGATAAGTATGCTGCTGTTATTATTTTTATTATTATTATTGTTTTTTTTTTATTATTTTTGTTTTATGATCATCATTTTTATTGATGGGGGTGTATTAGCATTTTTATTATTGATGGCTGAATGAATATTCAAACTTGTCAGTTTTCATTGAATTAAATGAGAAAAATTATTGAGTGATAATGAAAAAAAAATAATATCAATCATAAAAATCACAAAAATAATAACAATAATAAACGCAGGTGCGACAAACTAGGTCAGGCTCCCATCCACATGGCTGCCCATTGGAAGTTGGTCGATGTGCTTGTGATGCTATTGGCTGCCAGGTTAATAATAATAATAATAATGATAATTAAATAATGAAAATAATAATAACAATAATAATGTATAAAAACATTCTGAGCATTAAGCCAAATGAAGATTTATCATTCCGATAAATTATATACTATTATGCTCTTGTGTCATTTTTTATGGCCCTGTGTAATTGGTATAATTATTATTATTCTATTTATTATCATTATTATTTTTATTGTTTTTTTTTCATTGTTTTTTTTGTTATTATTATTTTTATTATATTTTATTATTTTTGCTATCATTGTTATCATTATTATTATGAAAATTATTATTATTGTTATTATTATCATTCTTAATATTATTTTTACATTATTTTCATTATTATTATAAATCATAGGTCCAATGTTGACTTATGTGACTCGAGGGGGAGGACCCCTGTGTACATGCTTGTCAGGTTTTCATGATAATGATCTTTTAATCATAGAAATAAAAAAATGAATAACAATAATAATAATAATAATGACATTAATAATTATGATAATACAAACAATAATACTACCACCACCAGCCATTCTACAAATATTAAACACATGTGCATCCGTTACACACACACACAAAAACACTCAAACACGCAGATCTTTAACCACAAAGTTGTACTTAGAAGATCTAAGGTTGAGGATGCCTTGTATTGTGGCTTTGTTTAGAGCCAAGGCTGATATGCTTAACTTGGTAGAGTGGTTGCTTCATAAGGTTGGGTGGATAGGTGCGGGTGTGTTGTGGTAGGGTGGGGTTGTGTTTAGTTGGGTAGTGTTGTAGGGGAGTGTGGCTGTGTCATAATTGTGTGGACATGATTTGTTAGTTAGAAATAGAAATAGTTGAATAAAGATGGTGAAGATAATTTTCAACCCCCCACCAAACAGGGCCCAGGCATTCCCACAGAGATGATCGAACACTGGTCAGACTTCCATGACTGGTACCGCCTACAGCTCTCCCAGCCCATGACTTTAGCCAACATGTGTCGTAAAGTGGTGCAGATGCGTCTCACAGCTTGTCTTAAGACTCGTCAACGCAGTCTCAAACGACCCAAGGGCTACTATGGCAGCTACCACGCCCATGGGGGTTATTATGTCCGCTACCACCACGAGGCACAACCAGATATGTACGGGGGTGGGGGCGGTGGTTTTATACCTCCGTCGTTCTTCCATAGTAAAGCGGCTCAGTCCTTAAGTAGGTGTTTTCCGCTCAATTCTGACTCCACCCCCCAGCCAATCATTGCTACCACCTTCCAAGATCGACAGTTTAACGAGGGGCTAGTTGCCGCGGTTAGAAAGCTCCCTGTTCCGCAAAAAATTCAAATTTATCTATCTCGGAAAATGTTTTTCAAAGAAAGTCCTGACGTCACTACGCCGCTCAATGACGTCACAAATGGCGTAGAAGTTCATGTGACTGATAATAGTAACCACGTCGTTTCCAATAACCAATCAGCTTCGTTTCCAAGTGATTCAGTAGTTAATAATATAAATAACAATGAAATGAACTGTGAAAATAATAACATCTCATCTTCCAATAGTACATCTGATAATAATAACATTAATAATAGTAACAACAATAATAATAATCAAAATAATAATAACAACAATAATAATAATCAAAATAATAATAACAACAATAATAATAATCAAAATAATAATAACAATAATAACATTATTCCTATCAGTAATAATCACGACAATACTATTAATATCAACCACAGCCACCATACTAACTCCGATAACAATGCAACTTCCATGACGTCACAAAACGCATACCACAAGCTCACATCCACACACCGATCTCACCAACACATCTAGTCATGCAACCGCATCATTCACTAATAATAATATAAACAATAATAATAATAGTAAGAATAGTAACACTAATAACCATAATAACTCTAGGTATGTTCTTCGAAATAGGTTTTTTAATGTTGACACCACTACTACTAATTTTAATGTAAATAATAATTAAATAACAATATTATTATTATTAACAAGAATAATAATAATAACACCAATAATAATATGACGTGACGAACTTGTTCAAATACCTCAATGCTCAGATTGCTCCAAATGATATTGATAATAACAGTAATATAATAATAATAAACTAAAAATAATATTAATATGTTCTATGTATATAGTACTATCTAGCCACCGTCCAATCAACCATTTTGTCTGCTCATCAACGCTTGAAGTCTATTATTATTGTTGTTATTAGTATTATTATTGTTATTGGTATTATTGTTATTTTTATTATTAATTATTTAATTATTATTCTTATCATGATTTTTTTTATCACCAATGCTTGTTTTGGCTCATTTTTTTTCAATTTTGTATTATTTTTTGTTTTTCAACAGAGCTCCCGATGAAGGTAAATATATATACAACATTTGAAGATTTGCATTATAAGTTTCTATTATAAAATCTACTAAGAATAATATCTTTATCAGCATTAATAAATGTTTTTATTTTGACTATAGCTCAGCTGGTAGAGCATTAGGCTAATTATCTAAAGTTGCCGGGTTCGATCCCGCGTGGGCTGAGGTTTAGCACTTATTCCACAGTGTGTTTTATTTGTCGTAAATTTGTAGCAAACTCTTTGATCTATAAAAAAAAAGCGTTATATAAATGCAAATTTTTCTTTTTTCAATTCATATTATATAGATGTGATGATAATTATTATAATAACTTGATAAAATTCATATTTATATTTTTAATAATAATACTATTTATCATTCATTTTTGCCAAAAAACAAATAATATAGTTTATCTTTGATTCTGTATTTATATCTTTGTTTTTTTTTTGTTTGTTCTGTCGTTTATGGTGGTATCCCTATTGGTTGACCACAGTAATACTCTATTGCTTAACACAGTATAGATAAAACAGTTTCATAACCAATATATATTCAATATTAAATTGTTAATAATAAAAATAATAATTTAATATATATTAATAATAGGAATAACAATAAATTAAAAATAAACAAAAGGATATTAAAAATAATAAAGTAATATTTAGAAAAAATTAAAGTCAAACATCAATTCACCCATAATTTGGATTTTGGCTGCGTGATTCATAGATTACATCAATAAGCATAATAATAATAAAGATCTTGAGGGTATTATTTTTTTAAAAATAGTTTTCAACTTTTTTCTTTGTTTTCCAACAATATCTAATCTGTTTTAGTTAATTTTGGCCATTTTGCAACAATTTCCACATATTTTGTATATTTTTTGATAAAACATTCATAATACGACGTTTATTTATTATAATTTTCAAACCAATCTAGTCTAATTAAAATTACATTTTAATTTTGATCGTAAGGTTGACGTACCAAGTTTTATCTTCATAATTCCTCAAACTATGTGTAATTTAACTTTATAATCTTTCAGTTTTTATATTTTTTTAAAGATTAAATGACTCAAATTATTATTATTATTTTCAATTATTTTTTATTCTTTTTATATTTCATGCCACCTCTATTGTTGTCTATAGGGACCTAGAAATTTTAACGTTGAAGTTCATTTTTGTATTCAACACATTAATTTATTTTAATTATTTAATTCAATATTAACGCAAAAATCAAATATTTCTGCTGGCATTAAGGTAAAAAAAAAAAAGTAAGACTATCTTACATTATCAATTGATAAATATTATCATAAGAGTCTACGTGGTTCAGATGTTCTAATCAAAAAAATTTCAATAAATTCTGCACCAATTGTTTGAGTGGGTTGAGATTTTTAACTCTTATAATATCCTTAGCTTCTTTTTGGTTATTTAATTTTTTAATGATATCTTTCTTTGGAGTAGTCTATAAAATTTTCTCTGTGAAAAACTTTGGATTTGGCATGTTTCATTCAGAGCATACATAATCATGCCTTGAGTCCTTTATATCCTTTGTCTTCTCCACCCACTTAAGCCTCTTAGCATAAGAAAGCACCTTGGGGTTGTTTTCATTATTCACAGAGTGTTTCCTCAATTCTCATTGGTTGGTTTAATTAGTTATCTTTATCAACTAAAACTCTGTATCTTTTGGTATTTTTTCTTTATTCAAAAATTCTGTATTTATATCTTGTTTGAAATGATTATCAAATATAGCATCATTAAAAGTCTTTAATGCCCATTTAAAAGAATGAATCTTCTAGTTCTTTTCTCTGTGGAATGACCGTTATGAAAGACTCAGGTTTCTCTGTTTCCACACATTCTTTTGAAAAAAAAATTAAAAATTTTCTTCTTTCCAGGTTTTTTAGTAAATAAATATTCATATTTTATTTTGTTCCACATTTTCAATATTTTTTTTAAATAATTAAGTGGCCTAGAAATTTCTGGGACCAATGCCATTATAATCTCATTCGTACTTGTAATTTCTCATAGTTACGTATATTAATTTCTCATTTTTCCTTTTAGTTTATACAAATGAAGCTCATAATGAACACAGTTTTTCGAATAGCTTCGTTCAAAATAGATCTTAAGCAATTTTTTTCAAATCGAATATAATTTCAAGGTTTTTATCATTGTTTTATCCTTTTTTCGGCCCCTGTAGCTCAATGGTTGAGCATTGGACTAATTATATAAAGTTACCGGGTTCAATCCCGCGTGGGCCTACAATTAGCACCTGTTCCACAGTGTGTTTTCGCTACATTAAATTTGTAGCAAGCGCTTTGATCTATAAGGAAAAATGCTTTATGAATACCGCATTACATTACATTTTTTAAACTTTGGAAACCATTAAAAAATATTAAATAAGTTGCCGCCATCTAGGGAAAATTTTATAGTTTATGAATATTTCCGTCTTTTTATAAAATACATGGATATTAAACTATATTAGTCGATTCGATGTTAATTGTGAGTATATATATATAATTTAAAAGTACTGATTTCTATAGCCATTCTCATCTTATTTGTTTTTCTCTTTCTTCATCAATTAATTTTTTTTTTCATAATTATCTACCATTTATTTACAATTTGAAAAATTATTTTTAAATATTTATAAATTTTCAAGATTCGCTTTTTCTTAATTTTTGGTAAATCACTAGTAAAAATTCAATGACTGTCAACTTTGAATCGAAATATATTAAAAGATTCGCATTTTTGTGTATTTTCGGAATGCATATCGCACTGAATAGTTTCAAAAACTTAGGAGCTTAAACATTAGAACTTTGAAAAATATGAAATAAAATGAAAATGAGATAGACAAAAACAATTAATGGGACATTTGACTTGAAGTTTTTTGAAAAAAACTAAAAAAAATATACACGATCAAGCAGCCTAACATAGGAAGATAATTTAAAATCTTAGCCTGCAAAACAAAATTTTTTTTATTGTATCAGAAACAAAAACAGTATTCATTAAACGAAAAATATAAAGCTTTTTCTGAAAAACACATTTTCAGGTATGTCTTCATGTATTCTCTAGTAGATAATGTAAGTTTGACTCAGGAGAAGCTTCGTGTTTCTTGTTTTATAAGTGCCTTTTATTTCTTTCTCAGACAAGTCTGTCAAAAAAGTCCTCTACATAAACAGAATATAACTAAAATGATGGTTTATAGATTTTCTTAATCCCCAAGTTTTCAGTTTGCTAAAGAAATTTCATCAGCTTCAACCATTATCAAACCATGATGAAGATTTATTAGTTCAAATGTAATCTTTCGTGCCTTAATAAACATAAAAGTAATTGTACTTAGTTCTATTAAAAAACTAGGTGTAAATAAAAAATACGCAAAATTAAGTTTAAACTTTTTCAATAAAAACACTAAGCTTCTTGTGATTTCACAAAATCACCTCAAGGCTAATCATATGAAACCAGCTATCATACGATATGTCGGAAACTGCATGAGAACGTTAAAAATAACAATCCGAGAATCCAAAAAACAGAATTAAGAACTGCAAAGAATATCTTTTGAATATAAATTTTGCTTTGTTCTTCTATAACTCAGCAGTAAAACTAACAAAAAACGTCTTTTATTGAGTTTATTTATAATCTAGAATATATTATTGATTGTTTGACTTGTTTTACATTCTCAATATTACTGAGGTAATTTTATATATCACATGTTTCATCATGTATATTCTCTATATTGTATTTTTACTTTTAATGCTTTAGATTTTACTTTCATTAGCATAAGGAGATTTAAGAATTCTTATGCATAATTTTTTAAGTAAAATTGCATTTGTTCAAATTTTGGGATTTAAGATTTGTTTTGCATCTTTAATTTTGCAATTGATGTTTTAGATTGTGAGTGGTTTAAGTTTTCTTAATTGACCTATAAGCATTCAAATCTTTTTCAAAACTATACTAAATTAGTATTTTTGTTTACAAAGTTAATAATTAATACATTAAAGATAAGTTAAATTTATAGTATTCAAATGCAATTTTAGTTTTAAATCTTAACTTCATTTCGATGAAATCCATTTTTGCAGACGAGTTTTAGAATGCCCGAAAACATTGAAGTAGGGATGATAGAAGTGAAGGTTGTTCCTTCAAGTTCTTGTCCAGAAAAGGCTCAATTGATGGTTGTGAACTCGCCGAAGAAATGTCGTCTGCCAGTCTTGTTTGAACGGCCTTCAAAATCTTTTTTGAATTTTAAATTTGATTCAGAAACATTGGAAAAGTACTATCAAAATACTTCCTTGCATCGCAAGTTGTACTTTTTCCAGTTTGCATTGGTTTATGTGGCGTTATCCTGCATTTTTTGGGCCATTTATGTTGGAAGTCAATCACTTTTTGTAAACCACTGGAAAGCTTTTTTAATTGGATTATTAGTTTTATTTATTCTCACTCTTCTCTTCTTTCTCTCCTCTTTCACCAAGATCTACATCAGATTCAAACCAGTCTTCAACATCATCTTCTCTTTCATCATCATCATATTCAGTCTCCTCTACTTCACCACCACCCCTCACAATAGTATGACTTTAGCAGGCATCTTCATTGGATGCATGGAAATCATTATTCTTATCTACAACTTCATCCCAACCCCTTTCTTTTTCAGCATCATTATCTCCATCATTTACTCAATCATTATTGAAATCTTTTTTGCCACCAAAACCTCATTTATTGACACTCCATACATCATTGGTCGCATCCTTCTCCACCTAGCTGTGCACCTCCTTGCTATTCATCTTAGACTCACCACTGAATCTCGACAACGCTCCACCTTCTACAAGGTTCTACATACTATCTGTCTCTATTAATGAAAATATAGAACAGCCTAAGTCAAGTAGAGGGGTAAAAAAACAAAGTATTCATTAATCTGAATCACGAGGCTTTTAGTAAGTCTAACTTACATTAGCAAGTGATTTAGATTAATAAATATTTTGTGTTAGTCTACTTCTCTATTAATGATGTTATTCGTTTTTATTATCTTTGTTCTAAAAGGTTTAACACACTATATGTCTATTAATAATCTTTTTTGTCATCATAAACATTGTTTCACAAGGTTTAAAAAACTATTTGTATCATTTGCTATGCTCATATGGTCTAAATGGTTTGTACATTAAAAATTTCACCAAATTCCTAGCTAATTAGTTTATTTGTTCATTTAATCATTTATTTAAATATGTATCCATACTTTTTAATCTATCCAGAACTCAATTGGTTTATTTTTTCTCTAATCAAAACTCATTCAAAAAATCATCTTTCATCATTAGTATATATTCATCATTCAAAATGAAAACTTCTCTAAAGTTTACTCAAGTTAACAAAGCTCTTCATAAGTTCAACTCACATTCAGCCAACCACAAATTTTTCCAGCTCACTTCATCTATTTTCCTAAATATTATCTCACCAATCTATTATCTCATCATAATTCCATACTTGAGCTCACATTCAACCAACCATTCTCTGTTTTCCAACCATTTTTATCTACCGATCTACCCATTAAAGGTAGGACAGACCCTCAAATCCCTCAGAAACTTGGCTCCTGAAAGACAATTCAAACAGAACATGATTCATTCACTTATGCCTCCAAAGGTGTGTGCAGGGTTGTATGTGTATATTTGAAAGTTTGTGTGTGTGTGTGTGTGTGTGTGTGTGTGTGTGTGTGTGTGGGCATATAAAAAGTTCATTTCAAATTTTTAGCAGGAGTTAAGGGTGGAAGGATGGATGAGTTGTGTCGGTAGTTAAATGTGGAAGAATGGTTGGGAGATTATTTGTAGGAGAAAATAAATGAGTTTTATTATCATTTATGTAGTGTTTGTAAATGAGTGCTGATGTATCAAGAAGGATTTAGAGTTTCTTTAACCCTATCTTTTAAATAGAAATTTTTAGGTCATTATTGATTGTCGTCGGCCCCTATAGCTCCATGGTTGAGCATTAGACTAATTATCTAAAGTTACCGGGTTCGATCCCGTGTGGGCCGACAAATAGCACCTGTTCCACAGTGTGTTTCCGTTATATTAAATTTGTAGCAAGCGCTTTGATCTATAAGGAAAAACACTTTATAAATACCGCATTACATTACATATTGGATTAGGTTAATTGATTTTTGGATTGGTATTTAAATGCAATAATAAATGGATGAATATTTTATGTACTCAATTTTGGATAAATGATGAATCAAGCTGAGAATGAGTGCATAAAATGGACTAGATGGTCATTGAATAGGAGAGGCTTGTATTGTTTTAGTTGCTGTTTATAGCGCTATATAAATATAAATTTTGATTCTATATTTATTATTATTGTTTTTATTATTTTTATTATTATTATCATTGTGGATGAAGTCTACATGCATGGATAATTAGCAATGTTTTTGCACTTCTGTACCCTTTATAGGGTTTTAGAAATTTATGATGTATCTTATCGTTTTTATTGTTATTCTTATTTTTAAAATTTCAATTATTATTGTTTTTATTTTTTAGTTAACTAGATAGATGCGTTTGTTTCAATTATGGGTAAAATTAATATGCATAAAAATATATATAGATTGAAGACTTAAATACAAAGCTAGACAGACAGACAAATAGACTAAAACATTGACAGACAGACAAACAGACTAAAACAGACAGATTAACAAAGGAAGAATAAACAAACGGATAAGTACAAAAATAAATAGATTTAGATGAATTTAAACATCTTCGTCATCATCCTCATTTTTATCATCATCATCATCATCGTTGTAATCATTACCATCATTATCATCATCATCACCACCATTATCATCATCACCATCATCATCATGGTTATTCCATATATGTTTCCATGCTAGCTAAATTTTAACACACTACTAGAGGAATAGACTACCATGGAAAGAAAAATGTATGCAATAAGCTGGCTTTAAGATAGATGCTTCAGCAAAAGTAGCCTCTATAACTTTCAAAGTAAACACAGATATAACAATGCAAACAAAAAAACAGGAATGTGAAAAATGAAAAAAAAAAATAAACACAGTAAAAAAAACAAAAATTTAGAAAAAATTGAAAAAAGAGAGATATCTATATATACAGGCATATACAAATTTCATTTGTCATTTTTGAAGCTTTTCACAATCAAAATATAGCAAATACTACATATCCACAAACATACACACACACACACACACACACACACACACACACACACACATACACACACACACACACACACACACACACACACACACACATACACACACGCTTATATTCACATACACCTAGGTGGCTCAAGAGATTATGAGTGCCAAGGACGACGAGAAGAAGGCACCCGCTCCTACCGGTGACTCTGGCTTACTCACTTTTAGGTTATTATTATTTTTATTGTTTTTGATATTACTATTATTATTGATGTTGTTTTTCCATTATTATTTTCAATTTAATTTTCAATATTAATCATTATCATAGTTTTACGTCTATTTTCATGCTAGCATGGGTTTGACAACTCATAGTAGTTCTCACATATATACAATATAATTTAATATAAAATCTATAATATGGTATTTTCCAGAACTTCCCAGAATATTTTTCATCATATATCATCCTCATCATCATATAATGTATGATAAAATATCTTCCAGAACTTTCCACATGAGCAAGATGGAGGACGTGAGCATTTTGTTTGCAGACATCGTGGGTTTCACAAAGATGAGCTCAAACAAGTCTGCTGAGCATTTAGTTTCTCTGTTGTCTGATCTTTTTGGGAGGTTCGATGATATCTGTAACAAGTAAGTTGGTGGGTTATGGTTGAGGGCGCTTGGATGTATGGGTTGGTGGATACTGGTTGAAGGTGGATGGATGTATGGGTTGAGGTTGAGGTTGGATGGAAGTGTGGGTTGTGGTTGAGGGTGGGTGTATGGGTAGTTGGTTAATGAGAGGCTGGTGGGTGGATGACGGTTCAGAGGGGGTGGGTGACACTTAATGGTTAGAGAGTGGCAGTAAATGTGAGATGAGTCGATGATGCGTTATAGGTACGCAGACTTGATGAGTTTTTCTGAAAGATTGTTAGGTGGTTGGTGGTATTCTTTTTAGTTAGTTTCAGTTCCAATTCAAATTCATTATTTCTTTGTTTTACTTACTTATACTATTATTATTCTTATTATAATTATTATTTTGTTTACTTTTTTTTAATGTTTATTTTTTCTAATCAGTATGTGTATATTGATAATCTGTACACTCAAGACTTAATATCACTGCTGTAAATGCTGCTTATAATGTAAGATATGTTAATAAAATATTTATAAATAATAAAAACAATAAAAATAGTAATAAAAATAATAATATCAAAAAAAAATAATATTAATAATAATGATAATGATAACAATAATAAGTAATAATATAAAAAGAATATTAGAAGCATTAATAAAAAGTAGGTAAAAATAATACTATTATTATTATTACTAACAAATTAGAATAATGATGCATGCAAAGAGTTAAAAATACTATGTCAAAAAGTTATCTGATTTTAACTCACTATTTATTTCCATGGCTGTAATTAAGCTATCAATATAATAATAGTAGGAATAATAAAAATAATAGAAATATCAATTTTAATAATATTAATAGGGTTGAAAAAAGAAAGATAAGTAATCATAAACAATAATAATCAGAATGGTAATAATAATAGTAATATTATTATTATAGAACAAACAGGAAAATAATATAAATAATGCAGATATCAACTATTGTAAAAATTGAAGTATTAATAAGAAGAATATTGATTGGTTTTCATAGGAAATAAAAATAACTTTTTTTGAATATTCATTACAAATACCTGCAATCAAACGCACAGAGCTTTTATTATTTTATGATTTATATTATTTTTTTATCTTTAAAAATTTAACTTATTTTTATGAGTTTTATTATTATTTTTATTTATAAAAATTTCTATTTTTTTATTATTTTTATTTATAAAAATTTAAATTAGTTTTTTTACTCGTTTTTATTTATAAAAATTTCAATTATTTTTTCATATTAAATTTCCTCCATCATTTCATGACTCCATCTGGAATTTTTTTCAAAAACCATATAATTAAAATTGTTCCCAAGTTATTTCTTTTTTTTATGTCAAATGCACAAATTATGTATTAATGCGGGTGTCCTTTAAAGAAACTGTGGAATGACTGTATGCATAAAATTAATAGGAAATCTCATTCTCATTAAATTCATACAAATATATGAAAAACAAGCATTTTTAAAAAATATAGGGGAATAATCATATTAATATAATTAATATTCAAACCATAAAAAAGAAAATCACATGTATATATGTTTAATTGCTAGTTTAATGTTAGATAAGAATTTCTTTTGTTGCAACACATTGCGAGCAAAACCTAGCAATTAAACAAGGAATCGAAATAATTATATATAGCAATAATAATAGTAATAACAACAACAACATTAAAAATAATAATAATAATAAAAATAATAATGTTATTATTCCAGACACATCATGTTTTTTTTCAAATTTTCACTTTCAAAATTAAACTTTGAAAACATCAATTGAGGATTCATACATTTATTTAAAAGAAAAGCTATATTTTTTGATAAGTATATGCTTATCATAAAACGTTAGCATGATAAGGCTATAATTATCGAAAAATAGAGCTTTGCTTTTAAATAAATGTATGAATCCTCAATTGATGTTTTTAAAGTTTAATTGCCATACAAAACATACATAAGATGTCTCTGAAAAGTTATATAAAAAAACTCTCAAAATTATACGTTCATTCTGCCAACGAACTCTGTTTTCCGATTGGTTCAAAGTTATAGATATTCAAATTAACATTCATTTACATCATATAACCCTTATATCAACTTTTCTACATCATTCATTCGTTATATCACTTCTTCAATGTTATATAGTATCATTTACAATGTTATATAGTATCATTTACAATGTTATATAGTATCATTTACAATGTTATATAGTATCATTTACAATGTTATATAGTATCATTTACAATGTTATATAGTATCATTTACAATGTTATATAGTATCATTTACAATGTTATATAGTATCATTTACAATGTTATATAGTATCATTTACAATGTTATATAGTATCATTTACAATGTTATATAGTATCATTTACAATGTTATATAGTATCATTTACAATGTTACATAGTATCATTTACAATGTTATATAGTATCATTTACAATGTTATATAGTATCATTTACAATGTTATATAGTATCATTTACAATGTTATATAGTATCATTTACAATGTTATATAGTATCATTTACAATGTTATATAGTATCATTTACAATGTTATATAGTATCATTTCAATTTTATATAGTATCATTCACAAGCGTTTGATTCAGCCAATAAAGGTGTTTCTTTAGTAAGGGTGTCGTTACAGAGCAATTTATTTCAAATAAATTGACGTGAAATCCATTAAAATGCCTTTGAAATACCATTGAAAGAAATAAATATATTAACAAATATCTAAACAAGCACGTCAACTTCAAATCATTTGTGTGGAGGTCCCCAAAGCAGTGATAGAACATTAGAAGGACATTTTAAAAACCTCAACGTCATTTATATATATAAATATATTATATATATATATATATATATATAGTAATAAATGTTAGTACACAATAGATTTTAATATTCATATATATTAATATAGGATATATTTAATATATAATGTATGCTAATATCAATATATATGGTATGTTAACATTAATATTTAATATATACTTATATGAAATAGATGATAATATAAGCGCTTTTTAAGAAGTTTTTTCGTCCATTGCGCTCTATAAAAATCTTCATAATAATAACCATAATATATTAATATAATACTTATTAATAAATTTATTAGTTTTAATAAATATGCGTGACTGCTTTCACGCACGTTAATTTTACCCTATATTTGGTCGCGTCTTTCATTCTTATTGTATGTCATTTGTTTTGTTTCACTGAGTTTCATTGTGTTTGATGGTGTGTACTATAACTAGTTTCAGGAAAATATAAATAGCTGAATAGTCAAAGTAATAAAAATAATAATGATATAAATAATTAAAACAAAAAAAAATAGAATTCCAACAATAACACCAATGTTAATAATGTTAGTGAAAATACACAAAGTAAATTTAAAATGGTGCGAAGGCAAGTTGGTTTTTGGTTTGATCCTAATTTGACGTAATTATTTCCCGCCTTTTATTGCAGTTTTATGACTTTTCATGCCATTTGGGATCTTTGTTGATGTTATAATAAAAATGATACCGAAAAATAGAATAAAAATATAGAAAGTATTATAAAATAATAAGCATATTAAAATAGAATATAAAATATGAAACTACAAAATATATATTTTTTTAAATGCATAAACGACGAAAATAGATTCCTCATTTTGGTCTTTTGAGATAATAATCATATAAAATGAAAAGTTTTAAAAACAAACAAAAATCGCAGACAAATGAGTAGTTATATTCAAAAGTACGAAGCTTCTCATCGAAAGTTAAATTATCACGTGCACAAAGTATTTTAAAAATACAATAATTGTTAAAAATAAAAGAATGCTTCAGAACAATTTTGAAATAAAATATTATAAAGAAAAAAAAAGAAAAATTTTGTTTTTTAAAAATAAAATTCGAATAAATGGTATAATATGCTTTTTTTGAAACATCATTTATAATATAAACAATAAAAACCACACGATACAAAATATTCATAATTGTATAAAATATAAAAAACACTGAAAATTGAATAAGTATTGAACGAAATACAAAAGTATTGCATACAATTCAAATCTGATGCTTAGCTTCACAAGCTTCTCGCAAGTGGAACTCCCCTTATCGAGTGGTGTATATAAATGAGGTGAACATTATTAATCAAAAGTTTACAGAAAAAAACTTAAATGATCAATAAAAAAAACAAAACAGTAAAACTTATTAAAATCAATAATTAAATAAACTTGATATAAGAGCAAAATAGGAGATGAACTAAAACTCAACCCAATGTAATCAAAAATACTCATTGAAAACAAGTAACAAAAACTAAACGAAAAAAAACAGATGATGAAGAGAAGATAAAAATAAATCAGTTTGGTTTGTAGTTTTGTTATTCCGCCCAGTTTTACGCAAAAAATAGAAAACAATCTGTTTCTAAAAATATTTTCCATTTGGTGTGTGTTTTCGTCTGCGAAACTAATGAAAACAATAAAAATGGTAATAAAATAATTATTAATGTGAAAATAATAACAAAAAAATAATGGAACAATGTTAAAATTTGATCTATTTTTTTTTATTATCTCTATAAAAAAGCTTTTGTTTTTTTTGTTCATGAGAAGAAATGCAAAAATATTAAAAAGATGGAAAAAAAATTAATTTTAGTATAAAGAATAATATTACTTTTTTTTGTTTTAAGAATAATAATAATAATGGTAGTAATAATAATAATAATTATCTTAATGTTGTTATTACTATGATTATTATTATTAGTTTTATTATTATTATTCTTAAATTAGAGACGTGTTTCATGTTGTTTCTTTGTAGTTCGCCATTATGTATTTATCACCTTATGACGTTTCAAACTTATTATATTTTTTTCTTTCAATTATTATTTTTTTTAAGCTTTTTTATTATTCTTTGATGCGTTTTTATAAAGTAATTTTGCAACATTATTAAGAACAACAAAACAAAAAAAACTTATGTTTATTCTTATTTCTATTGTTTTTAATATCCTCGTTTTTATTCGTTTTTTATTGTGTTGTGTTCCATCTCACCAGTTCATGGCATTTTTTATTTCTTCTTATTTTTTATCATCTTTTAACTAGCAACCTTTTCAGTCCTTTTCATTATTGCTCTATTTTGCACTAGTTTCACGTCAGTTTTTTTCATAATCTATTCATTTCTTGCTTCACTTTCTCCCATTACCACTTTTTTTATATCAGCAAAAATCTGTTTTATTTTTTTATTATTCTTATCAATTCATTTGTCACTTTAATATCATTATGTTGCCCAATGAAAGCTTGGATGCACCTCTGTTGTTATCAACATCATTACCATCAGAAATTTCTCCTTTTTTTCATTTTTTGATTATCACTTCATTTTTTACTTTTATACCACCATCAGCATCAGTAAAACATCCTTCCAATTTCTTTCATTATCAGTTATTTTTACTTTAATGTCATTATCATCAGTATTATTTTTATAAACAATATCGAATTTATTTCAATATCTTTAAGTTCACAATTACCTTCATATCGATTAGTTTATTTGACACTTGATCGTTTTCAACTCATTTTTATGAAGATGACGATGATGATATTGATGATAATGATGAGAGGGATCGGGATAATGAATATGATGGTAGGATGACGATGATGATATTGGTGGTGGTGATGATGATAATGATGACGCTGATGTTGATGATTCTCACTATGATGATGATTCTCACTATGATGATGATGTTGATAAACTCATCCATCAAACATGCATCATAATAGACCTATGGGTTATCAAACCTGTAGTTTACCACAGATTGTTTCATCGTCATTTTTGCAACCTGTTCACCATACAAACGTCTAGAAAAATCTTTAAAAATCAAAACAACACACACACACAAACACAGGTGCGGATGTGAAAAAATCAGTACTTTGGGAGACTGTTACTACTGTGTGTCTGGCTGTCCCGTACCTAAGGCAGATCATGCTAGGTGCTGTGTTGAAATGGGATTGTCTATGTGTATCGCTATAAAGCAGGTTTGGTGGGTAAATGGTTGCTATTGGTGTGGTGGGGGTTATGGTGGTGGTGTGGTTGGTTGGTTTTTATTGGTATGGGTGGGGTTTATGGTTGAGGGACTGGTTTTTTATTTCAACCTTCATCTACCAAACGCAAACAATTTCCAAACAACTTCCAAGACACACACACACGCACACAGTTCGACGAAGACCACAAAGAAGAGGTGAACATGAGGGTGGGAGTGCACACGGGCACTGTGTTATGTGGCTTGGTAGGTACCAGAAGGTTCAAGTTTGATGTGTGGTCCCATGATGTCACTATTGCTAACTCTATGGAGTCTGAAGGTGGGTGAGAAGTTGAGAAGGAAGGGTAGGAGGTTGAGGAAGGAAGGGGAGAATTATGGTGGAGGAGGGAAATTGGGTGTTTGCATGGTGTTCAATGGAAGAGTGTTATGCTAGTATGGAGTAGTTCAGCTCAATGGAAAAAAGTTATGGCGCAATGAGGTGATAAAAGAGAGCTTATGGTTATATTAAGTGGTGGTGTTGTAAAGAAATAGTGGAAAAGATGTGGTTTAAAGAAACATTAGGTTTGGTGAGGTTGAAAGTGAGATAAGGGTGAGTTAAGGAAAGTTGGCTGAGGTTAGGGGAGTGGGTGGTGGTGAGGTATGGAGAAAGATTATGTAGGGGTTGGGGTTTGGTTGTTTGTGGAAATTGGCAACAGATAATGGGGGTCTGTCTTGAAAAGTTGTAATTGGTTTTTGTGTGGTTTGAATATTACAAACACTGAATCACTATAAATAGGTTTTCCTGGTTAATTATTGCTTATTTATAGGGTATTTTTTCGTTTGTTCGACAAAAAGTTAATTACTTTTTTGAAACTGTTCACTCTATTAATTGGTATATAATTCCGAATGTTCTTTTTTAAATTAACACACACACACAAACACAGCCAACATCCCATCTTTACACCCATACACATCAAGCCAGCACTAACATTGACTCAAAGTTACGCCAAATCATTCACTCATCCTTTCATCCATCTTCACTTTTCCAACACATTGTTATCTTCCCATTACATTACTATCTACTCATCTCTGCTTATACCCACTCAGATCATCATCCCCCATCTACATCATTCATTCAACAACATCTCAGGCTTACCAGGTAGGGTGCACATATCAGACCCCACATACCAGTTTGTGAAGGATGATTATGTGGTCGAGAAGGGGGAGCCTGTTCCAGGTGGGTGTGGGAATGGAAAGGGTTATGAATGGGTAAGGAGGAGTTGAGGTATAATATGAAACATGGATGAAGTGAGTGGAAGGGAGAGGTGAGGGTATGTGGAGTGCAAGGAATGGTGTGAAGTGGTGTGCGGTGAACAAAGATGGGAGGTGAGGACTGAGGTGTGAGATGTGTTTGAAGTGGTGTGGAACGTGAAGTGTGGCGTCGGTGTGGGTTAGGATGGGTATGATTATGACTTGGCGGGATGGCTGTAGTGAGCAGGGGTGAATGGCGCCATTTTGAGGGGTAGTATGATGTGGTGGGATTCGATGATTGTTGCTTGACTGCTAATTGATGCAAATAATAAAAATGTCTTTAAGTTGTGTGATAATAGCAATGAGACATGAAAAAAGTTTTAGCTGGGAAAATATAGCAAAAAAAATAATAAAAACAAAATTAATAATAGCAATAATAACAAAGGATAAAATAGATATTAGCAGTTTTAAAGTAATGAAAAAACTTTAAAAATCTCGAAAACATCAAAAAATGTTGGTTTATTGGTTTGTTATTTTTACCTAACGGGTATTTTTCATGGTTTAGGAGTGGCTAATCATATTGTTTTTGGAACATAATTGTCTTTGCATGTTAAAACTCTGAGTTTTTTTTGTCTGTCTGTTTATCTATCTTACATTTATCTTTTATTAATTCTTCAATTCAAACATTTTTCCCATCCTTTTTCATCTTTTTTTTAATTCTATAGTTCCTTCACATCTCATCGATTCATTTACATGAAGTTATATGTCAATTGCTTATTTTTTTTATTCTCCATTTTACAAGGTTTTCTTATAATTCCATCTATTTTTCATCACTTCTTCATCCATTTTTCTAATCTTCTCAATCTTTTCATTCACACGCCTATCCATTAATCCTTAAACGATTTATCCATCTATCCATCTTACTATGCAACCATCCATCAATCTTTCCATCAATCTCGCTGTAAATAAATTATCATATAAAATCTCTCAACCATCTGTTATTGGTCCACTTATCTACCTATTCATCGTCTAATAATCTTGTTATCTTCACAATTGTTACATCCATCTTCACTATCCAATTATGTGGCAAATCCTTTTATTATTATTTTATTATTATTTATTTTTTTTATCTATTATTATCTGTTTTTTCTTCATTATTGTTAATATTCTTCTTATAATGCCATTTTATTACGGTTATCATAACAATTCCCTATATAATAGCCAGCATGTAATTTGGCTTTGAGTTTTATGGCTGTATCTTCCAACCCATGCTAGCATGGGAACGAATGGGATGATGATGGTGTTAGTGAAGATGATGATGATGATGTTGGTGGAGATGATGAGGATGACGATGATGGTGAAGATGATGAGAATGACGATGGTGGTAGTGGTGGTAAAGATTTATTAATTTTATTTGTTTCTCATATTAGTTATTTGTTTCTTATATTATTTTTTCGCATTCAATCATAATAATAAATTGTATTATTATTATTGTTATTGTTATTAGCACATTTCAACCCAATTGATAGAGAGGTGCATTATCGATGAATTAGAAATAGAGTCGATACTTACTTTTTCATCCTATATTTAGGGATGTTTATCCCTTATTATTGTTAATATTATCATTATTTTTTCCATTGTTATCACCATTATTATATTTTTCTTTTTATTTTTTTCTATAATTTCATGCGTTTTCTTTTAATTTCTTTTTTTCGTTTTTATCACTCTTCGTCATTTTTCTTTTCATCTTTGTTTTTCCCAATTTAATTCTTTCCATTATTTATTGTTATTTTTCAATTATTTTTTAAATTTATTGTTTTTTTGTAGCTCTATTCGTATTATTATTCCTTATTATTCATGTTGTTTTTATTATTATTTTTATTATTGTTTAATTCATCAAGAAACCCTTTTCTTTAGCCCCCATCATTTTTCATTAGTTTATTATTATTGAAATGATTTTTCCTATTATCAGCTAATGTCAGGCTATTATTTTTATTATTATTATTGTTTTGATTATTATTCATTTTTGCTCCCCCATCCTGTATCTAGCGATATTGTTCGTTATGTTTTATTGATTCGTTGGTGCTCAATTGATTTATTTTTATTCTCATTATTATTATTATTTCTGTCATTTCTATTTTTGTGTTTCCCTTATTATATCAGTTATCCACTTTTTTTCTATTTTTTTTTAGTATGATATTTCATCAATATTTTTTCCTTTTTTGTTTCTTATTTTATTTTTATTTTTCCTAATCATTTTATTATTATTAAATTCCTTATGCGCATTTCAACACGGTAAGCAAAAACGTTTCAAATTACAATAATCCAACAAGTAATTTTAAATATTTATATTAAGAATAATAATTTTTTTTCTAAAAATTAGTTACAAATAATTATTCAAAAAAATTTTGGAAATAAAAATGTCAGTTTTTTTTCCGATTTTGTGTTCGCTGCTTTTGTTTGCGAGCCTTGCTCTTATTAATGCAAAAAGTTTTAGTTTTTTACGTTTCATTGTTTTTTTATACTTTTTATTACATCATAATTATTTTTCTACATTATCAGTATTCTTTTTTTCATCACCCTTAATATTGTTGTTTTAATGGTTAGTTTTATTTTTCTTTTTGTCATTATTTCCATTTTTATTGTTATTGTTATTATTTTTGTTGTTTTGCTAGTTTTGTTATTATTATTATTGTTTTCATCATTATTTTTTTATTATGTTTATTATAAAGGTTGTTATTGATGAGCATACCCCTGGGAGATCAACTTACTTAATGACTTTAGCTATCAATTTGATTTTTAATAATAATTATAACTATAAAAATAATAACAATAATGATAGAAATAATAAACATAGTTAAAATAAGAATGGCCATTACAAAAAATAATTATTTAA
Organism: Pterobdella sp. o SKG-2022; assembly: GCA_964035795.1. NCBI lineage: Eukaryota > Metazoa > Annelida > Clitellata > Hirudinida > Piscicolidae > Pterobdella > Pterobdella occidentalis. The sequence continues at coordinate 3,942,277 of OZ038327.1, forward strand.
TTATGGTTTTTAACCTGGTAAACACCAAGATCATAACCTTTAAACTGTCAATAATGGTGTTTATTTATCTATATTTATTTTTTTTGTGTATTTGTTTCTTTAATTTTTTTTCTTTTTTTCTTTTTTTTTTCCTGTATTCCTATTTGTGTTTAATTTTTTTCTCGGTCTTCTTTATATTTGTATGAATATTTTCATTTTTGTCTGTTTTTTTTTCTGTGTTTCAATTTTCATTTTGATTTTTTTTTGGATTTTTTATCTGTTATTTTGGTATCTTTATTTTTAATGGCTGTTCTCGATAAAAAGACCACTTTCAAAATTCTAGTTCTATTTTACTGTGTTCTTTCAATTTATTTTACTTGAAGCACATTGATGAGAATCATACTGAATTAATGATAATAATAAATATAATAACAATAGTAATAATAATAATAATATAATTATATTAATAATAATGGTAATGAAACAATGAAGCTATTAAAACTAAAAAGTTACGAAGGACTTAACAGAAATATGTATAACACAAAATTTTCCACTACTGTTCGAACGAATGAACGCTGGCAATATAAATGATGAGACTAATCAAATTTAAAAGCCAACTTAACCTGGAACATGCTTTAACCTTGCTACTGAGAATAAAAAAAATAACAAAGAATAATATGAATAAAAATATCAATAATAAGTAGAAAAATTGCAATTCATAAAAATAATACTTAATAAGTGAGAATATTAATTAATAATATAAATAAAATACTAATATATATGAATATCTAATGAGAAAGAATAATTATAACTAATACGAAAAAATAATAAATAAGAATAAAAATAATTAAAAAACAATTAAAAAATAAATAAAAATAATATTAGAAATATACTTTTAAAAATAAAATCCGAATATGGAGGACACAAATCAGACCGACATCAAATTAAAAAAATGAAATCAATAAAAACAAAAAAGTAGATAACATAGTAATATTTCCTATCTATCTTTCCAGAAGTTTTTCTATCGATCTACCTACCTACCTATCTATCTTTCTTTCTATCTATCTATCTATCTATCTATCTATCTATCTATCTATTTATCTATCTATCCATCTAGCTCTCTATCTTTCTATCTATTTTCTCATCCCTCTACCTACCCACCCATACAGACATAAAAGGCCATAAGACCCTCATTGAATGCTTCGACAACAAGACCCAGCAGTACATCGTGCAACATATCTCCAAGGAAGGAGGTGTGTGAGGATGATAATAATAATAATAATAATACGAACTTTTATAATAATGCTGAAAAAATCTAATGATGATGATAATGATAATATTAATAATAATAATGGCGATGATGATGATAATAATGATAACAATAAAGACAATTTTTTATCATTATTCTCTTATTTTTCTACCTCTTCCTCTTTCTTCTTCTTCTTCTTCTCCTCCTCCTCCTCCTCCTCCTCCTCCTTCTCCTCCTCCTCCTCCTCCTCCTCTTCCTCCTCCTCTTCCTCCTCCTCTTCCTCCTCCTCTTCCTCCTCCTCTTCCTCCTCCTCTTCCTCCTCCTCTTCCTCCTCCTCTTCCTCCTCCTCTTCCTCCTCCTCTTCCTCCTCCTCTTCCTCCTCCTCTTCCTCCTCCTCTTCCTCCTCCTCTTCCTCCTCCTCTTCCTCCTCCTCTTCCTCCTCCTCTTCCTCCTCCTCTTCCTCCTCCTCTTCCTCCTCCTCCTTTCTTCCCCCCACAGAGATCGACACGTGGTTCATAGTAGACAGAAAACCCCATATTGTTCCCTTCGTTAAAGACTCCGAACTACAAGTACCCATGAGCGGTCTGACGTCACATCCCCCTCCTTCGACCGATGCTTCTAATAAAGAGATTGATGAGGTGGGTGGTTTTTGTGGAGTTTGAGGGTGAAGTGGATGGGTGGTATAGGAGTGGAGTGGGTGGGACGAAATAGTGTAAGGAAGGGGACAATGTTTTCATAGTTTTATAAGCTCATATGATTTAGTGCTTATATGACTTTAGGGAAATGGAATGGGTTGTAGGAGGTGGTGTTGGGGGGGAGGGGGTTAAAAGTTTTCAAGGTTGTATGCAATATTTCATATTTAAAAAATTTTTTTTATTCATTTTTTGTTATTTTCATCAGAAAAAATTTGATTCTTTATTCTGAAAACTCTGGTCTATAAAAATCGATTAATATATATAATTATTAAAAATAACCTTTTTATTTCTATTTGATTTAATTCAGCAATAGTTATCGTTTAAAGAAGTCGTTCAATTTATGTGTTATAATTGATTAGCTTCATTTTTTCAAAAACTATCATTGTATTTCCCATCTCCTTTTAATATTGTATTTTTCTACGGATAATGCCTATTAATAATGTATTTCTCAACTCAATTTATTTTTTTCTTGGTTACTTTTGTATTCACCTATCTATTAATAATGTATTTTCTTGCAGAAAGCTCCATCGACTCATTTATTGACTGTCGCAAATAAGGAAAGCTCAGGTGAAATGGATAAATTCCTATTTTGTATAGGGTTGAAGGCATTTTGCCAGTGAATATAAAGATGAGTATAAAAAAAAAATTTTTATAAATACCACTCTCACCACCCAAACCACTCTCGCTACCAATACCACCCTCGCCACTCAAGCCATCTAACCCACCATCGTCACCCAACAGAACCGCTAGCTAAGCACTTGGGAACAACAGAAGGAGATAGTGAGTTGGTTGAATGTATGAAGGAATGTGTGGATCTGCAGAACCACTTATACAGACCTCCAATCAATAGAGTCACTCTCAACTTCAATGATAAAGGTAAGTGGAGTTTTAAGGTGCTGGTGAGGTGTAGTTGTGGGATGTTTTGACCAGTTATTGCATAAATATTACCTAACACAAAATCAACCACTTCTACACAACCAACAACCACATCACAACCATCTCCACACAGACATCGAAAGCAGATTCAGGAGTCATTCTTCCCGCCAAGATCCCACCCAAGAACATTTGACAAGCACAAGATCGCAGGCACAGCACAATAACCTCTTCGACTTGCTATTTGCTGTCACCTTTTACTTGCTAGTGTCAGTAGCTTGTATTGTGGTGTTGCATGTGTCCGTGGTATTCTGGGTCGTGTTTGCGATATGTTTGGTTTTGCAGTTGCTTTTGTTGATCTTGGCTTTGCTGCGGTCGTTCAGCGCCTCTTTAGCGGGTCTACAGAGAGTTTTGGCGGGATGGAGTGTTCACCACGTGGTACACCTGCTTCTTCTTCCTCTTCCGGTCGTGACTGTTTTCGCAGCGTTTTCTTGCCACAAAGACGAGCATCCAACAGTAAGGTCCTTCTACACCACTCCCATTCCTGACAACCAATCATCAAATGGGTTTTTGGCTACTCAAGACATCCCATTGGACCGCCATATTGACCTATTTTACTGCATCGCCCTTTTGATCTCAATACTGCATTTCTGCAACTCCACCATGGTTTCAAGTTGTTATAAAAATCTTTTGGCACTCATTTCCGGTATCATCTTCATCATCATCGTGCTGGTAAACTTGTGTTATGAAGGTCATAACATAACTGAAGATCCTTTCGACAATACAACCACTTCAACCTATCAAGAACCATCAGCCGCCGTAACTGACAAACTATTTATAGTAGCATATCCTTCTCTGTTCTCGTGGATATCCCACCCAACAATCCTCTCTTTTGAACTCATCCTCGTCGTCATCCTCCTCCTCCTCCTTATCTTCTTCATCAACCACTGCATCGAAATCGCTTTCAGATTGTACTACTATGCCCAGCATCAGGTGGGTATTTATAGACCTCATGAATATGCAATTCTGGTAATGTTGTTTTCAGTTTTCATGAATATTTTTACTGTTTTGAATCTTTGATAAAGCTTTCAGATTTATATAAAGATATTTTTCTTCGTGAGTTTTTCACGGATAATCTTTTATTAATCTAACATTTTTATTTATACATAATTACTATGCTAAATATAGCTCTTATGAATATTAATGAGGTTTTATAACGGTGTTTCATGCATAAGGGTTAATTCAATAAGGCTATTTTAACATTATTCCGTCATTTTTATTCTGGTTTTTCGATCTCATGAATATTCATTTTTATTTTTGGTGCCTTGTTCGATCGAATTAAAAATAGCCTTTTTTTCTTTTATTAATGAAGAAAAATCAAAATTACTGGGATGACTTTTGTTATATGTAATAATGAGAATAATAAAAAATAATAATAATAATGAGAATAATAATAATGCTGAGAATACTAATAATAATGAGAATAATACTAATAATAAAAATAAGTGAGAATAATTAAAGAATTGAATGGTATTAATGATAAAATTATCACAAAGTAGAATGTATATTCATATTGATTTTTATAAACCACTGTGTCACTGTAACTTTCATTTTTTTTCATTATGTTTCAAGTCTAATTAAATATAAAAATATATATTTATAGTTGAATTCCGTTTCACTTTTTAATAACAAACAATCTTCAACACCTGTATTAGATTTTAATTAAGCTACCTCCACAAAATATAAATGTTTTTTCTATTATTTTGCTATTTCCATGTTTTTCAATGATCTTTTGATGAATTTTTTTTTCTTATTTTGTTTCCTTCAAAGTAGAAAGACTCCAATTAAATATTTCAAATGGATACCATTTAATTTTGCTTTGCACAGGAAAAGGAAGAGAAAAACAAAATCCTAAAGGAGAAAGAGCAATCTGATTGGTTGGTTGTTTAATGATAATAATAATAATAATAATAATGAATTATGGCCAAGTTGAATTTGTCGAAAGTTTTAGTTTTTTGCAAAAATATATGTATCTAAATCTTCCTCATTTTACGATAAAAATCACGAAAATAATAATAACAACAACAACAATAATAATAAAGTATGTAGTTTTTCAATGGTATTGAGTATGTGCTTTTTATTGTTCTTATTTTTTAGGCGTTTAGCTGCCAATAAAACAACAGTTATAATTTTAGACCTTCTCTGGTCTTTATTGCACATTTTTTGTTGTATTCTATTGCCATCATTATTATTATTATTATTGTTGTTGTTATATTCATTTATTTTTTTTAAGTATTGTTATCATTAATTTGTGTAAGTGTTTTCATAATCATCATTATTATTGTTATTGTTATCAAGATAAAAAATGTTCATCACTCTTATTGTTATTTTTTTCAGGCTGTTACACAACATTGTACCGGAACATGTTGCAAATGAACTTAAGAATAACAAATCCTATTGTGAAAACCATAAAGTGGGTAGATAGATAGATAGTTAGATAAATAGATAGATAGATAGGCAGACAGATAAAAATATATATTTATATATAAACACCCAAACAGGAAGTAGGAGTGATATTCGCCAAGATATCCAACTTTGATGATTTCTATGATGAGTCATATGAAGGAGGTGAGTCATCATGTTATGAATGCATGAACAAATGGTGGACACAATACAATACAATTACGAATAAGTTTAAAGTGGCATTGACTTCAGGAGTTTCTACGCCACAGATAGAAGGATAAGTGAATGATTGCTGATAATTAATCGATAAATATTTCTCCTTATATTCCGTTTATTTACCTGCCTCTTCCCCTCCCCCCAACCTCCAAAAGGCAAGGAGTATTTGAGGGTGTTGAACGAATTGATGGGAGACTTTGAAGAGTTGTTTGATCTGCCCCAGTTCAAGGACGTTGAGAAGATCAAGACGATTGGGTCATGTCTAATGGCGGCTTCTGGTCTTAACAAGAAAACTAGGCAGCAGGTGTGTGTGTTTGTTTGTGTGTGTGTGTGTGTGTGTGTGTATTTGTGTGTGTATTTGTGTGTGTGCGTGTGTGTGTGTGTGTGTGTGTGTGTGTGTGTGTGTGTGTGTGTGTGTGTGTGTGTGTGTGTGTGTGTGTGTGTGTGTGTGTGTGTGTGTGTGTGTGTGTGTGTGTGAATTTTCCGTTTGTTACTATACACCAGGTGTCTTGTTTTTTTTTTTTCGTATTTTTTTTAGTTTTTAATGTTTTCTCCACATGTTTTCAAATATCTTGTTCCTGTTTTTCTCACTTAATTACACAGTTTTTAAGTTCATTCAATTCCAAATTAATCGAATCTTCAAGCTTTAACATAGGGAATTTTTCCAACTTTAAATAAAAATTAAGTGATTTGCTGTCAGTTGTTGTTGTGTGTTTTGAATTTTTTGTGTTTCGGCATGTTTTTCTGTTTTTTTTTTCTTCAAATGAAAATTTGTTTTGTGATCTTTTTTTTTTTTTTATTTTTTATATTTTTTTTGTTTTCAAGTTTTCTGTGTGTACAAAATTTTGCGCTAACTTCAAAAAATTCATTGAAAAATATTTTTTAAATGATTGCAAAAATACCAAAACCCTAATAAGCTCAAACATCACCGTATCAAAATTATTATAATTATTATTGTTATTTTTGTCATTATTTTTATTTTTTTTATTTTACCCACCCTCAGAACAAGGACCCGTTGGCTCATTTGTATGCACTCATTGACTTCGCCGTCTCCATTATCGACAAGGTGCTAATAATAGTACAATAATAAGAATAATAATAATAATAAATAAAAAATATCAGCAATGTGATATAATAATAATAATGGTAATAATAATATTAATATTAATGATAGTAGTTATTATTATGTATATAATGTAGAACATAACAATAATCAGAAGAAAGAGACGATAAAAATAATTATAATATTTTTCAACTTTCATTGTTAGTAAAGGAAACGGGCTAATCTCATAAAATGGTACTTTAAGTCGCTAAACGACTAAAAAACAAAATTTTTATTTCACTCGATAGGTGGAGGCGTTTAACCAGGACATCTTCAACTTCAACTTCGAGATGAAGATCGGTCAGTTGAAAATGCTACCATTCCATCAATATTAGTTACACTTTCACTCATCATAATCATTACTATCATTATTTTACATCCGTTTTTAATGCTAGCATTGGTTGGACAAGTTCTTATTTCACTCATATTAACAAGATAATCTACCACATCACGCTGAATACCACGAAATTAAATCCACAAACTCCATTCACCACACCACATTATATACCCATCAACCAACTCTTCTACCCCACTACGCCTAGCCACCCAACATCACTACACCCCTCACTCTACACTCACATCCACCCATTAACCACACCTTTCCACAACCATTTTTATACACCACCACACCCTTCCGCACCAACCCTCCCACACCACAGGGTTCAACAGTGGTGAAGTGACAGCGGGCGTTATAGGGACAGAAAAGTTGTTGTATGATATATGGGGGGATACTGTCAATATATCTTCCCGTATGTATTCTACAGGAGTACATAACAAGATACAGGTCTGTGTGTGTGTGTTTGTGTGTGTGTGAGTGTGTGTGTGTGTGTGTGTGTGTGTGTGTGTGTGTGTGTGTGTGTGTGTGTGTGTGTGTGTGTGTGTGTGTGTGTGTGTGTGTGCGTGTGTGGCGTTAGCTTATACCTTTTTTATACCTTCAAACGTACATTTCTCAAAACCGCTTTGCCACCTTCAGGTGACAGAAGACATGGCGAAGAAACTTGGTGATAAGTTTGACTTTGAGTACCGTGGTCAGACGTTTGTGAAGGGTAAGGGTGACATGAACACCTACTTGCTTGTTAAGAAGAAGAAGGGAGCTACGTGGAGTTAAGAAGGTGAAAGAAAAGATGGTGATGATGAAGAGGAAGATTGAAGAAGAAAGAAGAAAATGAGGATGAAAAGAAAAGAATATGAGATGAAGATTGAAGATATAGGGAGAAATGAATTTGAAGATTTACAGTTTGAAAAGAAAGGAATAAAAGGATGATTATGATAAGAATCATTTAAGATATATAAGTTTTTAGGCAGAAAATCTAAAAAAGAATATAGAATGAATAACGAAGAAGAAAGGAAGAGAAATAAGAAAATGACGTTAAAATGAAGAAAAACGAGGAAGAAAACAAAGAGTTAATTAAATAAGGGGTCCACATAGTATTGTTTCTCTCTCTGTTGATATGGCTAGCATGAGGAAGGACATTGTGGTAAATAGAAGGGTAATATTAAGGTGAATAATGATTCAATTACAATGTTTCTTACGGAGGAAAAAGTTGATGGATGAAAGATCAAAAATAAGATCTCGATGAAGAAAAAGATGAAATAGGGACATTTTAAAAAATTATCAGAACAAATTATATTTTTTATTCAAAAGTTTACTTTCTTCTAACATCACTAACCGCGTGGTTTGGGCTATAAGCTTTTTAATTATTTATTCATTCATTATATATTCATGTCGATGCAATCATGCTATTTATAGAATGTTCATGAATATTAATTATGTTGTTTATATAATAATTAGAATGCTATTTACAGACTATCCATGAATATTAGTTATTTCATTTATAGGATCATTATGATACTATTTATAGAATTTTGTGCATATTTATCATGAGTATTTATAACATTTTTTGAAGACTTCATTTTATTCATATAATCATCAATATTATCAATGACGCAATCTTAATATTAAGCACTTCTATTTATAGATTATTAATGACGAATTTTTTTTTATATAAAGAAACTATATATATATATAAGTAAACCATAAGACAAAGGTGTTCAATAGCTTAGTGTGGAGTTTTCCGACTTTCTACTGGTATCTGTTAAATACATTTCCAACAGTGGATTGTTCTATCATGAGAAGCTTCCTTATGGGTTCTGATCACCTTTGTTTTAGTACTTATTTGTAGGTTAATAAACTCTAATGCTATTTATAGCTTTTTATGACTCATTGGCTTATTTAAACAAAATTTTTTTTCCATTATTTAATTTTTTTTTTAAATATTTTTTCTCTTTTATTTTTTATTTCTATTATTAAAATCATTGTACATAGATATACCGATTTTTCAATTGAAGGTTGTTATTGTTGCTATTGCTTAAGAGTACTTGCTAGTTTATTTTTAACCATTTCTATTGTTTTCATTATTTCATCGTTATTGTTATTATTATTACTTTTATTTTTCTATTAAGCTTGATATATTTGTCATTAAGCTTCGTTCACTATTGTTGACATGAGATCTTGAATTTTAATCAATGTGTTTGAATCTTGTTCACATACTTAAATACAAACACACACTCACACACACACACAAACACACACACACACACACACAAATCAAGCGCTGTATAATTAAAGGCTTTTCCGCTTCTGAACAGTAGTTGCTAATGTTTATAGTTTGTACTCATTCATAATGAAAAAATAAAGATAATAATATAAAGTATGAAAATAATAATAAATATTAGAAATATTAATGTTTATGTGATGAAAAAATAACAAAAAATATGATTAAAAAATAATTATTGTTTTTTTTTTGTTTTGTTTTTTTATGGAAAATTTTAACAGTGTTTAAACAGTAATAATAACAATAATAATATTGATAATAAATAATAGAATAAATTTTATAATAACAAGTTAGTTATCAATAATACTTTCAAAAATGGTTTCAATACTAACAATAGATGTAACAATGAAACAAATACTAAACATAATAATAACAATAATAGGCATAATAATAGTAATAATAATAATACTAGACATAATAATAATAATAATAGACATAATAATAATAAATTTGTAAGACTAATAGCCTGAAGCCCGGTCAAAGATTGTATTACTACACCCCTGATGTTTCTGCTTTATATTATTCTTGTTGTCCATATTATTATTTTTATTATTCTTAGTTTTTCTATTTTTATTTTCATTATTCTTATTGTTTCATTATTATTCTTTTTGTTTTTGTTATTACTCCCATCATTATCATTGTTCTTATTATTTTTATTCTCTAATTTTTTTATTTGTTTTCGTTATTTTAATGTTTTTTCTTATTTTTTTTTAATATGGTTCTGCTCATCCTTATTAATAAATTCACTAATTTAATATCAAAAACTGCTTGTATTAGTTGTTCTTCAATGCACTTGTTTTTTTTATCATTAAAATCATTTATTTCTCATATTGTTTCTTCAATATTATTTTTTATATCATTTCTGTTAATATTAATATTATCAAAATATGAATTTTTTTTATTTCAATAATATTCTCAATATTAAATTATATTTTAGCACATTTTCACCCTTCTCGTGTTCTACTTCCTTCATGTTTCATGCCATTTGTTCGTTACAGCAGTTCCAAAAAAAAATAATCATGAAATAAAACAATTGTAACAATAAATGAAAATAGTAAAAATAATAATAAAAATGATTATATTCAGAAAAATAAATAATAAAATATTATTAAATAAAAATATATTTTTTTATCATCATCATCATTTATCAATATACCAATAAGCATTTATAGAATAATATTAATACAATCTATCCAACACAATTATAATGAACCTAAACATAATTATGATAAAGGTTGTATATTATTTTTATTACTCTTATTATTATTATTGATATTATTCTTAATATTGAAATAACTTTGTAAACTACAATCATTCTCCTTCATATGCAACTACACGCTTATAAGTCTGTTAGTTATTATTATTATTGTTCTCTTATCGTTTTTATTTTTGCTAATATTTTTAATTGTTTTGTTTTCTTAATTTTTGCTTTTGTTTTTTAAATGTCCTCTCACAATAGAACCACTGTTATCATCCTTGGTACCTTCACCCTGTATTTTTATTATACTTTTCAAATATTATTTATTAATACTCTTATTTATATTATTATCAAATATATAGTTATTATATCAAATATACTTATTATTACTATTGTTATTTTCATTTTTCAAATAAAATTGCTGTTATTTTTATTGTAGTTATTATGCCGCGTAAGTGTTGTGATGCACTTAGATCGTCGTGTAGAGCGCGAACCTACCTACCTATCTATCTATCTATTTCTCCATTTATCTATCTATCTATTCTTTTTTTTCCAACTCTACATCTAAAGATTATCATTTTTTATCGTTACAGGCATGTTTGCTTTAAGTTTTGAGACAACTAATCATTTGAATTTAAAAATCATTAATAATTTATAATGCTGCTAATATTATGACCACAATATTCCTAATTAAATTATAATTTTGTAAAAATAGTAAAAATAATATATAAATTAAAATTCATAAATAATAAATTAAAAGCTTTATTTCTCATTGTTGAACATTTGTGAAAGAAAGTTCTCCAGTTTACTCAGTTTAAAAGCTACAAATAAAATAATAACAATAAAAAGTTAAATTACAAGTTTTACAAATCCTTTTTTCAACAAAGCTGATGGTTTTTGTGAAATCATTTCACAGATATATTTTCAGTTTTCAACTGCTGATCGTAGGCTACGATGCAGTGTGTTCAAATGGGTGGGTTCTCAGAGGTCGATGAAGATGTGTTCAAATCTTCAGAGATTGAATCTGATGGAATTTAGAGATACGCTTATTTCATCTTCAATAAAATATCACATATTGTCACCTGTTACAGAGTATACCTCAATTCTAGCAAGAGAAAAGTGACTTGTAGTGTTCAACCACAAAGCTACATAGCGGTAAGCCTCACTGCTTTGACAACAAAGTGATGAATACTTGTTGAAAAGTCTAGATATTATTTGTTTGTCGGATTTGATCCTTTGATAATGGTCGTATGTGATTGTAGTGGGACATACACGGTGCTCAGAAGGCTCGGGTGGGTTGGTCACCATGTCATAGTTGTTCATCGTCATTGCATAGTATGTTGAAGCTGGAGCTGAGAATTTCATGGAGCGAAGATTATAAATATACAATAAATTATAAGTGATAGTAATTCAAACATACTAAATTTAAAAAAATTTTTACTAACACTCGCTAAAAAACACATCGATAGAAGCAATGAAATAACTACTATTCAAATCCACTACGAGCCAATTTGTGTCATACAAGTATGTGCCCCAGCTGGTTTCACAGCTAGTGAGGTGGGTAATATCATCCAAGAGACTATTATATTGTCCTTCAACCTTTTTGTCTCTCGCTATGTTTAACGTGCAAGTTTTTTCTGCAATAAATAATTTGTGTTAGTTGTTAGAAGTGGTTGATTTGAATTTTCTTTGCACTTATTTAGTTGTTCATTTATGAGTTGTTTTCAGGTTTGATTTTTCGCTCTAAACTGAAGCAAGATTTAAAGCAAAAATTTTATGATGTTTAGTTATTGATATCTGGTTTTAAACTTAGCCTGGATTCGAACCCAGAACATTTAGCTCTGTTTTTAAAGATCTCACCTTTGAACTAATAGAAGTTTCCAATTTTGCTACCAAACATCAATTATGTGAATATAAATTCAAAATAATCATAAAATGTATTGTTGTAGAGATGCTCACTTGTTGTAGGGTAAACTTCGACTTCATGAACATTGAAGGAACTTCTAGATTCAAAGCCGAAAACCAAATAACGATAGCTTCCAGTGAACGAATTCAGGCCACAAAATGCTTTGTATTTATAAAGTTTAATATTTTCACTGACTCCCGTAACTTTTCGTTCATGAGGTCCATACCTGAGTAGAACGGAATAACAGTTATAATAGAGAGAAGGAGAGGGGTTTTGAGAAAATACGTCAAAGTTGCTCATCACAATTGTCCACCCCCCAAAAGAACCTGGGTAGAATATATTTGAAATTCCATTTTTTGCGTATTTAAAAATTTATATATTTCGTTTTGGAATAAATTACGATTTTAAATCAAGGTTAAAAAAAATTTTATAAAAATTATTTTCAAATTCTCATCAACTTGATTCTGTGTACAGGTCAGCAAACTCGATGAAGTATTTTTGAGACAGATCCAAAGCAAACCATTGCGTATCGATAAAATCCACCACCGAAGAGTAATCACAATCTATGACATGAGTCTCATCACCTTTTGAGATGCTGTAAAAGCCTACAATGCTTCTGTTGTAAGCCAGGTTGTCTGTACATGTGGACCCTGGGTTATGAGAAGGTTCAAGAAAAAAAATTAGGTTTGTTTTGTTCAAGAATCGAATTAAAAATATTGATAATGTCGGAGAAAATTTAAATTCAATCGAACTTTGAGAAAAAATCTAGTTTTTTGAAGTTATTTTAACCATTATATTTCATTCAAAAAGGCGGAAATGGATCTAAATTACATTCTAGAACATTAGTTTTTAACCAGGAAACAAAAAAAGTACAAAACACAACACAATGGTTTTTTAAAGAACGAGGTTTCTCGCAAGTATAACTGCCATTATTGGAAGCTTGCAATGTTCCTTGTACACGCCTTAATAATGCCCTTTTACTACAGTCTTTTCTAACATTCTACTCAAAATATTAAAAAAACTATTTGAAAAATTCTTTTAGAGACATCGTAAGTATCTTGTATTTTATAATTTTTCAAAGCTATTTAAAATACCCAAACCAGGGAAGAGAGGTAACAAAATGAAGGCAAACAGTAGCATTTGCAAGAAGTATGCGTCAAATCTTGCACTAGTATTTATAATGAGTGGATTAGCTTGATAAACAGGTAGAAACATTAAGCTACTGTTGAGAGTTAAAATTGCTTCTCCAGGTGATAAAAACTTAAAATCTGTATCAACTTATGTATTAAAACATTCATCACAAAATATAACTATAAAATAGTAAATTATTTGTAATATAATTAATATATTCTAGCAAATTTCCAAAATATTCTAAGCGATATTTGGTATAGTGTCAACGTAACCAGACCATAATTCAGCTCTAGTTGCTCAGTGACCAACTCAATAATCCATTAAGATTCAATCAAGCCTACCAGTATAAATAGTATAGTATATAAATAGTATCAGAAAAAAATAAAAATAAATAAAATAAAATGAGGATCAAGATAAAATAACTAACCTGGTACGGATACGAAGAGAATTACTTGGAAAATATATTCAAATGATTGTCCGAAAGTAATAAGTAAAAATTCTATAGGTGAAATACTTTAACTTTTACTGAAACTTCAAAAAAATATTCGAATTTTGGTTGGCTTATCAAAATAAAGCAATAAAATCAAAATGGGAGGATGGAGAACTCCGATGTCAAAGTGAGAGGAGCACTGCAACATCCATGCTTGTAAAATTTCAAGGCCTGTTTTTCCTCCTTTCTCATCCGGGCCTGGAACTGGCAATGGCGGAGTTAACAGGCCTCTCTGCCTGTTAAACTCCCTTTCTGGCTGGAACTGGCACTTGTGGTATTTTTATTTATAATGAATTGAATATATTAAAGATTAAATCTAACAAAAACTACCTCGAGTGTGAAGCAGCATGTGTGTGAAGACATGGAGCTAGCAGACCGGCAGCTGAGTCTGTATATTATATTAGTAAGTTGCCTAAAAAGCTGTTTTCTTGCTTATATACAATATTAAATAATGAATGTGTATTATTCATCCAACCCATATGTCATGGAGATAGCTGCAAAAAGATGATGAAAATTAGTATTATCAAAATAATCAAATTTTAATCATATGGATGTCGAGGATTTCATCATAATTATAACAATTTTTTTACTTTGAGGTGGGCAGCTCCTATGAATACCCAGGGAAGGATTGGAGGTCTGCATTTACAAATATAAGTTTTTTTTTACAATATTTATATTAAAAGTACATTAAAATTAATATATTAGGAATACAACAAAAACCACCTCGAGTGTGAAGATACATGTGGTAGAGAGACATGAAGCTTGCATATAGGAAGCTGATTCAGTACATATATATTAGTATAAGTTACCTGAAGGTGGTTTACTAAGCATATCAAAAAGCTTAGTTAAAAATGCTGTTTTCTTGCTTTATTATGTATATATAAATAATAATGAATGTATTGTATTTTTACCAGATCAAAATTTGTTCATATGGATGTTGAGAAGTTAATACCCTGAAATTTTATTTTAATCATATAGAAGTTTTTACTTTGTGGTGGGCAGCTCCCTAGGAATTCCCAAGAGGGTCTGTATGTGTGTATATATATATTATTTAGATTTATACTACAAACTGAAGAAAAATTATGTATGATATTAATAGTTATAAACTTACATCTTTAGCGCCATCTGGGTAGTAGTTCATCGTAGGGTCTCAGACCTGGCGGTCAACTTTGTCTATTTTTCTGCGTACCCACTTTGAAAACTCCTTTTCTTGTTTGTCGAATCTGATCTTGAGCAGACGGAGCTTGGCCAAATCGCTTTCAAGCTTTGCCATCCCTTTTTCTGTCTCTATACGCACCTTTTCCATGTCTTCGTATTTTAGGTTTGTTTTTTTCCAGAACGCTTCAGACTTCTTCTTATGCCTTTCATAGGTCGAGTATGCAATCTCGCGTTCTATTTGTTCCGAGCCAGTATTTATTTGCGGCAAAAACAATGGTCGTTTTGTTTGTGGGACCAATGCCGTTTTTCGGGAGATGAAGGATGGCAATGAAGTTTTCTTGGGTGCCAAGTTTTCGACTGAAAACTCTCTGACAGATGGGACGTCCTTGAACTGAATCCTCTTGACATTAGTTTTTGAGAAACACATTTAACTATCTTAGGGAATGAAAACTTACCGGACTATGAATCATACAGTTTGCGTCATCGTAACGTACAAAATTTTAAATTTGCGCTTAATATATTGGAATCAAATATTAACATTTTTTCAATTTTTTAAGATAAAAAATCAAAAAAAGTTTATTCAAAAAATTTCAATTTCTTAAAATTGATATTGTTATACCCCAACCAGTAAAAAATCGAACAACCCAGGATCTATTTATATCTCATGATTCATCAATCAAGCAGAAACGGCGAATCAAGTACTGAGAACCCAGTAGCCACACCCCCTTCGTCCACGCCCACTCTTTTGGTCCTCAATAAATGACCTGACTGTACGTTCTTTGTCGTCCTACCTCCATCACTTTTTATTGTTGTTATTATTTTTATGATGATGTTATTATTATTTTTATGATGAAAATAAATTTTTTTATTTTATGTTTATTATTAATATTATTAGTAGTATTAATTATTATTATTAATACCATCGTCATTTTGTTCGTATTATTTGTTTTTCATCATCATCATCATCGTTTTGCGTCCGTTTCCATGCTAGCATGGATTGGACGGGGTCTCATAAGGGTTCTTCTCCACAATCTACGATCTTGGGCAGGTTCAAGATTGAGTTTCATTCTTCTAAGACCGTTGTTTATTAATTGGGACCATGTTTTTCTTGGTTTACCTTATTCTCGTTTACCCTCTACCACGACATGTCTGCAAGCACTTGCTGGGTTACCAGCATTCATCCTCATTACATGCCCAAACCATCTCAGTCTATTTTTGCGTAGCACCTCAGTAATGTCTGGAATTCCCAGTCTGTCCCTCAATCTTATTATCACTTTTAATAATTTAATTTCCACGGTTGTTATTATTATCATTTATTTCATTATTATTTTTCTATAATAAATCTTATTTTTGTAATTCTCCTACTTGCAGGAATTTAAAGTAAACAAAAGTGCCACATACCCCAACAGGTAACCATAGACGCCCAACTCAGTCACCATGGGAACGAATGCAAGATCATCATCAGCCCTACCTTTGTTTTTCAGAATAATTATAAGAATTGATTCGAAATTTATCTATTTTTTTTTTTTGAAAAAATTATTGATTTTGTTATTTGGATTATTATCAGCCCAACAGCCAATTAAAAAATCTAATTGAACATGAAAGGGAACGAAAGAATAAAAGAATATTTTATTATTATTATTTTCACCATTATTATGAATATAATTATTAATATTTTTTCATATTCAATATTAGTAGTAATAGTAGTAACAGCAGAGTTTGTATTATTATCAATACTATTATCACGTGCTTATCATTAACACTAACATTATCATTTTTTTTATTATTATTATTATCATTATTATTAGTACCAATAGTATTATTATTTTTATTATTTTTAACGAAATCATTATCATAACCACTATTTTCGTCTTCTTCATCCTCATCCCTCATGGGGATGTTATGGATGATCCAGGGTTCGATCATTTCCATCAAGATGTACGCTGATCTTTTCTGACAAAATAACAGCAAAAATAATAACAAAAACGTAATAAAAACGAGAGTAAAATAATACTATAACAACAACAACAATAATAATAAAAATAAAAGTAATAATAATAATAATAATAATAATAATAATAATAATAATAATAATAATAATAATAATAATAATATTATTATTATTATTATTAAATTTTAGTTAAAAAATAATAAACGTAATATTAACAAAAAGGATTATAAAATGCATAATGATAATGAAGAGAATAATATAACAACAGATACAGTGGTGTGGCGTATATTATTGAGGAGGGAAGGAATTTGCTGTTTGAAGTAGTTGTTGCCTGCAATTATTTGACCACACTTTAGAATAATGACATTAATTATAAAATAGAATAATAAACAAAAACAATAATGATAATAATAATAATAACAATAATAACCTCCTCCTTCCCTCTGAGGCTTGATGACAAACTTGTGAGGGTCCTTAAGAGCTGCCTCTATCACTGCTTCTCCTGCTTCCGTCTGTCATTTAATGTAATGTAATGCACTATTTATAAAGCACTTTTCCTTATAGATGTAGCGCTTGCTACAAATTTAATGTAGCGAAAACACACTGTGGAACAGGTGCTAATTGTCGGCCCACGCGGGATTGAACCCAGTAACTTTAGATAATTAATCTAATGCTCAACCATTGAGTTATAGGGGCCAACGATTTAATTATTCATTCATCTATCTATCTATCTATCTATCTATCTATCTATCTATCTATCTATCTATCTATCTATTTATCTATCTATCTATCTATCTATCTATCTATCTATCTATCTATCTATCTATCTATCTATCTATCTATCTATCTATCTATCTATCTATCTATCTATCTATCTATCTATCTATCTATCTATCTATCTATCTATTATTTATCTATCTATCTATCTATCTATCTATCTATCTATTATTTATCTATCTATCTATCTATCTATCTATCTATCTATCTATCTATTATTTATCTATCTATCTATCTATCTATCTATCTATTATTTATCTATCTATCTATCTATCTATCTATCTATCTATCTATCTATCTATCTATCTATCTATCTATTATTTATCTATCTATCTATCTATCTATCTATCTATCTATCTATCTATCTATTTATCTATCTATCTATCTATCTATCTATCTATCTATCTATCTATCTATCTATCTATCTATCTATCTATCTATCTATTATTTATCTATCTATCTATTTATCTATCTATCTATCTATCTATCTATCTATCTATCTATCTATCTATCTATCTATCTATCTATCTATCTATCTATCTATCTATCTATCTATCTATCTATTATTTATCTATCTATCTATCTATCTATCTATCTATCTATCTATCTATCTATCTATCTATCTATCTATCTATCTATCTATCTATCTATCTATCTATCTATCTATCTATCTATCTATCTATTATTTATCTATCTATCTATCTATCTATCTATCTATCTATTTATCTATCTATCTATCTATCTATCTATCTATCTATCTATCTATCTATCTATCTATCTATCTATCTATCTATCTATCTATCTATCTATCTATCTATTATTTATCTATCTATCTATCTATCTATCTATCTATCTATCTATCTATCTATCTATCTATCTATCTATCTATCTATCTATCTATCTATCTATCTATCTATCTATCTATCTATCTATCTATCTATCTATCTATCTATCTATCTATCTATCTATCTATCTATCTATCTATCTATCTATCTATCTATCTATATATCTATCTATCTATCTATCTATCTATCTATCTAGTTTTTCATTAATCCTCTAACCCGCCACCAACCATCCCACTCTGAACTTTTTATTACGATCAACTCTTCTTTCCAACCAATACCACCTAATATATCCATCCACCCACTTCACCCCCTCATCACCCCAAACCTCATCCATGGCATACTGAGCAACAAAAACATTTTCAATCTCCTTTATGACATCAACCAGGTTTCCACCACCCATCTTCTCGCATGCATATTCATGTATTGTGTCTTTGTTTATGAACCTTTCCAAGGTACCTTTCACTGTTAGTACCTAGGTTGTGATGAATCGATTAGTTTTTTTTATTATATTTATTTTTTTATTGCTTTTAAGTTATTAAAAATGATGGTATTCATTATTTTACATTTTATATTCATTATTGTTATCATTAATGTTCTTTATTCTTGTTATTTTTATTTTTATTATTCTTATTATTATTATTTTTATTTTTATTGTTATTATTCTTAGTATTTTTATTTTTATTATTTTCATTATTTTTATTCTTAATGTTGTTATTCTTATCCTTATTATTGTTCTTACACAAGACTCTCACCTGTTGAACTTTTTTGGTCCCTGCCAGTTGTGAACCCACATTGGGAACCATGATTGCCTTGGAGCTTCATAACAATAATAATAATTTAAAAAATAATAATAATAATAAAAGAATAATAATAATAATAATAATAAAAGAATAATAATAATAATGATAAAAATAATTACTATTATTAAAAATTAAATGATAAAGTTATTTCTATCTTTTCTTCTATCCCAATGTCCATCCTTCCTCTCTTCCATCCATCTATTATCTCACTCTCCTATCTAGTTAATAATTAATTCATTCATTTCCCCATAACCACTCATTCATTGAATCTCTTTTCCATATATCCATCCATTGATTCACTCCTTTCTGTATTCACCCTACCATCAATTCTTCTCATATCAAACCAATCAATTATTCCTCTAACTTCATATCCATCAAGTAATTAACTTATCTTCACATTCACCCCTCCAACAATTCACCATACTCCAAATTCATCTTTCCATCAATTTATCATACTCCAAATTCACTTATCCCTCAATTCACCGTACTCCACATTCACCCATCCAACAATTCACCATACTCCAAATTCACTTATCCATCAATTTATCGTACTACAAACTCACCCATTCATCAATTCATCATACTCCACATTCACCCTCCCATCAATTTATCATACTCCAAATTCACTTATCCATCAATTCACCATATTTCACATTCACCAATCCATCAATTCACCCTACTCTTTATTCACCCATCCATCAATTCCCCATACTCCAGATTCACCCATCCATCAATTCACCCTACTCCACATTCAGCCACCCATATTCACCATACTCCACGTTCACCCATTCATCAATTTGTCATACTCCACATTCTCCCATCCATCAATTCACTTTCCTTCTCTATTCCTTGATCCACTCCCCTTTTCATCCACCCACCTTTCCATCATCCACCTAGTCTGCCACATATCCTGACATGAATCTGGTGTGTACCAAGTTCTCAAGTACACTACTGCTACCTCGCAACTTCCACTGTGTGTGTGTGTCAAGTAGTTTCAACTCTGAACTTGATTTACTTTAGTTTGTTATTCTGAGTATTTATTTTATTGGAAAAAACAACTTATTTCGAGTTTAAAAGGTTCATACGATAATCAATTTTACAATATTTTGATAACTTGGAGGAAACTTTTAGTTTTGATGATTAACATGAGTAAAAATTTTCAGACATCTTGTGTATTAATATATAGTAATCATAATATTTTATTGCTTGTTTCCATAAATATTTGTTAAACTGAATGAAAAATTTTAGTCTTCAAATTAAATATAACCAGGTAAACCCCGGAGCCATTTTTTTCGTGACATTTTTCATGCACACACACACTAACATGTAGAGTTTCCGCTCAGAGTCAAGGTGAGTTTGAACTTTAACCTCTTGAGGACAAAACCTATGAACGTTCACCTCGTGATCTTTTGACCTGACTGCCAGTTCTAAATGTGATTGGTCAAAAACGTTGCTTTCGTCTGACGTCACTAAAAACACCACTATTGCTCTGAAAATGATTATAACACAAAACACTATTACGAATAATAATAATAATAATAATAATAATAATAATAATAATAATAATAATAATAATAATAGGAATATTTTTATTATTTGTATGATTTATATAATTACTAGTATTAATAACAATATTTTTATTATTCTTATGATTTATATTACCAATAAATAGAACAATAATTTTAATAATACTATTACAAATGATAATTGTATTATTATTGTTAGAAATTTTATTATTACTTGGGATTTCCATAGGCTTTCCAAGCAGCTATCAGTCCTTCAGCCAAACCATCACAACATGTGTTTTCTGGCACCTGTGTGTGTGTGTGTTGCAAAAAAAATGTTATATGAATTAATTGATAAAGTTTATAAACTTATTTATATATTGATTCACTCATCCGTCCATCCACCATCCCTCTCTGCACCCATCTATTACCTTTTCTATTAGTGGGGCTTCTAAAAACTTTCTCAAAACTAACCTGTAGTAAAGAAATTAACACATTAATAATGAGTAGAAGCATGAAAATTATATTCTAATCAATCAAACACTGAGATGTTTCTAATGAGCGAAACTTTTTGATTTCCAGATTAGTGTGTTGTCCGTTATACATGTGTCAAAACACGCTATAAAAAGTCAACTTCACCAACAAGCCAAGCCCCCTTTATTACTTCACCCTGTGGTAGATGGAAAACTGTATAAAACCTACTCCACCTAAAACCAAAAAGTCAATAACCCATAATCGTCCTAACCCACCCAAGTGAATGTAAATCTATATAAAATCTACTTCACAGGCAGGTCAATACCTTCGAAACCAGCCCAAAAACCTGTGGTAAATGCTAAGCGCTTGGGATAGACCAGCAAACGAGGCAGCTATAGTGTTAAGTTCAATTTGCTTGAGTTGACAGGGTGGTGGTGTGGAGAAGAGAGGGAATGAAGAAGAGGATGAAGAGGAGGAAGAGGATGATGATTGGTTTTGAAACATATAATCGTTCCTCATCATTGCAAAACTTAAAGGCTGTGAAAAAGAAGCAGTTTGGATAAAATAAAAATAAATGGATAAATTATAATAATAACTTTAATGAAAGATAATTATTATTATTTATTATTTGTAGGGCGCACAGTTTGCAAACTAGGTTTGCTGCAGAGGCGCTGCTCTAATCAGAAGGGCTATGAGAGAGAAATTTGGTTATAAAGATGCGTCTTTAAACGCTTGCGAAAAACTTTAAGATAAGGTGAAAGACGGAGATTAAGTGGAAGAGAGTTCCATAAATGAGGGGCGATATGCGAGAAGAAGTGATATAAAAAAGAGTTAGAAGAGACAGGCTGATGCAGCCATAAACCAGAGTTCGAAGACCTGAGAGACTCAGGAGTCTGTCTAATGGAAAGACGGTCATATAAATAAGCCGGCTGATTAAAATATAAGGTGTTAGCGGTGAGCCATAGCAACTTGAACTGGGCTCTTAGTGCGACCGGCAGCCAATGAAGGCGATCGAGACAAGTGTGAGATGAAGAATAATAGTCGGCTTGAAGAACGGTTTTAGCAGCACGATTTTGGAGAGATTGCAACTTAGAAATAAGACAGTTCGGGAGTCGACAAAGAAGAGAGTTACAGTAATAAATCCTTGAAAGAACTAAAGAGATGATCAGAGCAACGGCAGTGTCAAAGGGTAGGAACTTGCGTGCCTGTCTGATCGTATGGACATGAAAGTTGGATGCTTGTATGATCTGAGACAAAGTGTGTAAAGTTGAGTCTAGAATCAAGAGTTACACCTAGTATCTTCAGTTTAGACGTTACGGAAAGAGTAGTGCCGTCAAAGCTAACTTCAGTGGGAAGATTGGATTTGGAAAGAAGTATGGGACTGCCGACAAACATCACTTCGCTTTTGTTAGGGTTCAACATGAGGTGATTGTTAGAAAACCAAAGATTGAGCTCAGTGATGCATTCAGATATCTTAGTGAGGCTGGGATGAGGATCAAGGTAAGAGGCGCCTGTAAAGAGAGTAATATCATCAGCAAACTGATGATATAAAACGTCGTGCTTCTGTATGATCTCGCTAATAGGAGAAGTATAAAGAGAAGAGTATGGGCCCAAGAACAGAACCTTGAGGAACACCAAAACGAAGGGGAACAGGGGTAGAAGAGGAAAAGCTTATTTTAACAAATTGCTTGCGTTCGGAGAGATAGGACTGAAACCAGGATAAAGCAATGCCAGAAATGTGATAGGTTGTGTTAGATTCATTTTCATTATTAATATTGCTAGTCTTATTATCATCATCATAATATTATTATTTTGATTATTATTAAAATTATTTTTATTATTATTTTCTCTTATTTTTATTATTATTATAGTAATATTATTGTTTACATTCATAAGCTTCTCCCGATGCAGACGATCGTAAATGGACCAGAGGTTGTTGGTGAAGTCGTCCACCTTGATCACACTAATTATAGTTTATTTTTTTATTATTGGTTATTTTTTTTTATTATAGATTATAATTAATTATATTATCACTTGATTATTATTTTTATTATTATTTTTTTTTTAATTATTGGTTATTATTATTTTTATTATTACTAATTTTTTCGTTATTATTGATCAGTATTTATATTATTATTACTTATTGTTTTTTCATTATTGATTATTGTTTTTGATATTTTTATTTTTTCATTATTACTTTTTTTTTTATTATTATTAATATTTATTATATTTATAAAGCAAACTTTTCAGTCTTTATTCTTTATAGAAACAAAGCATCCAAAACTTTGAACTTTTGTTCCAAGCTTTTGCTTTGTTTTCCAATAAAGAATATAAAATTATAAAGTTATATTTAATAATTGTGATAGATTAATTTCTGAAAATTATCAGTATCTTTGGGAGTTTATTCATGAAAAATTGTCGAACCTAATAAAATACACTGTTGCACGTATCCCACTATCGAGGGTCGACAACTATATAAATACCAAACAAATTTTAACAAAATTATCAATATTATTGATAAATTATTTTAAAACGATCAATAATATGAAAAAATAATTGAAAAATCAATATTTTTCTAAACTGGTCCATCGATGTCAAACGCATTAACAAAAAACAATGGCTTAAACCAACACGGTTCCTATCTCTTCAGTTGCTCCACTTAAAAATAAAAATAATAATCTACGAAGTTTATCAAACAGCTCAGAAATAAACAAATTCAGATCAAAATTTATATTGTCAGCTAATTTCTTTCATTTGAATTGAATTCATCCTTAACTGATTTAGTTAACAAAGAAGATTGAAA
Source organism: Pterobdella sp. o SKG-2022 (assembly GCA_964035795.1). Taxonomy (NCBI): domain Eukaryota; kingdom Metazoa; phylum Annelida; class Clitellata; order Hirudinida; family Piscicolidae; genus Pterobdella; species Pterobdella occidentalis. Next base: position 3,966,507 of record OZ038327.1, read on the forward strand.
ATAAAAACATAATAATTATATTATTATTATTATTATTATTATTATTATTATTATTATTATTATTATTATTATTACTACTACTTTTGAAGGCATTCTTCAAGAAAGGCATGGTCACGCGAAATATCAAATATCAACTGTTGAAAGATTCTTTGGAGATCTGCAATATAAATAAAAATAATAACAATTAAAAAAAATAAAAATAAATTATTATTATTATTATTATTGATTACGGTATAACATTACAGAGTAGATAGTAAGCTGGTATTGATAACGTTAAAAAGTAGATGTAAAATCACATGACTGAAATACCAATAATAAAACTCGATAAAAGTGGTAAAAAAAGTTTCATTAAAAAAATAATAATGATAAAAATAAAAAAAGAAAAAAAAAACAATAATAACAATAAAAAACATAACAAACTAATAAAAACATCCAATAACAACTAACAAACAGCCTGTTGGTAACATCTTCTGGGCACAGGAGATGGCAGAAGATTACAAGGAGCATGGACTACTTTTCTGTCATTGGTCGATGATGCTTTTTTTAGCATGAGTATTCCTGATTTGAATAAAGGTAGAGCTAATAGTTGACATAGTTGGGGTATGAGGATTCAGAATGAGAAAAAATGAATTTAGTTCTGAATTGACCTCATACATAATTGAAAATCTAAAGCTGAAGCATAATTCTGAACACATGGGAATTTTCATAAATTTATTTAATTGTTATAGAGTTGCTTAAACTGACAGACACTATTTATTAAATAGTTGCTGAAAAGGATAAAGGCACTGTTGAATAGCTTGGGAAATGAAAATGGAATATAAAAATCAAAAAAAGACTGTTTTAAAGATTGATAATTATGGAATGTAACATCACACAAACCCAAAAAAAAATATTATCATAGATGAGATTATTAATCTCAATATTTAATATTTAGTAAGACTTATTTTTAATAGAAAAAGTTATAGTAATGTTTGTTTTATACTAGTTTAATTTTTTATTGAAGTTTATTTTATTTGAGATGATTTTTATTTTAAATTCATTTTTATAAAAATTATCTTAAATATGGGTTCAATCATAAGGTGTAAAGCTCTTAAATATACCACATAATTGAAATGTTTAATGCTGTTCAAAGCCACATTTTCTTCACAATTTTATGGAAAAATTTATTGGAAAATTACAATAAACTTCAAGTGAGTAATTACAATAAATTTTCTATGCTTCAAATTGCTGAATTTAATTATTATGCATACAAAATGGTATAATCGTGATTATAAGTACCTTTTGTAGGAATTGAAGCTTTGAAAAAGGTTTTAATATCCTTCAAATCCAAATTTTTAGGTAAAGAAATATTAGACATTTTAAAAAGTGTATTTATTACGTTAATGAATTCTATATTTTGAAAAAAAAATTCAGTAAAATTTTTAAAAACTTGTTAAGTTCAAACATTAAGGTGAAAGCTAGCTGAGTTCAAATATATAGCATGAGGCTGTGTATCATTACTTGAGTTCAAATTAAGAATGCTGAGAACAGCAAACAAGACCATTTTATTTTCATAAAATATAAAAAAAAACTCACCAATGAAAAATTACAGCATTATAAACAAGAAAATTTATTTGTAAAAAAGCTTCCTACATTTTCTTTCAAAACTTTGTGTGAACTATGTTGTTTTAAGTAAAAAAGAAAAAGATTATTAGATTTAAGTTTTTATTTTATCATATAGTTTTTAGTTTATGGAATTTTTGAAAATTTCTTGAAATAGGACTTGGATAAGACAGTTAAAAGTGAAAATAAATTTTTGTTGAAAATATAGTTAAATAGTGAAAATAGTTTACTTCACCTTTAATTTCAAATATTTTAACTATTTTAAGTTTTTAAAATATAAATATGAACGAATTATAATGGACATGTCAAAATCGACCCTTCATTTTGAATTCTAACTCACAAGTATAAACTATTGTAAAAAGCTTTGTTCTCCCCAATTTTATCTGTGTTTGTATTCAAAAAATTTTATCTTTTATAATTCTTTTTTGAGTTTGTTGAAATGCTCCTTGAAGCTTTACTGCGATTAGAAGACCGCTAAAAGATCACTCAAAAATATCAACATTTTTGAATGTCGGCAAAAGGTTTATTATCAAGCCGAAACCTCATAAGCTGAAAAGTTAAAAAGATAACACATTGAATGAATTAGGTTAATCTATAAAATTAGTTATCTCTCGTCAAAGCTACAAAAATAACATTCACAGACTAAAATACTAATCCATCTTCCAATCAACTAAAAGTTGTTATGAATTATATAAGAATATCAACCTAGAAGCGTATGAAATATTTTAAAGGATGATTCCAAACAGTTTTGTAGGAGTTTTCAATGAAAAAATACTCAAGAAAAAGATTAAAGTAAAAAATTAATTAAACTTTAATAACCTAACATTGAAAAAATTAAACTACAGAAATATAAAACATTTTAAATTTATAACAATCTTATCGATGGATGTGATCTTACTAATAAATTCATGATGAACAACAAAACCAAAGGTGTTCAGAAGTCTATCAGCATGTTTTTCGATAATCCAAACGTTATCATTTTTTCATTTCAACAACATAACTAACAATTAAAAAATCAGCATCCGAACTTAAGGATGTTTGAACTCATAAACTTTGAAAAAACGTTGGTTTATAGGTTCATTTATGCACGTTTTCCCATTTACTAAGAACCATCATCAGTTGAAACAAAGGTTTTATTCAATTAGATGAAAAATGAGAAGTTCGAGGAAGAAATTTCGTCATTTTGAAAAATAATCATGAATGATTCTTTTATAATTATATTAATGGTTTTTAAAGAAAAAGATTATCTGAAAATTAATTCAGTTAGAAATTTTTAAAAATATAATTTAAAAATAAAATTTATAAATCAAAGCTTGAAATAGAACTTTAGAAATCAAATTTTTTTCTAAATTTACAGATTTTCACTTTAAATGATGTAATATATGTATACAAAAGTAAAAATAACTTAAGATTTTAAGACCTTCAACAATCAATTGAGAGGCTGTATTTACTTTAAAAATCGATCGTTTTTATTTAAACAGATGGTTTTAAATTTTAATAGAAAGAATGTTAATATGTAGTTGCATGTAACTATAACCTAATTTTTAAATTGAAATTGATAATGAATTTTTATGGGAATAAAAGTAACAAAAACAGTTAAAAGTATTATCAAATTTTAGCTAGAAAAGATTATCAAATTGATTTTGAATTTTTAATTCATATTTTTGAAATTAATAATTCACAAATTATTATACAATATTATTTATTTTCAAAAATTTTTATATTCAAATGCTCATCAAGGCTTAAATAAATTTATTAAAATATATATATAAATTATAAAATCAATATAACATTTTTAAATTTTCATTCGAATATAAATATTAAAATGCTCTTTTGGAAGGTGCGGTTTTTCATAAAAACTAGCATTAAACAAAAGAATATGAATGTAATGAGTGTTCAAATATTGGAGGCTTGATTAAAAATTTTTTTTTGTAAAAATAAAGTTTATAGTCTTTGTTATTCCTTAAAACTAAAAAATTTTAGTAAGTTATTTAATTCAAAAAGTAGGGCTCGTCCGGGATTTGAACCCGGGACCTCTCGCACCCTAAGCGAGAATCATACCCCTAGACCAACGAGCCAGACAAACACCGTAGGTTAAGAAGACATATCTTCAATGTTTTATAGTAAAAACTACACATTGCTTAAAAGTTTATTTGATGTAAAAAACTGCTATTGATTTAAAAAAAATAAAATGTTTAGTTTTGTGAAAATCTTTCTGAAATTTCGCTTGTTTTGTATTCATTTTCAATTCTTTCAACACCACGTGGCTATAAACTTTTAAAAACTTCAAATTCTACTGAATTTTTTTTCTTTTTTGAACCTCTTTTAGAAAACTAAATATTTTTAAATCTTTCAGAGAATGGAGTTTAAACAGCTGCAAACCTTTTGAAGGTTTGAATCAGTTTGCAGAGGGCTTTTATCCTTTAACAAATTACATTGAGACTACACAATGAAATACAATTTATGACAAAATTGAGTATGCTAAATTCACATCAATTTCGTGGCACATTCAAAACATTAATGAATAGAATAAGTACAATAACTTTGAAAGTTTTAAAACACATAGTTATAAAAAACTCAAACAGAATAAAAGATAATAATATGTTACATGGAATATGTAAATTAAATAAACCTGGTATAAAATTAATGTTAAAAAATGGAAATTATTTAATCTGAGATGTTTAAATTTAAAATCATCTAAATAAAAAAATTCAAAATTATGTAATCTAAAAAATGTAAGTTCAAAAAAAGATCTGAAAACATAATTCTATTGTCATAATTTTTTTTCATCTTTCACTTCAATAACATTAAACCATGCCAGCTTTCATTGCCAAAAAAAAGAAAAAATTCATATCTTCTAATAAAAAAATCATTAATATGAAATAAAAACAAAAAAATCAATGAACAAGTTCTACATTCTCAAAGAAGAATCCAAGATTTTCTTACAAAGAGCTTCATGCATTTTGTTTAATGAATATTTGTATAGTGCTTCATACTATTGTGTCTGACTATTCTTCTTTATTCATTTATAACTTTGTCTTCATCTTCATCTCTTTCATCAAACATGTTAGCTTTTTATCAGTCATGTCAGCTTTTGTCTTCACAAGAAGAGCATGTAGGTTTAATATCATTAGTGTTTTTGTATAGCATAGGTATATTAATATCACCAAATACATCTTTTTAAAGACCATATTTATCATTACAAAAGTGGGATTTGGTTCGCAAGTTTATACTGTTTTTTGAAGCAAAAGAATTTCTTCGCAGATTATTTTTCTGAATGTCTTTGTATAAAGTTTGACAGAATTTATCGATATTGAGCTAATATTTGTTTTGATGAAACGTTAAAAAGTTCATGAAGGTGAAACATCGTTTCAAAACTGGCATTGTAAAATCATTCAAAATGCCAAATAAATTATTTAAGACCCGATCTGAATAAAAAATTTTGATTTAACTCAGAATATTTTAATTACATTATGTTTCCTCAAATACGAATATTGTTAAATCTCCGGGATTTTGTTCGAAATCGATCTCAGTATAATGCCATTCATGATTTCAACGGTGTTTTGAGAGCTGAATTGGTAGCCTATATCGTTGTAAAACATGAAATGCGTGAAAGATTTTACGGTTAAAAAGTTAACTCAAGACTAATGGTGAGAAAGTTGGCCATTTGGAATTATACTTCAAATTGAAACTTGTGATAATATTACTAATACTTTAAAGTGCTGTTCGGAATTTGAAATAATTTATATTTTTCAATTTTATCAATCATTTTAGTATGTAAATGAGTACGAACGATGGAAGATTTATCTGTTTAAGAGTTATGGAGAAATATGGCTAAGCACCTTTGAAATTTTTCCAAGATTTGAATTTTTAAGATAAATAAGATGAGTGTAAAAAATTAAGAAATAAGTAGAAAAAAAAATTCGAAAAGTAAGTGTAAAAAATTGAAAAATATGTGTTTTTAAAAAACTAGTGGAAAAATTGATAAACAAAATATATAAAAAAAAACTAAAAATATTATAAAAATTCGAAAAAAAAATAAAAAAAACGTGAGTAAATGATAATTAAAGATTCAGAAAAATAATAAGAAATCAACGTAACGTGATAAATCCTCCATATTGAATTTTTGGCGGGCTTAAGTTTAAAGGATCAACTTGTAAGGAAGCATTACCAAAGATAATAAATAAGACAAATATGAGATTATATTGAGACTTAGAGCGACTTGCAAGAAAAAAAAATAATTTTCTTTTCATAGATTATTATTCTTTATTATCGCAATCATTCATCATCACTTCTGGGCATTTTTCATTAGAAAATTACTGAAAAAAAAGTGATTTTTTATAGAAATTTATTATTGAAAAGTTAAAAAAAATAAAAAATTTATTACCACAATCATTATCATCACCACCTTTACTATTTTATTTTTTTTTTTTTATTTTTACATTTTTCAGGTTTTTATATTATTAATTACTTGAAACATTATTTTAAAAATTATGAAAAAAATTTTTTTCGTTATTTTTATGATTTTTTTATTATTATTGTTATGATTTTGAGAAAACATTCGTATGATTGATTGGGAAAATGATGGCGATGAGGAAGAAGATAATGGTTAATGAAAAAAGCCATTATGTTTATACTGATTATTATTATTATTATTATTATTATTATTATTATTATTATTATTATTATTATTATTATTATTATTATTATTATTATTATTATTATTATTATTATTATTATTATTATTATTATTATTATTATTATTATTATTATTATTATTATTATTATTATTATTATTATTATTATTATTATTATTATTTGTTTTATCCTTATTTTTTATGTTTATTATTATTATAATAGTAGTAGTTTTATGGTAATTTTATTATTATTGTTGTTATTGTTAATAAAAGATGTTACTACTGAAAGAAAATATTATGATGGGAGAGATATTCAAAACAATAAAAACAATTATTATTCTATTATGGCTTCCCTTCATATTGGTATTTCACTCATGTTAATAATTATGTAATTTATGTTAATAATTATGTAATTTATGTTAATAATTATGTCATTCATGTTAATACTTAGATCATTAAAGTTGATAATAATGTCCTTCATAGTATTTTAATAATTACAGCTACTTTTTCTTTATTCAAAATAACTATTCTACCAAAACTCTTCCGCAATTGTTTACTATTAAAATAAACCTGATGACTCTACAATCATTTTAATATGCCTAACTAAATAAGCCTATCACAAAAACAAAATCTATTTGAATATAATTTTCAAGCAATTCAATAGACAGTCCTATTAGGTTTACTTATTCATGGATGGTTCGATGGATGAAAGGGTGAAGATAGAGATGGATACATATATAAATGGATGGTATAAAAGTTGGATAAATATATATTGAATGGATGTTCTAAGCTGAAGAGATGTGTATGGAAATATTGATTGATTGATAGATGGGTTGATGTGTGGATCGATAAATGGATGGATTAGTGGAGAGATAAAAGATTAGATTGATGGGTGGAGAAATGAATAAATAAATAAATGAATGGATGGATGAATGAATGAATGGAAGGATGGATAGATAGATAGATGAATGAATGGGCTATCAAATGAATTAATTGGAAGATGGATGGATGAGCACTTGGGTAAAAGATTGAACAGGTAAATGAAATGAGTCAACCTCAACTGAGTTTGGTTGCAAACTGAAAGGTTTCTCAGAGTGCTACTCCATATGGACTTAAATAATAAATGAAAGATAAAATAAAAAACAGCAAATATGAAAATTGCCAACCACATATGGGCTATTGGAACTCTAAGGGTAAAATAGAGATTCAACACGAAAAAAATTTCAAGTCAAATTAAATTTTTATTGATTTTTTATCAAATTTTTTCTCTCTTTTATTATAAAACTTTTCACAGGCAATGAAAAACAATCAAATATTTATGTAAGTTTGACCAACAAAAACTTCAAACATTTTGCTAGAAGTTTCTTGGGGCTTTTCTATTTATAAAAAAATTTCTACCATTAATACATAAAATTTTAATTCTTCAAACCAAACATAAATATCCCAAAAGAGAAAACTTTTGCATCTGTATTAACTGTATACAATGTAGTCGAAATACCACATGTGATTTTTTATGGGAGAGAAAACTAATTAAATGAATTGCTGGTAAAAAAACTGTTTTTACATGTGAATTACGAAGCTTTTCTGTTAAAACTGTTATATTTTTAAGTACGGAAAAACTAAAAAAAGCTTCAATTTATTTACTACCTTGGATAATATGTTTTTATTTGTTTTTTTGATGGTAATGATGATTTTTATATGAATAATAAGACGCTGAATGATGATGATGGTAATGATGATGATGGTGGTGATGATGATGATGATGATGATGTTGTTGATGATGATGATAAAGATGACGATGATGGTGATGATGATGATTTTGGTAATAATGATGATGATGATTGTTGTTGTTGTTGAGTGCCAGCTTCCAAAGACTCTTCCGACACTCTTTGGAGCGAGTACCGTTTGAAACTTGCAGCTTCGAGTTAATTTTGACTTTTGGTGAGCAGCGATAAAAATGATGGATGAATTCTCGAAATGCTTTGTGGCTGGAAGCTGACGTGGTTTAGAACCTCTTCGACACTCCTGTTGGAGTGCACACCCGGAACCACGAAAAGGTGGGTTTTTCCGCCGGGCTGATGATGAAGATGGTGGTGGTGATGATGATGATGGTAATGATGATGATGGTGGTGATGATGATGACGATGTTGTTGATGATGATGATGATGGTGAAGATGATGTTGATGATAGTGAAGATGACGATGATGGTGTTGGTGATGATGATGATGATGGTGCTGATGATGATAGCACTTTGTGGAAGGTTCATACATAAAAGTATGGATCAAGAGATAATAATGGTATTGAAATTTTGTGGGAGGGGAAGTAAGAAAGAAATGAAAAGATACATGGATGAAAAATAAAAATGAAAAATGTAAGAAACAAAAAAAAGTATAAAAATAAAAATGTGAAAAACAAATAAAAAAAAAGTATAAAAATGAAAAAAAAACAATAAACAAAAGAAACAAAATAAAAGATAATAATAATGATGATAAAGAAGATAATGATGGATAAAAATTGGAAAATACAGTTGCTAATAATGATGATGACGACGATGATGACCATAATGATGATGATGATTGTTGTTGTTGTTGAGCGCCAGCTTCCAAAGACTCTTCCGACACTCTTTGGAGCGAGTACAGAATGAAACTTGCAGCTTTGAGTTGTTTGTGACTTTTGGTGAGCAGAGATAAAAATGATGGATGAATTCTCGAAATGCTTTGTGGTTGGAAGCTGAAGTGGTTTAGAACCTCTTCGACACTCCTGTTGGAGTGCACACCCGGCACCACGAGAAGGTGGGTTCTTCGGCCGGGCTGATGATGATGACGACGATGAGGATTAATAATAGTTATAATAGCGTCATGGTGATAATGATAAGTATGATGAATGAGGACGTTTTTGATTGAAGAGATAATGATATCTGTGAAATAACCCAAATAAACAATTCATAATAAAATAAAAACAACAATATTGAGAATAATAATAAAAATAATAATGAGAATAAAAATTAAAAAAAAAAAAAAAAACTGGTAAGATTGAAAAAACTCTTTGTATATTTTGTATTTTTTGTATTCTGTATTATAAAGTTGTTTTGGGTCGAAATCATACAAAAGTTAGCAGCGCATATCTTCAAGTAAAAAACCGATATTTTTATCTATTTAACCTTTCATATGAGCCCAATAAAAGTTTTGAAATATAAATAACGTTATCAAAACTTTGGCAGTTTGAGAGTTAAGGGTGAGTTCAAGATTGGAGAAGAGATTAAGAAGAAGGCGAATAAAGGAGAAAAAAATAACAGTTATTCATTGTTTTGAATATACTCAGTTTAAATGATTTTTTCAAAAGCCAAACGTAAAATGAAAATAATTTCAGAACACTAGTAAGTTTATTAAGATACGAAGCTTTTTCCTCCTTTTTCTCGAATCTTCAGGGGCTCGCATCAAAGTTTTCCACTAGAATTTATGTGCAGGGTTCTTCAATATGTGTTTTGCTGGTTCAGAAGTTCCTTTCACCGCTTCATATTCCGCCCATCTCACTTCCATGTTTCTTTTAGTTTTTTCCAAGTACGTTTCCCCACAACTACATTCCCCTTTGTATATCACATTGTGTACATGCAAAATTTTGTCTTTAAGAGGAAAGGGGTTTTTATTTTGGACGTGATCCAAAAGTATGAAAACGTGATGACATTTTTGGTGAATGAGTTAAATTTATCAATGCACTTGTGTATGTACAACTCATTTTTTGGGCAGTAAGGAACTTTGAAGTGTAATTTCTTCTGATTTTCAAAGAGCAAGTTTGGGATAGAACCCTTATCCTTAGGGGTGTCGAATTGTTCAAAAGCAGACATGATAAACCTGTCAAGAAAACCAGCACGTTTATATTTTTGACGTATCTCACTCCTTCCCAGTTCAAAGTCAGACCCGATCCTGTTAGCTCTATGTAAATCTCTTTTTATAAGATTTATATTTATATTTTAAGATTTATAGTTTTTGCAATAATTATGGGGTTTAGAATTAACTTTTATCTGTTGCCATAGTAATATCAATAAAACGGTTTCTCATACTTGAAAATGTTACGTTGTTAACGAAAAGCTTCGTATCTTAATAAACTTACTAGTGTTCTTCAAATATTAATAAAATTCGATAATTTTAATGAAAGACATTTAAAAATTGTCTTTGAAAAAAGTCGAAAAAAAAGGATATTAAGAAGAAGAAGAAGAAGAAGAAGAAGAAGAAGAAGAAGAAGAAGAAGAAGAAGAAGAAGAAGAAGAAGAAGAAGAAGAAGAAGAAGAAGAAGAAGAAGAAGAAGAAGAAGAAGAAGAAGAAGAAGAAGAAGAAGAAGAAGAAGAAGAAGAAGAAGAAGAAGAAGAAGAAGAAGAAGAAGAAGAAGAAGAAGAAGAAGAAGAAGAAGAAGAAGAAGAAGAAGAAGAAGAAGAAGAAGAAGAAGAAGAAGAAGAAGAAGAAGAAGAAGAAGAAGAAGAAGAAGAAGAAGAAGAAGAAGAAGAAGAAGAAGAAGAAGAAGAAGAAGAAGAAGAAGAAGAAGAAGAAGAAGAAGAAGAAGAAGAAGAAGAAGAAGAAGAAGAAGAAGAAGAAGAAGAAGAAGAAGAAGAAGAAGAAGAAGAAGAAGAAGAAGAAGAAGAAGAAGAAGAAGAAGAAGAAGAAGAAGAAGAAGAAGAAGAAGAAGAAGAAGAAGAAGAAGAAGAAGAAGAAGAAGAAGAAGAAGAAGAAGAAGAAGAAGAAGAAGAAGAAGAAGAAGAAGAAGAAGAAGAAGAAGAAGAAGAAGAAGAAGAAGAAGAAGAAGAAGAAGAAGAAGAAGAAGAAGAAGAAGAAGAAGAAGAAGAAGAAGAAGAAGAAGAAGAAGAAGAAGAAGAAGAAGAAGAAGAAGAAGAAGAAGAAGAAGAAGAAGAAGAAGAAGAAGAAGAAGAAGAAGAAGAAGAAGAAGAAGAAGAAGAAGAAGAAGAAGAAGAAGAAGAAGAAGAAGAAGAAGAAGAAGAAGAAGAAGAAGAAGAAGAAGAAGAAGAAGAAGAAGAAGAAGAAGAAGAAGAAGAAGAAGAAGAAGAAGAAGAAGAAGAAGAAGAAGAAGAAGAAGAAGAAGAAGAAGAAGAAGAAGAAGAAGAAGAAGAAGAAGAAGAAGAAGAAGAAGAAGAAGAAGAAGAAGAAGAAGAAGAAGAAGAAGAAGAAGAAGAAGAAGAAGAAGAAGAAGAAGAAGAAGAAGAAGAAGAAGAAGAAGAAGAAGAAGAAGAAGAAGAAGAAGAAGAAGAAGAAGAAGAAGAAGAAGAAGAAGAAGAAGAAGAAGAAGAAGAAGAAGAAGAAGAAGAAGAAGAAGAAGAAGAAGAAGAAGAAGAAGAAGAAGAAGAAGAAGAAGAAGAAGAAGAATTTGGTGAAAAATGAAGATAAATGGAAGTGGAATGACAAGAATATAAAAGTTTGATTGTCCAACTCTACGGGAAGGAGTATTTAAATTTTGCTGGTGGATAAAGATAGATAAGTTGATTAATGAATGAATGGGTGGAAGAAAGGAAAAGTGGTATGGGTAATTGGATGGATGGAAGAATGGATGGTTTGATGAATAGATAAATAGATGATGGAAAAAAAGAAAAGCAGATGTAGGAATTATTAAAATGGAAAAATTAGTTTTTTTGATGATTGGATGAAAAGATGGGTAAATGGATGAACGGAGAAATGGTTAAGTTTACTCACAGAGCTGTGGAAAACTAATAAACAAAAAAAAACAAAAATATTACAGGTGTTTTTGGGTAGTTGCATGGCTAGATAGATAAATAGATAGATAGTTAAATTGATAATTAGATAAAAGAATGAATGGATAGATTGATAGATAGATTGGGGACTAAGTAGATGGATGGATGAATCAATAAATAGATGGATGAATGGATGGATGGATCAAAAGATAACCGGGTGGATGAATGAAAGGAGAGTGTTAAGGATAGCTGGATCGATATGCATGCTTAATCTTGAAGTTTTGGAATTAAAATATGAAGATATGGATAATAAAAATAAATGGGTATTCTACCTTATAAAAAAAAATAAAACTACTACTACTACTACTACTACTACTACTACTACTACTACTACTACTACTACTACTACTACTACTACTACTACTACTACTACTACTACTACTACTACTACTACTACTACTACTACTACTACTACTACTACTACTACTACTACTACTACTACTACTACTACTACTACTACTACTACTACTACTACTACTACTACTACTACTACTACTACTACTACTACTACTACTACTACTACTACTACTACTACTACTACTACTACTACTACTACTACTACTACTACTACTACTACTACTACTACTACTACTACTACTACTACTACTACTACTACTACTACTACTACTACTACTACTACTACTACTACTACTACTACTACTACTACTACTACTACTACTACTACCAATTAAAATTGAAAAAAAGATTTAATCATTTTGAAACACGGATTGAAAGAGTTAATTTGTCATACTAGAAGAAATTTCTAACACAATTGACTAAAAAATAAGATTTTCTATCTTCTTAATAATTTTATAATATGGACATTCACAAAAAATTAAAATTTTATTTAAGATTTTAAACTGAATGAAATACATTTGTAATTATTCAACTATTGAAAAGTTCATGGAGAATAAAACTCACTATTGAGAAAAACAACAAATAATAAAAAAAAATTCAAGCAATACGAATAGTACAAACAATAAAAATAAATACAAGCAACAAAACTGAGATTACAAAAACAAATACGAAAAACACTGAAATTCTGAATAAACTTTGGTAAAATAAAAAAAAATGATATGATTAAAAATAGAAAACTTCACAAAACACATAGAAATAAAAATATACTCAGCTATAAGAAAAATTCCAACTAATACACTCAAAATCACAAAAAAAAACGAAAAATTTTTGAGAAAAACTACAGCAAAAAGAATGAAACTTCAAAATTAAAGGAGATTTCAGCAAGGTCAGAGGTGTTGATGACAATCCAATGCATACAGTTATCTATCTTATGCTTTTATTATTTATATTATTTATTATGTTTTTTTTTTATGCTTTTATTATTTATATTATTTATTATGTTTTTTTTTTATGCTTTTATTATTTATATTATTTATTATGTTTTTTTTTTATGCTTTTATTATATTAATTCTAAGGTTGTTTTTTTAGCCTTTTTGATGTTTATTTTTTTAAAATTATGTATTTTTGTTTTTAATTATTTCTTTAAACATATATTTTTGTGCTCTATTGTTATTATTATTATTATTTTTCATATTCATCAAATATTATGATATTTTTTTACATTTCCAAAAAATTATTTTCAATATATTTCCCATTCCAGCTTTTCCTAAAGAATATAAATGTTATATAAATGTTTATTATTACTATTATTCGTTTCATATTGTTATTATTATTCTTTTCCATTTTTTTATTTTATACACGTAGGCACGTGTGAAATTTCAGGTTTTGAAGTCTCAACAGTTGAAGTTTTAAAATCTTCTTGAACTCTTCGAAATTATTAAGTAAGTAAGTAAGTAAGTAAGTAAGTAAGTAAGTAAGTAAGTAAGTAAGTAAGTAAGTAAGTAAGTAAGTAAGTAAGTAAGTAAGTAAGTAAGTAAGTAAGTAAGTAAGTAAGTAAGTAAGTAAGTAAGTAAGTAAGTAAGTAAGTAAGTAAGTAAGTAAGTAAGTAAGTAAGTAAGTAAGTAAGTAAGTAAGTAAGTAAGTAAGTAAGTAAGTAAGTAAGTAAGTAAGTAAGTAAGTAAGTAAGTAAGTAAGTAAGTAAGTAAGTAAGTAAGTAAGTAAGTAAGTAAGTAAGTAAGTAAGTAAGTAAGTAAGTAAGTAAGTAAGTAAGTAAGTAAGTAAGTAAGTAAGTAAGTAAGTAAGTAAGTAAGTAAGTAAGTAAGTAAGTAAGTAAGTAAGTAAGTAAGTAAGTAAGTAAGTAAGTAAGTAAGTAAGTAAGTAAGTAAGTAAGTAAGTAAGTAAGTAAGTAAGTAAGTAAGTAAGTAAGTAAGTAAGTAAGTAAGTAAGTAAGTAAGTAAGTAAGTAAGTAAGTAAGTAAGTAAGTAAGTAAGTAAGTAAGTAAGTAAGTAGACAAACAAACAAAACAAACAAACAAACAAACACAAAAACAAACAAAAAATAAATAAACAAAAATAAACACGAAAACACTAACACAAAAACACGCACACACTTAAAAATATTTTTCAGATACTTAATCACATGAAGGAGAACAATATACAGCAAAAACAAGGCAAACTTAAAAGAAGGGCCTTCCATTAAAATAATTGATTGCCTTTGTTCATGTTTCATTGATGCTTGCATTGAAAAATTGATGGATTTATAAATGGGTAATAAATGGATTGATGAGTTGATGGGTAATAGATGGATGGATGGGTGGATAAAAGATAGATAGATGATGGTTGGATGATTTATTGGTGAATGAATAAACGATAAGATAGTTACATGATAGATAGAAACTGATGAATTAATAATGCGAGAATAGATGGAAGATAAATGAATGGGTGGATGAATGGATATTCGGTGAATGAATGAATGGTTAATTGAACAGATGAAAAGATGAGAGAGATAGTCTCATATCTAATGATCAAACATTTGAAGAGATAAATATATTTGTGAAAGAATGGTAGATGGATATATATGAATATTTATAGCCCAATAGATGAATGAATGGATGGGTGAGTTGATGGGTGGGTAAATGAATGCTTTGATGAATGGATGCAAAAATAGATAGGTTCATGATAAATAGAAAGATAATAAAAAAGATATATGTAAAAAAAATTGAAAACAAAAACAACAACAACAACAACATGTAGCTTGTAATTAAAATACTGCCATGCGTTAAGTTGTTTATGAAGAGTAAACGAACCGGAAAAAGGTGCCTGACGTCATCATCACCAAAAATACTAAAAATGGTTTTTATATAAAAAATGATTATTTTTGGGTTATATTATTCAATTTTTTTTAACTTGCAAATGATTTATGGAAAAATATTACCTGAATAAGTCACTTTCATGAACTATTGAAAGAATTTAAAAGAAGACTTAATTAAAACAAAGAAATATTAGAAATATATTAAAAATTAATATAAGTTGTTTAAAAATTGGAAAAAAAATTATCGTTAAAGAAATTTAAAATATTTTAAACAGGAAATAATGGAAAACTATAAAATTATGGAAAAATACCAAGTAATAAAAAATATCAGTTTTTTTTTTTATATCAGTTTTGTAGATATCAGTTGAGAAGTACTATCAATAAATAGTATATTTTACTACAATTTTATCACGTTTGCTTTATTTATTCGAAATAATAAAAAAACAAAAAAAAAGCAAAAAAAAACGTTTTTTCCATGATTTTTTCATAGATTCCGGTAACTTCATTTTTATCATATAGAACCTTTTTTTGAATGCCAATCATCTCAGCTTTGAGATGTATAGTCAATTGACATTTTTTATCCATAATGGTTGAGTTATATTTTTTTGGTTTTTATTTTGATCATGTATTTATTCTTTTTCCAGTTTTTCCAGAAATATTTGATTGTTATTTTTTTTTGTTTTTCGAGATTTTTTTTTCCATTTTGATCCAATTAGCGAATAAATAATCATTTTTTTTACCCAACTTCTTCAGCATAACAATCAAAATGTAAAAAACAATAGGAAGAATAACAATGAAGCAAACAAAAATATAACAGACAAGAAAAAAATAAAAAAAGTAACAATAAGAAAAAATTTTGTGAAAAGTTATTTTACGGTTAATTTCATTTTTCACAAATTTGAATTTATTTCTATCACATGTGTTCAAACGATGAAATCAGATTAACTTTTTTCATACTTAAATCCATTTTTTTTTAAATTCAAATCTTTTTGTATTTAACTTCACTTTTGTTTTACCTAATTTTTTTTAAACTAGGCTTCACATTTTTATTTACTTGAATTCACTTTTTTTTTTACTTAAGTTCATTTTTGAATTTCTTCTTCTCATGTAAATTACTTCTAGTTTCACTTGACTTTCTTATTCCTTATTAATTTACTTTTCTCCATCAACTTCCTCTCTTCATTTGAATTTTTTTCCCTATATAAATTCACTTTTTAGACAAAATTTATTTTGTCGGCATAAATTTACTTACAGTAATTTAAATTAACTTTTAAAATACTAATTCACTTTTAAACTACTCTTAAAATATTTATTCACATTGATAAATGTGTGTTTTCAGTTTCGAAAGTTCCACAATCACCTGTATTATTCTTTTTCCATAATTGATTACGTATTATTATTCTTATTTTTATTTTTTTATAATTTTTAAAACTGTTTATCTAATTATTTTTTTTATTTTCATAATTTTATGAATTGTTATCATAATCATTTATGTTGACTTCATATTTTTTTACTGGTCTTGAAATTATTTATAATATTCTTATTATTCTTATTGTTTTCCATTATTTTTTGTGTTTTTTTTCCGTTGCTGTTGGTTATATCCCACTATTTTGATTTTGATTTTTATTTATTTCATATTTTGTATTGGTGTTTCATTTTTTAAATATTCCATTATCTCTAGTTAATTTGTTATCATTGTTCAAAAGTTCATTTTGTGCAATCAAAACCCCGGATAAGGGCGAAAAAATGGTTGATTTACTTACTCATAAGTTCATTTTATGGTTTTTTCATTTTCATACTGCTAACAACATTATAACCAAAAAACAACCATACTACACTTTTAGTTATGAAACTTTGAAAAGTATTTTTTTTATTTTGCTGATGTTTCTCAATCCATTTTCGGATTATTTTTTTATAATTCTTGAAAATCTTCCTGATAATCCGGATTAAGAAGTTTTTTGATCAATGAATGAATATATTATGAAACGAAAAGATAACTGTTGTTATTATTGTTTTTATTGAGATTATGTATTTCATCATTAAAATCTCTACTATTTTTCTTTTATAATTCGTCTTATTTTCCAAAGATTGTTTATCATTTTCACGTTTTGATTTTTATTTTTTTTGTTATGTTCACATAGAGTAACCCCTTGTAGAAGCTGACAAGCAAAACCTCAGTCGCACCATCTTTTCGTCATGAATTCATCAATTTCAATTGGTTGAAGTAGTTCACTAAAAAATAAATTAGACTAAAAATAAAAAGAATAATAATGAAAAAAAAACCGCTAAAAATGAAGATACCACCTAAAAAAAAAGAAAAAAACGAAAAAATGAAATCTAAAAAAAACCATTTTCACATTTCAAAAAAGTGCTATGAATAACAATAAAAATATCAAAAAAAACATAAATAAAATCTTACTAAAAATAAAAAAATTATTAATGAAAATGCAAATAAAAACATCAATAAGAATTTTTTCATTATTTTCAAATATAAATAATAATAATAATAATAACAATGGAAAAACAATTGACATTGGAAATAAAAATATGAAAAATTATATAAATAATACTATCAATAAAAATAACAATAAAAACAAAAATAATAATAAAAACAAAAAAAATAATAGAAACAAAAATAATAACAAAAAAAAATAATATTAAAAACAAAAATAATAATAAAAACAGAATAAATAATTAAAAAAAAATAATAATAAAAAAAAAGTGTTATTTTCTTGATTTTATTCGTAAAATGAGGAAGATTTTAGATACATATATTTTTCCAAAAAACTAAAATTTTCCGCAAATTCAACTTTGTCATAATTCATAAATTTCTGGAAAAAATGTATGTATCTAAAATCTTTCTCATTTTACGAATGAAATCAAGAAACTTAAATTGAAAAAAAATACATAAGTTGTCTCTAAAAAAGTGTTATTGTTTTATGTTGCATATCACATCGATGTGTGGCGCAGGATCCCAAGAGGAACTGCGTAAAAAAACTACTTTTTAAATATTTTATTATTGCTCTTTTCGATGTTTCTTTGTTATTATTATGTTTTTTAGTTATATTTTAATGATATTCTATGTTTGTTGTTATAATTATTTTTTTGCTACCATTTTTGATCGCTTCTGAAAAAAACTCTCATTCTGAAAATAGAACAAAACAAACTTTTATAAAAAATATTGAAAAAATTTTTACTCATTTATGAAAAATAAAAACGCAATAATAAAAAAAAATAAAAAAATCAACAATAAAAATAAAAAATAATAAGAGGGTATATAACGAGACGCTCAGTAGAGTTTATCGTCAAAAACTGAAAATTTAGTTTTCTACATGTTGGCTTACAAATATTTATGGAAAGCTAATTAATATTCATAACTAGTCATAATTTTTCATGCAAATTAGTATATAAATAACTTGGAGTTAAGTTAATTTTATTGGCCAATAAAACTGTGAGTTGTTAAGATTATTGGCTTATTTATTTATGTGATTTCTTAAATGCTTCCAATATTATAATATGCTCAACATTTAAATGAATTTAATCTTCAAATTATAATTTTGTAAAATTATATTGAGTTTTTTAAAACAAAATCAACTCATAAATACAAGACCAAATATAAATATAAAACTGATAAATTATGACAAGGCTTTATTTGTTGAAAATTTTAATGTTTTATTTTTTTCTCTACATGCCCTTCTTATATCTTCATAAACTGAAGTTTCTACTGTAGGAAATACAAAACCAAATAGTTAACTGAAAATAAACATTCATTTCTAATATGAAAACATAATTTGGATATTTGGAGCTATAAATATGTAAAAACTTGATAGAACACATAGAAAAATGTTTGATTTTTCAAAGATTAAGTTTTCAGAGTTTCAATTCTAAGATTTTGTTTTTAAAAAACTTTTAATTTTGAAGTTTTTAAATACATCTGACGAATATACCAAAATGTTTTAAACCGAAGATTAATTTTTTTTGAAAATCTTATAGCAATTTTAATTCATTGCAACGTATATCAAAATTAATTTGAAAAACTTAAATTTCTCAGTGTTTTCAATGGAAATTAGGATGGCTATTTACGATTCATTAATGTCAGTAATGGTAAATTAATTGATTTTTAACGTTGAATAATCATTTACAAAAATGGTTAAAAACAACGCGAGTGTAAATGAATTTATTTACAACATAAATTCGTTATTTTTTAGATTATTCTGTAACAAAATATTTATTTCGCTGCAAACTTTTCCTAAAAAAATTTTTTTGACGAATCACGAAATGCGTTTTAAAATTTAGATTAAATAAATTTCAAATCAATAAAAAAATTAATTTACCAAAAAGTGATCAAAAGTTATTTTTAGAAATCATCTCCAAATGTTTATAGCATTCATGCAAAACTCAGATTGAAAACGCAATACGAATGAAATTATGTAGAGTTTTTTCCCCAACAAGAATCTTTAAAAAGTCTATTTAATTTTTAGATTCTTTGTTTATCAAAATGCCGTAGTTTATAAATAAATGGCCAAACAAATTTGGTTGAAGGAACAAATGCAAATAATATCAATAGTAATAAAAAAATGATATTAATAATAATGAAAAAAAAGATAATGACTTATCATCATCATCACCTTTATCTTCATCTTCATCATCATCACCCTCCTCATCCTCATCATCACCATCATCATCTTCATGCTAGCATGGGATATACGTAATTTAAAAAATAAATCTTAGATACCATTTTTCAGTTAAAATTATCTAAATCAAATCACCTACACTAGCAAAACCCAATATACTTTTGATAAAACACTTGTAGTTCATGAGAACATTATAATGAATAATTTTTTTTAAAAGCAAGAAATTTTTTTCTCAATAAATTCAAACTTGAAAAACACAAAAAAATTGTGGAATAAAAAATATAAAAAATAAATACAAACTTCAAACAAAGGAGAGAACTTAATTTTTTTTCGTGGTTACAGTTATATATTTTAATGAAGAAAGGAATAAAAAGATGAATGGATAAAAAAAATAGAATAATAAAAAAAAATAAATAAAGTTCTTAATATACTACTTAGACTCATAATACTACTACACCATCCCACCTACACTACTAATACCAATAATACTAGAACATCCTAAACACACTTAGAACAAGATACAAAAACCTAACTTCTAAAAATCCTTTAAAAACCATAGTGTGAACAATAGCTATAGTCCCACTTAAAAAAGGCTTCATTCTGTTAGAAGCTGATACAGTTTTTTTCAGCTTATTTAGTTCAATAACTCATGATCTTGTTAGCTTAGGGGTGAACAAAGTTGGACGTAAAACCGAAGGTACAAGGTTCGATTCCGGATCAGAGCTTTCAACACAATGATGAAACAAATTTAGTGTCCAACGTGCAACAATGACGCTAAAGTCACAAATCTAGACCCCCATGCAGACTCTCCAAAGGTGCAAGAAAAATAAATATCAATAGCAATAGTAAAAATTAAATTTATATAGAAAAATAATAATTTAACTTGCAAACAAAAAAGAAGATATTAAAATTCTTAAAAGGAATAATAAAAATCATAATTTTTTAAATTTCACATACCATAAAAATATTTCATAAAAAAAAAATCATATGTAGAGAGAAGCTGTGGTTAAATATAAAATAGATGAGGAATGGAAACGTGATGGATGGATGGGTGGAAGGATAAGGAATAGATAGATGGATGGATGGGTGAGTGAAAAAGTGGGTGGATGGATGAGTAGAAGAATGAAAAGGCGTGTGAATAAGAGGATAAATGAATGGATAAATTGATGGGTGGAAGGATAAATTGACGAATGGGTGGTAAAATATAAAAATGAACAAACAGATAGATTTATTTAGGAACAACTTAATTTATATAAAAAAATGATTGGATGGATGGTTCAGTGGTGAAACATTCAAAAATTAAATGGATAGATTAGAAAATGCAAGAATAAAAAATGAAAAATATATGTAATCAAATCAACGTGAGAATGAATGCAAACATATTAAAGACATATGAAGATACTTCAAAAAAACTCTGTAAATGGAGATGAGTGGGAAGCATGAGCAAAAATACATTTGTGGGTTTAAAAAGCTTGGCGTCAAAATTGAGAAGATAAAAAAGATATATACCCAAAATCAAAAAGGCAGATGCATGGACACACAAATGCATACAGCCAAACACACACACACACACACACACACACTTCTTTCTTTTTGTGCATTTATCCACCAGGCGGGTGCACTAAACTGCAGAGCAGTTTATCTATGGATCTGGTGTGGTGTTCTTCTTTTGACTTGCCAGTGATCAGCTAGACGAAGTTTCTTGAAATCTTCATGTAGGCATTTTGTTGATGGCTTCCGTTGAAATTTTGAAGTTTTCTTCTCGCAGCCAATTAAAATTAATACTTTTCACTTTTAACCGCTCAACCGCCAATTTTGTTTACATCCAAATTTAGCATTGAAAGACTTGATTTCTTCAAATTTTGAATACTTTTTTATTGTTTTATTCATGCATTAAATAATTATATCACTAATTAAAATTTTTTAAGTTATTTCGGTGTGATACGAGACTATTTTAAACTTTTGTACATGAGATTTTTCGAAATAAATTATTATCAACTTATTACGTTAATTATTTTAAACCATTTTTTAATTACAAAATTCAACTTTAAACTTAAAAATTTAACGGAGGCTATTTTACCTCGTGCCTACACACACACACACACACACACACACACACACACACACACACACACACACACACACACACACACACACACACACACACACACACACACACACACCGTTCTGTGACTGTTCTTGCGTTCATCCACCATAAGGTAGATGCAAAGGATAGAGAGATGAGCATTTTTTCTTGTGGTTATAAATGCCTTGTAGTTTGAAGTTCAGCCCGCAGTATTGACACTTTATGCTTGCTTGTGTCTGGTGCTTCTGTCTCACGTGGTTTGCCAGACCTGCTTTACTGGCAGCTATTCTGTTGCATCTCGGAAACGTGCAGAATAAGACTGTCAGAACTGTTGTTATTGTTGCTATTGTTTTGATTGTTGTTGCTATTATTGTAGTTGTTGTTGCTCTTTGTTTTTCGAATTGTTGTTGTTGCTATTGTTTCGATTGTTGTTGATGCTTTTTTTTTGATCGTTGCTATTCTTGTTGCTGCTGCTTTTATTGCTGTTATTGTTTTGATCGATGTTGCTATATTTGTTGTTGTTGTTGCTTTTGTTATTTCGATTATTGTTGTTGCTATTGTTTTCGATTGTTGTTGTTTTATTGTTTTGATTGTTTTGGCTATTATTTTTGTTTTTGTTACTCCTGTTGTTTGGATTGTTGTTCTTTTTATTGTTATGTCACACACACACTGGATCACCGTGGACATTACGTACAAAATTAAAAGTGAACCAAATTCAATTCCTAATAATAATCCAAAACTTTATATCGTTCGCTATGACGTAATGCGTTGCCATAGATTCCAGGGATGGCCCAAGTTAGTAATGACTGAGATTTCAAAAAGCGATTTTTTCCAAGAATCAGACGCTCTTAGCTATCGGGCTAAAAATGAAGTTGCTTTGATATTTTTATGTCAATATTATAATAATGGTGAATTGAAATAGAGGAGTGGTGAAGATTAAGCAGGGAGGTTTTATATGCAGTTGAATTCTTTCGTAAAATATTTCTATCACTATTTTCTATAACTATATCTGTAGACTGCCTCGTTGGTTGTTGATAGCAATTTGTGCTGTTATTGAATAAATGTGGCCTGGAACGAACAATTGTGGGCAATCAAAAGAAGGTTTTTGGCATGAAATTTTTTGGGAGAAATTCCACACTATCGAGGGGCTTTGAGTGGTTGCGTGGTTTCCTTTGTCTTGCTCGAAATCATTATTTGTTTATTTTTTTTTTGTTGAAAAATTGATAAGATAATTTTGTTGTATCTTTTTTGTACTTGTTTTTTTCAAAAAAATAATTTTTTTTAAGTTATTTTTTTTGTATAAATCATAAAAATTTGCAATAAAGAATTCAAAAAGTGTAGTTAAGAATTCATGAAAATTATACGCCAATAAAAAATAAAAATACGAAGCAAAAATGAAAAAGTTAATAGATACTGTGTATAAAATTGCTTGGAAAAATGTAATAAAAAAGAATTTCATTCAAGAATGAGAAAAGTCAATCATTTTAATTCTCTAATTAAATTCAAATAAATGAAGAATTGAAAAAATTTTTTTTTGATGAAACAGTGTAACCTCATAATAAAAAACTAATTTTGATGAGCTCATCATAAGAGCTTACTATTGTTAATAACTCTAGAAAAGAAAAAAAAATACTTTTTTGAGTTTACAAGTATTTTTTTAAATTCTGAATAATTTTTTGAGATACTTGAATTTTTTTCCATCTTGTAAATTTTTAATTGCGTATCATACGGTGTTTCCCATGCAAAAAAAACGTTGAAGGATTAATAAATCAATTAAAGTTACTTGAATAAATAAATTAAAACAAAATAAATAAATTAATTAAAACAAAATAAATAAATTAATTAAAACAAAATAAATTAATTAATTAAAACAAAATAAATAAATTAATTAAAACAAAATAAATAAATTAATTAAAACAAAATAAATTAATTAAAACAAAATAAATAAATTAATTAAAACAAAATAAATAAATTAATTAAAACAAAATAAATTAATTAATTAAAACAAAATAAATAAATAACTTAAAACAGTTCCATATGTAAATTAACATTATAGAGCAAAAATTAATTTTTATGGCGTCTAATTATTTTTAGAATATTGAAATCTTAATCATTATAAAAAATGTTTCCAATCTATAATCATTATCCTGTCAATGATTATGGACATTGATTTGAATTAATAGACAATGTTCCAAAAGTATTTGAAGCTAATGAGTCTGAATGATGACAGTAGTTAATAATTCGCATAAGAGTTGCACGAGGTTTTTATAGAAAAAACGTATGAAATAAAAAGGAAAATGATAATTATTATCTTCATTGATGTTTTCATTAACATTTTTATAAGTAGTTATTGAGAAAATAAATCTAGAAATTACTCAAATAATTTTTTGAATTCAATTTTGTCCGTCTCATACTTATTATTATATATCTACATAGGGTAGTGCCCTGTGAAACCAATCAATTGCGCAACAGAAACCTCAGTTAGGGGCGACTTAGATACTCATACTAGCCAATTTTATATTTAAAGTTCAAAATTAGGTAGTTTTTGGATACATTTGCTTTTGAGGAAAAAATAATTTGAGCTGAGTACAATCGTATCATGAGTTGTCCGTGTAGAATTACTGGAAAAATTTCTAAAATTATTGAAAAAAACGACTAGAAATTTAAGGATTTTAAAAAAATTCTCATCAGAAACTTGTACTTGGAAGATGTACTCATTAAAATTTAGTTTTCTAAAAAAATAAATACATTGAAGTGTTTTCGTAGAGTTCAGGAATTTTGCAAAAAAATTTTTTTTCAAAGCTTGTAATAAACTTATCTTAAGACTACTTCCTTCCAGAGTTTCAAAAAAAAAATTAAATGAAAAAGAGGCATAAAACACAGCTTACAAGCTTCTTTTTCAAAAAATATGAATTTATAATAAAATAAAACTAAAAGTAAGCTAAACTAATTATGACGAAATAAATTCTGATAATGAAAAACTGGATCAGATGCATAATTAAATTTGGCTTACCAGGCAGCTGGAAACCTTATTTCAAATAATTATGAATCAAATTCTTTTTTATCTCTCGATAGTTTTTCTATATTTGGAAAATTTTTTTAGTGTTCAGTTTGAAGATCATGTAGCGCAGCATCATAAAAACCATTGGCCCCTTTTCTTCAACCACTATTACCATATCATCCCTATCATCCCCATCATCCTTATTACCTTCATCATCATCACCATCATCACTATCATTACCACTATCACCATCATTATCATCACCACCACTATCCTTATCCTCTCACCCAACATCATCATCATCAAAACACCATCATCATCATCATTCCCACCATCTCACCCATCATCCTTTCATCCCCATTACCACCATGGTCACTATCCCGCAGATAAATCCAGTAACAAGAAACGTACTCAGAAATAATATGAAAATAGCTTTTAAAAAACAAATGGAGACGATAGAAATCAGTTATATATGAAAGAAATAACAATAAAAATAACAGTTGATGAACATGTTTGTAAATAATAGTAAATGAAACAAAAAAAATTGAAAAAAATAATAATAAAAAAAAAACAATAATAATTAGAAAATGAAAACCAATAATACTGAAAATTTTTGGATATTTGAAACATAAATTCACTTTTAAAAGCAAGAAAAAATATAAACTAACAGAACTATTGGTCAGACTATTAACAAAAATAATAATAAAAGCAATAATAAAAAACACAATAACATAAATAATAATAAAAATAAAAATAATCATGAAAGCTAAAAATAATCATAAAAACAATAAACAAGTTAACAGCATGAACAATACAAAACATCTCGACAGCAGTCTCTGAGCACGCTTGTTCTATACCATGACAGGATCCATGAATAACTAAATCTGATTGGATGATACATTGAGATAGTTTTGAAACTGTGGGTTTTAATTGGTTGAGATAATTAAATGTTTATTATTAGTTACATAACGGAATGAAATGAGAGTGATATCGTTTCTTATTGGTTGTTTAACTGGGTGACTTATTATCGACGTCAAAAATGAAAAAAATTAATTTGGAATTAGAGTCAGGTAAATCAGGATTGAAATTATTTATTTTTAAATTCAAATCAGTTTTGGTTTTGAATTGCTTCATGCAGTTTTTTGTTTTTTAAACTAAATTAACTCAGAGTTTTTGGTTTTCTCTGTTTTGACTTTTGTGATTTTTGAAATTCCAGAATTTTAAACTTTAAAATTTGTAAGTTGGAGATTTTGAAAAGATTGAAAGATTTTAAAATTTTTCTGACTGAAACTTTAAGCTGATTTAACTTTTCTTTGAGTTTATTCGAGCTGAGCTGATTGGATAATTTTTCCATAGGTTAAGTTTTGTTTCAAAAAAAACTTCGAAATTGAAAAAAATAGTTGTTTTACGTGAGAAAAATAGATGAAAAATAACAAAAAATAGATTGTAAAACTGAAAAATATTGAACAAAAAAACGTTAATGGATGGATGAATAGTTGAAAACTAAATCGAAAGTAATAAAGACAAATTTTAAAAATTGAAAACTAAATTTAAAAAAAAAAAGAACGGAAAAAAGACAACTCAAAAACTTCCAGGTATTTTCATTGTAGAAAAACATAATAAAACAATTTGAAAAAACATTAAAAATATGTAAAAATAATGTAAATCAATGGTCGAAAAAAAAACTTTATCAAAACAACATCGCAAATAACAAACATCGAAACAAAATAGAGTTTGAAAAATAATAACAGTTAATGAGAAAAATGAAACAAAAAGATAACAAAAATAAAAAAAAAATTGAAAGATAATAATATAAAAACAAAAAAAACCATTAAAAAGATACTAAATAAAATCACTTCCGGTTTAAAATGTCGTCGTTGAAGTTCGTGCTTTTTGTCGTTTTGTGCTGTAGAATTGTTTACTCAAATAACAAAAATAATAACCACAACAGTAACAATAATAACAATTTTAATATCCCAGTTAATAATAACTACAGAAGTAACAATACTACTAACTACAATACTATGAATGACAACGATAATAATAATAATATAAATAACACTGATGAAAACATGGATCATAAAAAAAGTGATGATAATAACAACAATAGCAATAAAATCATCAAAAATAACAACAACAATAATAACAGTAATAATGAAAAAACAAACAAAAAGAAAGCAAAAGAACCAGCAAAAACAAAAGCAATGATTGAACTTAAAACCTATATGAGAAGCCAAAACAAGACCACTTTGAAAGCTCAGTTTGAAAACCCCATAGTTCTAGCCTCCGATGTAGAACCAACTTTGGATAGAAAATCGAAGTTATTATTTAGGAATGGGTTAGAAACTTTGGTGCAAACGAGGTTAGTTAAACATTCAACTTTCGAAATAGCAAGAATAAATATGGAATCTTTAACAACAACGAACCCAACAACATCAATGACAAGAACAATAACAACCACATTAAAAACAGATTCAAAAACAAAATCAACAACAACTACAACAAAAATAGCAATATTCACAAAATCATCAACAAAAACAACGACAACAACAACAAAATCAACAACAACAGAAACAACATCAACATTAGCAACAACATCGACAAAATCACTCCAAAACTCAAATTACGTCATCGAAAGCACTGTCGAATCTATAAAACTCAACCTTACCACCATCAATAAAAATGAAAAAAACGATAATAAAAATAGAAGAAATAAAAACAATAACAGTAATAATAACAAAAAATATATATATAAGAATGGCAATAATGATAAAAACGAGAGAAATAATAATAGTAATAATAATAAAAAGAAAAATAAAAATAATGAAGGGAATAATGGAAAAAATATCAAAAATTTTTTAAGCCACTATAAAATAGATAATGGTAATAATCATAGTCATAATAAAAGTAAAAAAAGAATGACAAAAAGACATACACACAAAAACATTGACAATAGTAACGAGGAGAACCTTGAAAAACAAACAAATGCAATTGGTACTACGAAGAGCGAAAGAAATCAAAATGATAAATATAATAATGAAAATGTAAAAGAAAATAAAAAGAATAATAAAAAAATCCCTTCTCCTGTATTCCCCAGCCAATCGCTTCCTATTGATTCAGATAATGAAGGGAAAAACTTCATTTTTCATTATTTCAATAAAAAACCTTCTATCCATTTTTTCATCAATTCATCCACCCATCCACCCACCCGTCTATCTAATCAACTATCCACCCATCCATCCACCCATCCACCAACCCATCTATCCAATCGTCTATCCAACCATTTACCCATATATTCATCCACCCATCCACCCACCCATCCATCCACCCATTCATCCACCCATTCACCCACCCATCTATCCAATCGTCTATCCAACCCTTCACCCACCTATTCATCCACCCATTCACGCACCTATCCATCCACCCATCCATTCACTTATCACTCTCTCAATCAATCAATTTCACAACCACGCAAAGACTTAAACTATCAATCAAATGACCCATCTGTCCCCTCATCAATTGATAATGCTCCTCGCTTATCTCGATATCCTTTCATTCCTTCACGGATTCATCCATATATCCAGAAACCTATCCATCTAATTAAAAAAATCATTCATTCATCTACTCATCCATCTATCTATTCATCCATACATCAATCTATACGCCCCTCGACCCAATCATATAACCATTTATTTACTAATACTTCTTTTGATTGCTCTAATCATCAGTTGTCAAAAAATTTTCTAAATTATTCATTTACTCATTCTTCCATCCATCCATCCAATCGTCCTTTCCTCCACCCATCCAATCATCCTTCCACCCAACCATCTACACATCCTTCCCTCCACCCGTTTTCTTCCTATCTTAGACGCCCATTACGCAAAAGTTTTTTCAAATTTCACAAAAATTTTCTCACATTTCGTTCATTTATTTTCCAATCATTCTTTTTATCCACTCATCTGACTACCCATCAATCTATCCATTCATTCACCCATTCACTCACGCATCCACCCATCCATCTGTCTACACACCCACCCACCCATCTACCCAAACATCCATCCACACACCCACCCATCCGTCCACTCACACATCCACCCACACATCCACCTACAAAACCACCCACACATCCATCCATCCATCTGCCCACACACCCACCTACCTATCCACCCACACACCCATCCACCCATCCACTCACACATCCACCCACACATCCAACTACACAACCACCAACCAATCCACACATCCATCCACCCACACAACCACTCACACATCCACCCACCCATCCACTTAAGTACCTACTCACATCAAATAAAGAGCCGGTTAATGCTTTCAAAGAAGAGTTTTTGAATAAGAAAAATAATAATATAAATAATAATAAAAATAAAAAAATAAGAAAAAAAAAATATATAAACGATAATTACAACCATTACAGCGAAGGAAAAAATCATCAAAAATTATTGGGAATAATAAAGGAAGTATTACTTGATGAGAAAATGAGATTCGATAATATGACGAACAAAAACAAAAATAAAAATGATAATCATTATGAGTATAACAATAAGATCAACAAAATTCACAATGAAAGAAACAAAAGTTCCAATAATAATGTCAAAAACGATAATAATAACAATAATAATGAAGAATACCCTGAGATAAATAAAAATGATATTGGGAATAATGGCAAAAACAATAACTTAATTTGGGAAAACAATAATAATAATAATAATAATAATAATAATAATGATGATAGTATTTACCTTAATAATAGCAATAATAATCACAAAAGCCATAATAAAAACAATAATAACAGCAGAAATAATAATAATAATAAAATAAATAATAATAACAACAGAAATAATAATTTTTCAATTAATAGACACTTCGTCTACAGCTTAAACTTTACGGACGATAAAAATATCAATAAAATGCTTAATAAAAAAAATAATAAAAATAAAAAACTGAATAATAATAAAAATAACAAAAATAAAAAACTAAATAATAAAAAAAATAATAATACTGATAATAAAAAATTAATTGATAATAAATGCAACAACAAAAAAAATAAACCGAAGTATAACAGTGCTTACTGGGAGATGTTTTCTAAAACTAACCATGTTGGTTATGATAGTGATGCTAAAAACTACAATGAATATAATATAAATAGAAATAGTAGTAATAATATTAATGGAAATAAAAATAAGAAAATTGGTATTAATCATAATAATTCTATAAATAATAATAGCAACATTTATAATAAATATGACAATAAAAGAAATATAAAAGAAAATGATGGAAGAGAAAGGGATGACAAAAAGCTTCATGATAAAACCAGCAAATTTGATAACAACAACAATAATATGAGAAATAATAACAATAATAATGATAATAATAATGATAATAATAATGATAATAATAATGATAATAATAATGATAATAATAATGATAATAATAATAATAATGATAATAATAATGATAATAATAGAAATAAAAATAATAATAACGATAAAGGCGTTATTGATAATAAAAACAATAACAGTGGAACTGATATAAAGGGAAGGAACGAGAATACTAATAAGGGATGCAATAAAAACAACAATTTTAATAATAAGAAAAACATTGAAAACAGAAATGAAAAAGTTAAAAAATTTAATAATAATGATAATAATAATAAAAAAAATAATGATAAAAATCATAATAAAACGATTAGTAATAATAAGAATAATAATGAAGGAGTACTTGTAATACCAATGGTAAAAATAGTTTCTTCTTGTGAAAACCTTGAAAATTGTCTATGTTATGAGGTAACAATACAAATATTAATAATTTATTCTCATTTTTATTATTATTCTTATTGTTTTTTTTTTCAAGAACTTTCTATCATTTTAATTGTTAGTTTTGTTGCTGTTATTATTATTATTATTATTATTATTATTGATTTAATACTGTTTTTGTTGTTCTTAATTTTTTAAATTATGTTTAGTTTTAGTATCATTGTTATAGTTATGGAAAAATTTTATCAAATATTTTTTGTCTGTTTATTTAAATTACCTGTATGTTTGAGGAATACATTAAGTAATCCTGTGTTGTAAACTCAGCATTATCATAATATACAGAAGGAAACCGTGGAATACAAATATGAAGAAGAAAAAAAGGGAGAAGAAGAAGAAGAAAAGAGAGAAGAAGAAGAAAGGGGAGAAGAAGAAGAAAAGGAAGAAGAAGAAGAAAAGGAAGAAGAAGAAGAAAAGGAAGAAGAAGAAGAAAAGGAAGAAGAAGAAGAAAAGGAAGAAGATGATTACAACGAAAACGAAGAAAAAAAACAAAAAGATGAAAAAAATGAAAGTTATGATTTGAACACGAATAATAATAATAATAATAATAATAATAATAATAATAATAATAATAATAATAATAATAATAATAATAATAATAATAATAATAATAATAATAATGATAATAATAATAATAATAATAATAATAATAATAATAATAATAATAATAATAATAATAATAATAATAATAATAATAATAATAATAATAATAATAATAATAATAATAATAATAATAATAATAATAATGATAATAATAATAATAATAATAATAATAATAATAATAATAATAATAATAATAATAATAATAATAATAATAATAATAATAATGATAATAATGATAATAATAATAATAATAATAATAATAATAATAATAATAATAATAATAATAATAATAATAATAATAATAATAATAATAATAATAATAATAATAATAATAATAATAATAATAATAATAATAATAATAATAATAATAATAATAATAATAATAATAATAATAATAATAATAATAATAATAAAAGAAACATTAAAAAAAATGTTAAAACCCTAAACAATAAAAATAACAATAATAATGAAAAACTAACTAGGAAAAACAATGAAAATAAATACAAAACAAACAAAGACAGTTATGTTAATAAAAAAAGCCAAAAACATGGAAAAAATTTGGAAAAAATGAAAAATATAAATATAATTAGAAAATGTATTTCCATAGTTTATTACTTCAGTGTTAATATTAGAAATGATAATAAAAATAAAAGCAACAATAATAATAATAAAGATAAGAGAAATAATAATAATAATGTTCCTAGTATTAACACTAATGATAATAAAAATTATACAGATGGTATAAAAATTCGCAAAAACAATAAGAACAAAAACACTTATATAAGGATCAAGAAAATTACAACTAATGAAACTAATAAAGGGAATGACAATGAAAAGAAAAATAACAAAAATAAAAACAATAATAAAAATAATAAATCTGGATTCACGCCACGAAAAGACTTGACGAGACAAGCGATTACTCCACGCACTATTAGCTTCTCATCATCATCATCACCAACATTCTCTTTTTCCTCCTCTTCTTTTTCATCATCATTCCAACCAACATCTTCTTCTTTCTCTTCATCTTCCTCTTCCCCATCATCATCTTCTTCTTCTTTCTCTCCATCCTCCTCTTCCCCATCATCATCTTCTTCTTTTTTGTCTCCATCCTCTTCTTCTCCATCATCATCTTCTCCTCGTTCTTCCACAATGATGTTTTTCAACTTTTCTTCACCACCATCGTTTTTGACTTTTACACCATCATCATTACTATCACCCACCACAATAACCTCTTCTTCTTCTTCCTCCTCCTCCTCCTCCTTCTTCTCCTCCTCCTCTTCCTTCTCCTCCTCCTTTTCTTCCTCCTCTTCCTCCTCAACAAAAGGTAAGGACCTCACGTGATAAATGTAGGAAACATAACCTCGCCTTTATGAACCGCTTCATTTTTATCGCAACATTCATTTCGCGCCTTTTTTTTACTGCCAAGTTTTCTTTTGTAGCTCGCGTTTTATCCATTTATATGGCACGCGGTTTTATTTTTTTATATTTCTTTTTCGCCGTTGGAATTTTTTGCGTTTCAAAGCAAATAAATGAACGCTTATGGAACTGGAAAAGAAATGAAAAACAACAATAACTAAAAGAAAAAAAAAAATGAAACTTGAAGTGAAAGTGTAAAATATTGAAGTATTAATATCAATCATAATGAAAATATTCAAAATAATTAAAAAATATATGCAATAAGATCCTATGATGATTGTATGGAATGTGGAAAGATAAAAATCAAGATGACATTGAAACATATTCAAAATGTATTGATAATATTATTGGTGAAATTTAAATAAAAAAAATAATTCAACAAACAAAAATAATGTTTAAAATTAAAAAAAAATTTTGCAAAAAAAAAAATATGAAAAAATAGTTTAAAAGGTTGGGAAAAACTCTGTGTGCATTTAGATTGAGTAAAACCCATGTCAGTATTCAATGCCCTTTTGTATCGAGAAAAACTCGAGGTTTTGCTAAGAAGTTGTTTTTTTTTATTTTTATAGCGCAAACTTTTTTATCTTGTTTATTTTATTATTTTATATTTTTCAATAAAAAGTTTTTGTTGTGTTTTTGTTTTGATTATTTTTTTTTGTATTTTTTGTTCCAAAACAAGGCATTTTTAATTTTATTTTGAATTTCCATGGTTGCAACTCTTAAAGATTCTCCTCAATTTTTTTAATTTTTTCATTTAATTTTATTAATATTAATTTTTCTGCGTTGGTAATTTCTTATATTTTTTTTTTTGTTTTTTTTATATTTTTTATATTTTTTGTTTTTTTTCAAGTCAAAGTTTTCAATCATCAATTATCAGTTCTATTCCGTGTTGCGTATTGTATAGAGAAGTTTTTCTTTTTACAATTTCAAACTTGACTATTATAAATATCTTTCTCTATGGAATATAGAA
The DNA here is from genome assembly GCA_964035795.1 of Pterobdella sp. o SKG-2022. Lineage (NCBI taxonomy): Eukaryota > Metazoa > Annelida > Clitellata > Hirudinida > Piscicolidae > Pterobdella > Pterobdella occidentalis. The sequence continues at coordinate 4,000,207 of OZ038327.1, forward strand.
AAAAACAACAATTAGAAAAAAAAACGAAAAAAAGTTGAGAATAAAAAGATGAGAATAAATATAATTATGATGAGAAGAAACAACATTAATCAAAAGTAAACTAAAAAAATAATTAAAATGACATAAATATTACTAATAGTCGTTAGCATCAAAAAATGATAATAATATTAATAAAAACAATAATAATGAAACATAATAAAGCAATGATAACACTGAAAATTTACTAGCGAGTGGAACTTAATCTGTGTGGGTAGCAAATTACCTTCAAATTCCGGTAAATTTAACGTTTTTTTTGATCTTAAGACTGTTTTCTAAACAATACCAAAAGAATAAAACTGAGAAAATCATTATTCGCGTTTAGTTTCTCACAAACTCTAAAATTTTTAAGAGACAATTTTGTAAAGAATTTATGGGTTGTATGGAACATCAAATGTTCCATACAACCCATAAATAATAAAATTAAAAAAAATAATAATAATTAATATCATGGTTTTTTTTTTGAGATATAAATAAATCTAAATACAGCATGAATGTCATTCATGAAGTTAAATCGAGATCAAAAGAAAACATCTTCTTAATAGTTTTTTGAACATTACATCCCTGAAAACCTGGAAGTTTGCTTTTAGATAAACATTCAAAAATGCTGGACAATAGTAGTAATAGTATTAGTAGTAGTAGTAGTATTAGTAGTAGTAGTAGTAGTAGTAGTATTAGGAGTAATAGTAGTAGTAGTAGTAGTAGTAGTAGTATTAGGAGTAGTAGTAATTCATAAATCAAAAAGACATTTTTGCAAAACTTATAATTAAGTCAAGTGCAAACACTTTTTAGCTATTTGTCTATTACAAAAACAAGAAAAATAAGAAGAAAAAGAGAGTTAACTCATATTTAATAATAAACACATCATAATATAAACTCACAAAAAGATTGAAAAATATTCATAAATTATAAAATTTGAAGTACAAAAATCCTTCAAGTTCTTGTGTAAGGAGACAAGAATTCAAACGATGATAGCAATTCTAAGTCTTCAGTTGTTTTTTTTTCTTCATCCCAAACGTGTTTTTTTAAAACTTCAAACAAAAAATTTTATCACTTTCTTTTCTAGTAAATGTAAAGGTTACGAAATTTTTTGAATTAAAAATATATAAAATATGAAAAAACTCCAGAATTTGCCCGAGTCATGGACAAGAGAAAGAACAAAGAGCTTGACAGTTATAGTCCCAGACATTACAAGAAATATGCAATGGAAAAGAAGAAAACAAATTATAACATAATGAAAAATAATATTTTCATGTTGAATAGAAAAAATTATAAGAACGATGATATTATTTTGATAGATAATAATAATAAAGAAAAATTTTTGCGGAAATGCAAAAAAACAGTGAAAAACAAAATTAAAAGTAATTATGAAGAAAATGATTTGCTGGAAGTAAATATCAACAAAATGAAAAAAGAAAAAAATTGTTATTCAAAAAGAAAACTCAAAAAATTGAATGTTAACAACCTAAAGCAAGAGAACCTAGAAAAACATTTTGTAGATTTTATTTCTACATTCCGCCCATCCCTATTTTTGTTCTTCAGTTCACTTTTTGCTCGCATGAGATTGAAAGATAAAAAAGATTATAAAGTGAAAAAAATTGAGATGGTGTTGGAAAACTCATGGTATGATAACGGTAATAAAAATGTTAAAAACAATAATAATAATAAAAATAATGAAAACAAGGAGGCTAAAAATAGCAATAATATTATTTGTCAATATAAAGAGGTTGATCCAGATATTAAAAGAAAAAATACTAACAATAATAATAGTAACACTAATGAATATAACATGGGAAAAGTTAATAACAAAAAAAATGATAGAAAAAATAAATATTATTATTTTTATTATGCTTTCAAAAACTTTAATGATAGCATCGCACCCAACGAAGTGAAAAAAGCTGAGAATAATAGTAAAAATAAAAATAATAATAATAATAATAATAATGAAAATAACAACGCAAATAGTAATAAACATAAGAATAATGAATTAATAAATCAAAACAATATTAGCAACATAAATCAAAAAGACGAAAAAGTTCATAATGGCGTAGAAAATGATAATTTATTTGTTAGTTATTTAGATAAAAACTTGAAAAGAATTTTTCTTCAAGATGGATGGAAGGAAAAAACAGAACTAGATGACAGAAGTTTAGATGATAGAGGGATGAAAGATCAAATAGTGGATAAAAGTAATGTGAAGGAAGAACGGGTGAGAATTATGACCATGAACAACAAGAAAACAAATGGATTAAGTAATTTAAATTTAATTGTAAAGAATGATGTGGAAAAAGAAAAATGGATGGAAGAGTGGATGGATTTAGGACTCAAAAGTTGGATGGATGGATGGTTGGATAGATGGATGAGTAGATGCAGTCATGGATGGATGAATGGACGCAGTGATGAATGGATGGAAGGATGGATTAATGAATGGATTGATGGATGGTTGGAAAAAAGCCAAGCGAAAAGATTTCCGTTAATGGATTTGAATGAAGTGAGGATCATGGGGACAAAGAGGGAAGCAGTCAGAGAGTTTAATGGGTATGAAAGAAAAATGACACTTAATAGCAATTATAATGGAAAAAATAAAACTAATAAAAAACAATTTTATAATGAAAAAAAAAGTAAGAATAAGATTAATAATAATAACAATAATAGAAAGATAAGAAAAAATTTCAAAGTTCGAATTGAAAATGAAAAAGGTAATTTAAACGAAAGGATTGAGAAAACATATATTAAAAAAACTAACAGAAATAAAAATAACTATAATGATAATAATAAAAACCATAAGAATAATAAACGTTGCAATAGAAAAAATAACAATGACATTAAAAATAACAATAATAGTAACAATAATAATAATAGTAACAATAATAATAGAATAAAAACATCAGAATATATTTTCTGGAAAGCTATGCTCACACTCATCAACTTAACGAAACATCAAACGCACCAAAAATACGCAGAAACATTGCAACAAAAAGTGGACTTCCATGAAGATTATCAACAGAAAAAACAGGAAAAAGAAGGGTTTTGGAAGAAGAAACATTTGCAAAGTGAAATGTACAAAAAAGGAAAACAAAGGGTGAGTTTGAAACAAATTATAAATGAAGGAATTCAGTATGAACAGATACAATCAAGAGAAAAACAACAACAACAACAAAATAAACGAAAACAACAACAAAAAGATAAACGACAACAACAACTAATACAAAGTTATGTTGACGCCATCATGAACAGTGAGATTTATGATAACGATACCGAATATACTACAAATAATAACAACATTCATAATAATTTGGAGGATGCAAACAATAATGAAAAACATCTATCTTCTCCACCATCATCTTCTTTCTCTTCTTCATCATCATCATCATCATCATCTTTTTCTTCTTCTTCTTCTTCTTCTTTTTCGTCTTCTTCTTTTTCTTCTTCTTTTTCTTCTTCTTCTTCTTCTTCTTCTTCTTCTTCATCACTTCAACAAATCCATCTCACACATCTCCATTTGACTCTCATTCCACCATCATTATTCTCACAACTCCCCCATCTACAAACTTTGAACTTATCTTTTAACTTTTTATCATCTTTGTCAATTAACGTTTTCAAGAATGAAAAGGAGGGTGAAGAGAATGAGATGGTTCGCTATGATGATGAGGAAGATGATGATGATGATGATGAGGATGATGATGATAGTCATGATAATGATGATAATTACGATTATGTATTGGTTAAAGAAGAAGATGGAGGGAAATACTTCAAAAACAACGACGAAAAAGTAGATGAAAAAACTGAAAAAGACAAAAACAAGGAAGACAAAGAAAACGATGAAAATGAGAAAGATGATATAAAAGAGGATGAGGAGGAAGAAGATGAGAGGAATGATAATGATGTTATAAACACGGCTAGAGATGATTTACATTTCGATCAATACAACATGAATAATAAAAATAAAAATAATAATAAAAATAAAAATACTAATAAAAATAATAAAATTATGAATACAAAGAATAACAGAAACATTTCAAATAATAAAATCGATAATGAAGGAAATAAAAGCCGAGATAATAAAAAATTGAAAAAACCTGTTAAGGTGAATCAAGGCAGCCATGATGGATTAATGAAAGAAATCCTCAAAAACGCATTTTTTCTCAGATATGCTTACTCATATTTGAATAATAATAAGAATAATGAAATTAATAATAATAATAATAATAATAATAATAGATTGATTAATAAGGTAAAAAATAATATTAAAAATAATAACAATAATAATAGAACAATAAAAATAACAAACACATTCCCCAAGCTACAAGCAGTGGACTTATCTCACAACCGTCTCCAAAGCTGGCCTAGTGCCCTATCCTATCAGAAAAAAAAAAATAATAAAAAAAATAAAAATAATAATGAAATTAATAATAATAATAACAAATGGATCAGAGGACCTTTATGGAGAGTAAACAAGTTGACCTTATCATTTAACCTCTTGACCTACATACCACCGTTACAAGCTTTGCATTTTTTGACCTCGCTTGACCTAGCCCACAACCTCATAACCTCTATACAAAAAGACACGTTTTTTAACCTCCATTTAAAAGAAATTGACCTTAGACACAACCTAATTAAACACGTGGGACAAAACCCATTTCCGGAATGTCTGTCTCTTAAATCTATCTATCTTGACGGTAATAAACTACAACGATTCGCTTCTCTTTTATCGCCAGCCATAGACAACAAACAGGAAACTGTTTTTATTTCTTTGGAGGATAATAAAATACAGAAAAATGCGTTTTTCGATGTTTTTTTTAGTCTTTTGTATGGTATTAATTGTGGTGATGATAGTGATATAAGCAACCCTCCCACCAATGAAGTTGATAACATTGGTGTTATAAAAAAAATAACAAACCAAAAAGTCAATAAAGAAAACAATAACATAAAAAATAAGAACACTAATAGTAATGCAAATAGTAGTAATAATATTGGTTTAATAACGAATAATATAAAAAATTATGACTTTACTTTCCACAATAGTAACGCTGAACTTCATAAAATATTCCAGGAAGGTAATGGAAGGTTTTTACACAGTTCTATGGTAAGCAATAATTTCACCACTAATAATGAAAAGCATAAAAATAACAATAACCATAAAAATAACAATAACAAAAATAAGAATCATAAAAAAAATAGATGGAACAATAAAAATAATAGCAGAATGCATAATAAAAATAAGAGAATAATAATATTAAAATTACGACAAAACGGTCTTCGTAATTTATTATCGCAAACTGCTGTACTATCCTGGATCGAGACGAAGTATCAAATGATGAATAACAATAATAATAATAAATATACTAATAACAAAAAAAATAATAACAACAAAAACAAAATCAATAATATAAATGATAACAATAGTAGTAATAATAATAATAACAGCAAAAAAATCAATAATAAAAACAGTAATAATGGGCGTAGATCCCTGAAGGGTAATAAAAGTGGCATAATGAGGTCAAGAGGTCGAAAAGTCAAGTGTCTTTTAAGCCAATCAAATGTATTCAAACTAGTTTATGTCATTAATAATATTAACAAAAATAATTACAATAATAATAAAGAAAACAAAAATGCCAATGATAGTAAAAAATTACAAAATAAAAACAAACTACTTGACAAAAACATTGAAACTGTTATTAAGCATGGGAAAAATAATTTTAATACGAATAAAATCAACTACAGTAATAATAATAACAATAATAATAATGGAAATAATAAAAATAATAACAACAAAAAGAATGTTAATAATAACATTAGAAACAATAGTAAAAGAGTGAACAAAATGTTGTTGGATATAGAATGTTGTGAAACATTCCAAGACATTGTTGTCTTTAATATCCTTGTTAACAAGGCAATCCGTATTATCAACAACAACAATAACATTAATTTTAATAAAAATATTAATATTATTATCAAAAATAGAGAAAATAATAATGATAATAATAAAAATAATATTAATCTCGTTGATAGCAAAGACTTTGGTGATGATGATGATGGTTATGATGGCGCTGATGAGGGAAAAAAGGCTAAACATAATCATGATGATGAGAATGAAGAAGATAATGATGATGAGGATGAAGAAGATGATGATGATGAGGATGAAGAAGATGATGATGATGAGGATGAAGAAGATGATGATGATGAGGATGAGGAAAAAGATGATGAAACAAACAAGTTTGACGCATTAGAAACATTTAATATTTGTTTACATAAGAATGATGTAAATGACTGCATAAATAAGAAAAACAATAATAATAAAAACAATAATAATAATAGTAATAAAAAAAATAACCATAACAATAATAATAAAAAAACAACAAATACAAATAATAATGATGACGTAGCTTACATAAAGAAAGATTATGGAAATACTCTTGAATATAGAATTAATAATATGAACCATGGAGAAGATAGAGAAGGAAATGAAGAGAATGACGACATGAAAGAAGATAATGATGATGATGTTGGTGGTGGTAGAGATGGTGATGATAATGATGAGGTTGGTGGTAGAGATGGTGATGATGATGGGAGTGTTGGTGGTAGAGAGGATGATGATGATGATAAGGATGACGAAAAAGATGAGGAACAGAAAGGTGGTGATGATGATGATGTTTTTATTGACAAGATTAATTTTTCTTCTAGACTGAACAATAGACTAATCAGCTTAAAAGAAGTGAACAGGAATGATAATAAGAAAAACAATAAAGAAAAGAAAAAGAACATAAAAAAAAATAATAATAATAATAACAACAATGGTAATGAAAATAATAAAAAAAATCGAAATAATAACATTGATAACAGCAAATTTAATAATAGCAATAATGAGACAGAAAGTGATAATAATAAAAATAGTGGAAATAATAACAAAAAAAAGAAAAATGCAACTATTATTAAAAAAAACAACAACTATGTACTGACCAAACACAAAAACGGAAGCAAAAAGATTAATGATATACAAATTAAAAACAACAGTAATCTAAAAACCAAAAACAACGAAAATAGGCTGCATATCAAAAACAACAGAAAAAACACTAAAAATGGAAATGGAAATGTAAACAATGAGAAAATCATCAGCAAAAACAATAAAAACAACAGGAATATTAAAAATAACAATAAAAACAACATTTTACAAAACCTTTGCCACAAATGTCAGTGCTTCTGGGTCAAACTTCAATTGGTGCATCTTAACTGTTCTATGGGGCTTAGTGGCGGTGAGAAGAGTGGTAGTGATGGAGGTAATGGTGGTGGTGGTGGGGGTGAAAAGGGTGGTATAGGTTGGGGTAAGAATGGTAGAGATGATGGTAGTGGTGATGGTGGCAAAGATGGTAAAAAGAATCGTGATGAAGGAAATGGTGGAAGTGGTAGAACGAGTGAAGACGGGGGTTATGATAATGATAGTACTGGTGGTGGTGGCCTGGTTAATGATGGTGGTTGGAGTGGCCTGGTTAATGATGGTGGTGGCTTGGTTAATGGTGGTGGTGGCCTGGTCAATGATGGTGATGGCCTGGTTAATGATGGTGGTGGTCTGGTTAATGATGGTGATGGCCTGGTTGATGATGGTGGTAGCCTGGTTAATGATGGTGGTGGTCTGGTTAGTGGTGGTGGTGGTCTGGTTAATGATGAGGGTGACCACGGTTATGAAAGTAAGGGTTATGGTAAAACTTTTGACCGAAGTGAGAAATACAATAGAAAAAGAGTGAAAAGAAAAAATTTCAGTGATGAGGATAAAAATAATGAAAGCATTAACAGTAATAATAATAATAAAGATAATAATAGCAAAATTAATAACAATAATAATAATAATAAAAACAATAATGAGGGCATTAATAATACGGAAGCTGTGAATAATGCAAGCAAAACTAACGACTCTTTTCGTGGTGTCTTAGGCACCATTAAGAATAACAATAATAATAATAACGATAATAAAAATAATAACAATAATAATAATAATAAAATAAATACAAATAATAAAAGTAATGATAACAATGAGCTTAATAATAGAAACAAAAAAAATAACAATAATTTAAACAAAGGGAAGAGTATTCATTTTGGGGTTTACAATGGAGATTATGCTAATGGAGAATATAATGTTTCTAATAAAAATAAAAATACCAAGAATAATAATAATAATAATAATAATAATAATAATAATAATAATAATAATAATAATAATAATAATAATAATAATAATAATAATAATAATAATAATAATAATAATAATAATAACAATAACAACAACAACAATAATAATAATAATAATAATAATGATGATGATGATGTCAACAAGGAAGACAATGATGATGATGATGGAAAAACCTCTAATGAATTAAAAAAAGAAAAGCGAGATGATGAATGTATAGAGAAGTTAATTAATGAGGAGGAAGAAGAAAAGGAAGAGGAAGAAGATGATGATGATGATGACTTTAGGACTGATAATGATGCTGATGAGGCTGTAAGAAAAAATACAAAAGATATTATTAATATGAACATAGATGGAGAAGTGGAAAATGATGATGATGAGGAGGAGGAGGAAGAGGATGATGAGAATGATGATGAGGATGATGAGGATGAGAATGATGATAATGATAATAATGATGATAAAGATGATGAGAATGATGATGATGATGATGATGATGATGATGATGATGATAATGATGATGATGATGATGATGATGATGATGATGGTAATAGCCACAAAAAAGAGAAATTTAATGATGAGGTCGATTGTGGTGATGATAATGATGATGAAACTGTAATAGATGACTATAGTTATAATTTGGGTAATTTTGACAATGATGATGATGGTGAGGATGATAATGATGAATATGATGTAGGAGATGATGATGATATTGATGATGATGATAATGATGATAATGATGATGATGATGATGATGATGATGATGTATGTGATGAGTGGATTGTAAAGGTGCTTAGGCATGTGAAGTATGTTGATTTGTCGAACAATGCGATAGGTGATGTGATGGACAGATTGATAGAGAATAACATAAAAAAAACGAATAATCATACTAACAAAAATAACAATAAAAATAATCATAATAATGTGAAAAACAATAATAATAGTAAATATGTTCATTATGGAAAAAATAGAAACAATACTAATAAAAATAATAATAACAATAAAAATAATGAGCTTTTTGAAAAGCAGAATTATGGCTTTAAAGATGGCGGCTCAGAAAGCCATTATGGACAAAAAATAATGGAAAATGATGGACATAGTAATAGTAACAATAATAATGATGATTATGATGAAAACAACAAAAATAATAAAAAAAACAATAGTAATAAAAATCACAGAAACGATGGAATAACGACCAAAGAGATAAATGTAACGAGCGATAATGAAGGAGATAGGACGATATTAGAGAATCTTTGGTTTTTGAAATATACAAAAAACATACAATATATAAATCTAAGATACACCAATTTAACAAAAATACCAAAGATATTAAAAAAATTCAAAAAGCTGAAGTCAATATTTCTTGCCGGAAATCGTCTTTGCTGTCATTGTAGTTCATATACCGGAAAAAGTTTGGAACGCTTACTTCCGCTGATCAAAGATTTAGATAAGATTGTTTGTGAGAATATTTACGAGGCATCTAAACCTCACGTCATTATGACGTCACTAAATTTTGAAAACACCAAAGATACTAAATGGAGCGACGCCTCTGTAATTGTTTTTATCATGATAATATTATGTTTTATTTTTGCTGTTATTTTTGCTGTTTTTTTTGTTCGGCAAAGCAGGCCTACAATGTATGATGTGTTGATAGAAAAAGGAAATAATAATAATAACAATAAAAACAATAATCACAAAAATGTGAATAATAATAGTTATCACTATGAAATCTACGATAGCAAAAATAGTTTAGAGAATGCTACTTTAAAAACTAATAAAGATAATAATACTTCAAACAATAATGAAAACAACAATAATAAAAAAAACAATAATAATCATAACAATGATAATAATAGTTTAAATAACATCAACAAAAAAGACAAAAATAATAATAAAAACAGCAATATTAATAAAAAATACAATACCAACGATGAGGGAAATAACAATAGTAATAAAAACAACAATAACAACCACGAAAATAGTAACAACAACTACAACAACAATAATAATACTAACAATAACATCAAAAACAACAACAACAACAAAAAAAACAACAAAAACAACAACAACAATAACAACAACAATAATGAAAACAATAATAATAATAATAGAACTAATAATAACAAAAAAAAAGTGTACAATAGCAAGCTCCCTAATGGCAATGATGACGATGAAGATATTATTAACATGAAAAAGGAAAAAAGAAATTTTCATAATAATAAAAATAATAAGCACAACAATGATAACAATAGTTATAACAAAAAAAATAATAACAATAATAATAATAATAAGAAAGCTGTTATTAAAAATATAAACAAAACCGATGATAATGACTTGAATATTATTGAAGAAACAGCTGGAAACACTGCAACAGGAAAAATAACAATAAATAAAGAAGGTGAAAGTAATGATATTAAAATGGATACTAAAAAAAGTAAGAAAAATATTAATAGGGATGATGATAATAATAATAATGATATAGAAAATAATAATAATAATAATGATAATAATAATAATGATATAGAAAACAATAATAATAATAATGATAATAATAATAATAATAATAATAATAATAATAATGAAGAAAAATATTCAAATAAGGGAAGAAGTAATGAAGGGTACGCAATAGATAGCGACGAAAATAATAACAACAATAAAAAAAAGAATATTGATAACAATAATAATAAAAATAATAACCACAATAATAATAACGATAAAAATGATACGAATAATAATGAAACTGATAATACAATAAGAATGATAAATACAAAATAACTAAAAAAAAGGTAACAAAAACAAAAGAACATGGTGTGAAAACAATCAAGAAAAACCAATTTTATAAACTTTGGTGAAATATCAATCAGAATTCCAGTGGAAATTATGAACAAAAAGTTTGGAGAAAAAAAAATGGAAGTAATTTGAAGTGGTGAAAAAAAAAACGAAGAAAAAAAATAATATGAGAAGGGTGTGTGAAAAGATTAGATTCCAACGGTAGTTTGTCTTTATTTAAATAAAAAACGAGAAGAGGAAATAGAAGAGAGAGGAATGAGGAAAGAATGCATAAAAAAGAAAAAATAGAAACAAGAAGCAAAAAAAAAATAGATCAGAAATATAATAAAAAGACAAATGAAAAAAAGTAAAGAAAACTGAAAAATGAAAAGAATGTATGAATGAAAGAATCCTAAAATTGAAAAATGGTGGTTGGAACGATGATGTGAACTGCTGAATGAAGCTTATTGAAGAAGAAGATCAGAGTTTGACAAAGAGAGGTGGACTGTAGTTTCAAATGGTTTTGAAAATAATAGTAATTATGATCGAAGTAAGAAAAAAAAAGAAGAAAAAAAAAGAAGAAGCAAAATAAAAAAAAAAGAAGAAAAAGAAGAAGAAGATGATGATGATAATGATGATGAAGCAGAAGATGAAGATGAAGATGATGATATTGTTAAGTTTTTGAGATGAAAGATCGTTGCATGCTTAGATGAGATGGTTGATTATGTTGGAGAAAAAACGATGATGATGAAAAAGAAGAGGATGATGATGATGATGATGATGATGATGATGGTAACATAATATAAACGTAAAACACGATAAGAAAATGGAAAAAAAAATGAAAAGTAAGTTATCATTCATAATTGAAAAATAATGTCCATGTTATTTAAAAAACATATCTACTTATTTTTTGATTCATTGCACGTCTGCAGGAAGCAGTCTCCAAAGGCTTTGTTAAGCTTCCGGTAGGGATGTGCGATTAATTAATAAAAAACAAATATTGAAAGAAGCTTGAGGTTATATACAGCAGAAATTTGAAGGGCTTTGGAAAATTGATAAAGAAACAGGAAATGATGGAAAAAAAACCAAAATTATAATAAACAATAAATAAATGAATAAATACATAAAAAAATAAAAATCATGAAAAAAAGTTTTATGATGGTGGTAATGATTGTGAAAAATTGGTTGTAAAAAATGTTTGAAATAACATTTCGTGGTAAAAAAGTAGAAGAAAGAAGATAAAAGTTGTGAAAAAGAAAGAACTGCTTCAACAATACTTCGTCTTATTAATTCACATAATATAAATAATAATGATAATAATAATGATGATAATAATAATAGTAATAATAATAATAATAATAATAATAATAATAATAATAATAATAATAATAATAATAATAATAATAATAATAATAATAATAATAATAATAATAATAATAATAATAATAATAATAATAATAATAATAATAATAATAATAATAATTATTATTATTATTATTATTATTATTATTATTATTATTATTATTATTATTATTATTATTATTATAAAGAATAATAATAGAAATAATAATGAAAAGAGCTCTGCAATCCCTTAGAACAATGTCGTGCGATACATCACAATTTGAAAGTTTAAAAGTGGACTATTTGTTTCACTTATTTGTCAAAAAGTCACTCACGTTTTGTCTCATACACGCACACGCACTTAAATAGACACGGACACACACATTGCATAATTAATAGCACATCAGCTCATATAGTTAAATTTTTAATGGCGATACCATCAGATGCCATACTTGTTTGGTTTTGTCGTAGATTTGGCTACATTATCGGCTTTTGTCTTTCGTAATAATTAAATCGAAAGTATTAAAATATAATATTGGAAATAATTGAAAAAATCATAAGCATAAAAAAAATATATTAATAATACTAACAATAAGTTATGTTTTTCAAAATAATAATAATAATAATAATAGTATTATTATTGTTTTTGTTTATATTATTGAAAACTACTCGTACAGAACCCGTTAGATCTTCTGTAGGTTTTATCCTCGTATCAAAATTCATATAACATTTAGTAGCGAAATTCCTTATATCACTGCCGTACTGTATTGCTATTATTTTTAGTTTTATCATTATACCATTGTTCTTATTATTATTATTCTTATTTATTTTAGCAATGTTATTTTTATATTTTCATATTATCATTATTATTCTTGTTTTTAATTATTATTGTTTTATTATTATTATAAATATTATGTTTATTGATTATTTTTTTTTATTATCCTTAGTTTTTTGGTTATATATCTTTCATCGTCAATATTTTATTATCATTTTTTTCTATTTTTAGCATCAAGTTTAGTATGATAATAAAAATTAATATGAGGATTAAATATCCAATTTAATTTCAGTAATTCCGTTGTAAAATCTGTTGAAATTTTGTATTTCTGTTGTTCTCAAAGTTTTTAAAACATTCATTTTGAAATTTTTTTGCAAAGAAGCTCCGAAAAGTGTAAAAGTTGTGACATTTTGAGAAAAATTTTGAGAAATAAAGTTCTTTAAAGATTCCATTCCAAATTATTTATTTTTGAAAAAGGATTGTTTAAAATATGTGTGGTTACTAAAAAATTTATCTGAAATATAAATATTCCTTGAAATTCATTCGAGGTATAAATCATTTCTTCATGGAAACATTCGAAAATAATATCTTTCTGAAGTATACTTAAAACTTGGGTATCCTAAAACTATAGTCCTATAATATCAAAAACTTTATATATTAATAATTTTAATCTCAAAATTTTAAAAATACATTATATTTTGTAGAAAGAATTTATCAATCAATCAATTAATCAGATATTCTGCCATCGGCAGGTTCTTCAAATCAGGTTCTTCCATCTTCTTCTATCTTCAGCCTTTCTCTTCAGTGCTCCAAAACCCTCTTCCATCATGTCATCTAGCATTTTCCTTCTCATTCTTGATCGTTTTCCTTTCATCCGTCCTTCTAAGGCGATTTTCAGCAAATTTTGGTGACGTAGAATATGTCCTATCCATCTGGATTTTCTTCTTTTTATATGCGCCATCAATCTTCTGCTTTCATTAGCCCGGCTTAAAACTTCTTCATTGGTAAGCTTGTTGATCCACTTCACTTTCTCCATTTTCTTCTAGACCCACATTTCCATAGCCTTTAATCTTTCTTTGTCTGACTTGTTGATAGTCCACGTTTCTGCTGCATACGTCGTCACACTCCACGCCAGTCTTGACCAGCTTCTTCTTGGTCGCTTGTCTGAGACCATCTGCAAGGTTTAGTTAAAGGTGAGTTAATACATTTTTAGCTCTTCCAATCCGTACCCTAGTGTTCTTTTTGGTATAACCATTTTCCGAAAGATAGCTCCCCAGGTACTTAAAGTCTTTAACTTGCTCAAGTGCGACTATGGGTTATATTGACCACGCCAGATTTTCTTCCAAACTTCCTGGTTTTGGTTTTTTGGCTATTTTCATTTTAAAGCTTTCAACCCCTCTGTTCGGTTTTTCCATAATACTCTGAAGTCCTATCTCTGTTCCAGCTACCATGGCTTGATCAGTACTCCCCCTACTTTGGCCCCCTCCTCCAGTGAATGCAGAGCTTCTTTCATCATTGCTTCTGCATAAATGTTGAACAGCGCAGATGAGATAAAACATCCTTGTTTTACGCCTCTTCCTATCAAGCAAGGCTCAGTTACTTCTGAATTAAGTCTCACCACTGCCGTCTGTTACATATAAAGTTCTGCAATCAACCCCTTTTTCCTTCAATATCCTCATTAGTTTTTTTTAGCCATCACAATCAAATGCTTTTCCATAATCTACAAAACACATTTATAGATTTTTATTGAATTCTATTCTGTGCTCTACTAGGCACCTCATCACTCCAATAGCTTCTCTAGTGCCTCCCCCCTTACAGAACCCAAACTGATCGTTTACTAAAACTTCTTCAGCCTTTGTTTCCAGTCTTTTTTTTTATTATCTTCAATACCACTTTTGTGCCATTAGATAGACTGATGGTTCTGAAACCTTCACATTTGTGGCATTTCTTTTCTTTTCCAGAGGCACTAATGAACTGCTTTCAAAATCTGATGGTCATACTTCTTCTTCATACATTTTTTTCAACTCCCCTTCATGCATGTTTTGCAGAGCTACCCTATTTTCCTTACCTGACGTGGCTTCATGGAATTTGTTCTTGTTTTCAGAAGTGCTTTTCCGTTGCCTTCCTTTTTTTCCTTGAATTTCAGTATTTTTTAGTTTGAGATGAAAGATTCTTCGACGCACTTGTCTAGAAGAAATCTCTTTATTATTAGAAAAACTTAGCAAAAATTCTCTAGAGTAATTCATCATAAATTAAATTATATTAATTTGACCTAATTAAATTTTCTAATCTAAAATATATTAATTCAGTATATGCTATCTCACTAAAAATATTGCTTGCTTAATGATGAAAAATCTACCAAAAAATAACTAAATTTTTTTAATTTATTGCATAAATAAATAAATAAGAAAAGAAATAACCCGTAATTCTAGCCAAAAACAGAATTAATCTTTCAAAGTTTATATAGGGTTTTTCAACTGAATTCCAAATCTTTGCAATTGACTTCAAAATCTTTGCAATTGACTTCCAAATCTTTACATTTCATTACTAAATTTTCGCAATTGATTATCAAATTTTAAAAAAATTAAGTTTAAATATTCAAAAAAAAACGAAATTTTGTATAAAATTTATTTTAAAATTTGAAATAAATTTTTTAAATTGAACTAAAAAAACTGAAAAAAAATTTTTTATGAGGTATCTTGAGCTTCTTTCTGACAAGTACCAAGTACCGTGTTCTCAGTATTCGCGGTGCTTTTATATTTTTTTTAACATAAATTTTAGTTTTTCAAAAGTATTTCTAAATATTTTTCTTCATAAAAAAAATAAAAACTTCTACATAGTTCAAATACCTCAAATTCATTATTTAAAAATATCGCATCAATATCAACTTATGGGCCCGAATAGCAATAAATAAAAGACGGGAATAACAAGATTTTGATTTTTAACTAATCCTCTCCATTGGCAACATATATCACGACTATGAAAAAGACATAAACTTTATATCAAATAAGATGCATTTGAAAGTACTCAATGAGAAAAAAGTATAAAAAAGACAAATCTTACTAAGCTCACCCTAAACCTCCATTTAATTTGGAGTAAAACCTTTAAAAGCATGGAACTCTTGGTTGTTTTTTGGCGTTTTGGGCCCACTCAGAAGCAGGTTTTTGTTGTTCTATAAAATATTTAAATACTATGATTATAATTATTAATGTTATTATCAAACATTCAAAGCTTGTCGATCTAGTTATAAGGACCGGTCAGAAAAATGTTCTAAGCTCCAAACGGAAAAGAAAACCTGGCTAGAAGCCAAAAAAGATTTCATTGCTCCTGGTGGCTACTTAGCAATTATCAAAAATGCAAAAGACCAAAGTAATTTCATTCAAGTACGAGATCACCTAGCGTCTGGCAGGTACTTGTGGATTGGAGGGATCTACTGCAATGGTAGTTTTCATGTGCAAAGATGGTACTAAGAATGATTTTGTTCCTTCTGATTGCGACATGCCTGCCTTTTGTGAATATACCTACACAAGATGGGAATTGGAACAGCCTGAATTCACACATAATAATGAATACTGCATCCATATGAGGACGAATGATAAGTGGAATGATAGAAGTTGTTTAGACAAACTTTTCAGCCTGTGCGAGAGTGATCCTATCTAAGTTATCACAAAAATCTAAAAAATTTAACTCATTTTCATGGCTTGCAAACTTAAAATTCCGTTTTAATAGAATCTTTGTATTACGGTTTTGTTTAATGAATTAGTAACCATTTTTTTATTCTTTGAAAAAAAAACCAATTAATAGAGTAATATAACTCAATGAACGTAACCTCAAGCTTGATTTTCAACCAGGAACAACAGTCAATGATAATAAAAGAAGAAAGATAAATATATATCTAAAATCTCCCGCTACATCAAATGGAACTTCTAGATAAAAATTAAATTATGAATGTTCATATTAAAACTGACCTTTTACTGTCAGAATCATGTCAAAAACCTGTTTTATTGAAATAAGACTTATAAAGGAATTTTTTTTGTTAGAACTTTAAGACCTTAGGTCGAATGCTAACTACTTATTGAACTGCATGACTCTTCATTGACCAATGTCTTATTTATCAATTTTGGTTTCACTTCAATCGACGCCATCAAAAAATTAAGTCCTCGGAATCACTATTGATGAGAAATTACCATATTAAAACTGTCATTCGTTCTTGTGACCATCATCTTCGAGCTTTATCTCACATACGTCAGTTTCTCACCAATAATATGGCTTCAACACTGGCTCGTTGTTTGGTTCTCAGCAGACTTGATTATTGTAATTATCTTCTATACAATATTACTAAACATCAACAAGAACGACTTAAGCGAATAATGAACAAAGTTGCCAGAATATCATTGAACACAAACACACCGCATCACTGCCTTCATCACTCATTTAAAAATTTTTTCTTCCAGCTTCATTAGCTTCCAGTTTACCACAGAATAATTTCTAAAATAGCATTGATAACTTTTAAAACTCACACCACATCTGCTCCAGGTTACTTATGCAACCTAATTCAGAGAGAACCCACCCCGAGATTGCTTCGATCATCAGCTGTTATACTCTTCCTAAAGAATAGTACCACTAATAATATATCTGAACAAAGTTTCAGACATGCGTTTCCTGCTGTATGGAACTCCCTACCACTTGACATTATAAATTCAACATCATTAGCCACTTTTAAGTCTCGTCTCAAAACATAGCAGACCATAAAAACTTGCTTCAGAAATGGCTTAGTATATAAATTACTTTATAATAGTACCAATAACCTTGGTCGACTGCTGTCAATCACAGTTACTGGGACATGTACAGCAGTATAAGCTGATTGAATTATCGATGTGGATCATATAAGATTTGAAGGCCTGAAGGGTTTATTGATACAATGTGGATTGTATGGTCCATACTTAGGGGGTCGCCTAGTGACGAAGCGTGGAAGCAATTATAACAAGTAATAATGATGGAAATGATAAGAAGAAAAAAAATTAAAAAAAGATAATAATAGCAATAATAACAATAATAATATACCACAGTAGTCATAATAATCACAAGTGTATTTTAAAAAATCCATAGATAACATTACCAATAATACAGACTTCGAGGGATAGCAACAAAACTTATAGAAAATAATATAAAAAAACATGAGGTCTATAAATAGAAACATGAATATTAATTTATTGGTCGATCGATGGAATAATTATTGCTAATAAAGGAATGCTAGACATATCCATGAATTAAATCATGAATAAATTATTAATTAATTAAACTTTGCATAAATAATTAGTTGAATATTAATCAGATGCAAAACGTGCATATATGAATAGATAATCATGCATACATTAAAAATAATTTTAGATGAGTTAGTATTAGCTAAACAATTGGAAAGCGCATCATTATATGGTAATTAGGTTGTTCATAGAAAACTTAGGAATTGCTAACCAATAGCACATAGAGCAATACGATCATCAATCAAAAAAATGCATGAAATCATTCTCAATTATGAAACTCAATGTTATTGTTTTGAGAAGAGTAGATTCAGCGTACAAAAAATATCAATAATAATACTATTAATTATTATTTGATTGAATTTTTTAAAAATTTAATTAATTAAGTTGACTATAAACGTTTAAACATTATGGAAATATTATAAGAAGATTGAAAAGCAATAGTTTTAAAAGGATATCGAGCTAAGGTATCAACTAAATGAATATTAATAAAACCAATTATATATTCATACAGTATATTAATATCTTGATTATATATTCATATAAGTTATAAATAACTTAAAATTAACTAATTAAACATTAATGAAATATTTTAATATTCATAAGAAGTAATTATATAAACAGCCACCAAGTGAACTTACTATGATATTTCTAACCTTCAAAAAAAATCTATATCGAAATATAAAAAAAAACTACTCAAATATTCATAAGACCTAATTAAATATTCATGAAATCTAAGTAGTACTCAAAAAAAATAATTAGATATTCAAAAGTGAGGATTTCTGAAAAAACTGACCGTACAGTGTTCAAAATTTTAAAAATAATCATGAGTAATGCTATTGGAATTGAACAATAGTAGTAGTAAATGTGAAAAATAATCAAAAAAATAACAAAAAACAGAAACAGAAAGATGTAATCATATGGCAATAAAATTCAAAAAGGATACAATCAATCGAACTAGGGATGTGCTAACAATAATAAAAGGATAATGTTAACAATAATAAAAGGATAATGATGCTGGATAATGATGATAAAACATTATTAATGATGTTAATAAAGAATAATAAGAAAATAATAATAATAATAATAATAATAATAACGTCAAGCGAGAATGCATTTTACACTGTAAATAACAGATATTGAACAATGTAGATGACACAAAACACATCATAATGAGAAGCTTTAATAAAAAATAATAAAAACAACAAAAATAGTGAAATAATCATGAATGTGAAAATTATAATAAAATACATTGACAATAAAAATATCAGCGTTAAAAAACAGTTAAAATCCTAATAAGAATCATAGCAATAAGAAGGGGAGATGAAATGGTGAGAGGAGTATGATTACTGCAAAGTACTACCATTAAATCTATCGTTTCTACATTGTTAACTAAAACTATCATTACAAAGAAGAGAAAGTTTACAATGGTTATTTTTAATAAAAATGATAATAATAATATTAGTTACTCTAGGCTTTTTCAAAAGGCGCGGTACCAAATGCCAAACGGCTTAGACACTGAGAAAGAAAAATATAAAAAAAAACCAGAAAAATAAAAATAAGAAAACCAAAAAAAACGATGATAATAAGTAAAGTTTGAAATCGAAATAATAATAAAGAAACAATGAATCATGTTGAGCAGAAGAACAAAGGCAGGTAGTTTCAAGTTATATAGGAGGATATATAGGAATAATAAAAATAACAATAATAACAATGAAAAAAAAAAAGCCGAAAAAATTAATTTAAAAAAACAAGAATAATTAGGGAAAAATAATCAAAATATAGATCGCTAATATAAAAGCTGTGAACGAAGCTTCGTGAAAAAATGGAAAAAATTTATAAACATGCATATATAGATTGATATAGATAGATAGTCAGATAGATAGATAGATAGATAGATAGATAGATAGATAGATAGATAGATAGATAGATAGATAGATAGATAGATAGATAGATAGATAGATAGATAGATAGATAGATAGAGAGACGGATAAAAAACACGTTAAATAAACACGAAAGGCATTATTATCAACGAATTAACATAATATATTAGAAAGTGATACTCATTCAATAAATCATTGGGATAAATAAATGCATTGTTTATTGATAAAAATATTGAAAAACATTGGATAAAATAGATTAGATTCTATTAATAAAAATTGTACAAATAATTTAAATTCATGCAAATTATTCATATAAATTATGAATATTTAATTAGTTTAATTTAAAAGAAATGTATATATTTAGGTCAATTAATGATGAAAATTTTACTATGTAATTAGGTCAATTCGTCATGAAACCTAACTATCTTAAGGCACTGCCCAGGTAAGACATGATTGGTTAAAAATTAATCTAGAAGTTCAAAAGTGAATTTAAATCACATTCTTAGGCGTGGAGCATATAAAAACGGCGAAATTTAAAATGCGACACTAAAAGTTAATGGAGTAATTATTGACAAATTTAATTTAATTAGGAATTAATATTGACAAATAAGCTGACAAAAATTTTAAATAAAAAATTGGAACTTCATGAAGAGAATATAAACTACAATTGATAAATCATTACATAATTTGAAATCACAATTAAGAAAAAAGAAATTAAAAAATAATATTTTTATATAGCAGTAAATTAAATAATTCAAAATAGCATTCAACCAGAGATGAAAAGATGAAGAGTAAAACATATGAATATATACACAGATATATATATATATACGATATACAATAACATTTATGTATATAGACAAATATTTCAAGACGTATCTATATCGGAAAAACACTAAAAATAATAATAAGAATAATAATAATAATAAAAATAACGATAAGAATGATAATAATAATAATAATAATAATAATAAAATAGTAATAATAATAATAATAATAATAATAAATGAGAATGATAATAATTTTAGTAAAGCAAAAAAAAAAGAATAATGAAAAAATAATGATAATGAAGGCAGTAGCAGTAATAACAGATGGGAAGTTAGTTCTTCTTAAGTTCAACAATGGTTAAATAGTGGGATAATAATATTAATAAAAATAGGAAAAATGATGATAAAAATTATAATAATAACAATAATAATAATAAGAATAAAAAAAAATAATAGAATAAAAAAATAACAACAAAAAAACTGAAAGTTGTATGCTTGTCCAGGCAACGAAGTTCGTTTTAAATAATAACAATAGAAAACCATCATTAACGATAATAATAAAAATAAAAGGCAGTAATAAAAAAATCATTATTATTGTTTTTTTTCCTTTTTATTCTAGTTTTGAGTGGTTCACGTTGGATATGTAGAGAGGCAGCTCATTTATCTGTGGGTTGGATTGTTCTGGTAATGATTGATGCGGAAACAATAACAATAATAATAATAATGAAAACAAGAATAACAATAAAATTGGTAAAAATAACACAGACGTACTTTTAGACAGCTTGGAAGCAAGTTTATTGAGGAAGGAGAATCTACCGGATCGTCCCATCTTGGGCGGGTTTTTTACCGCCCCCTGTGAGTTAGTGGTGGCTTGGTTCTTGCCCTCACCCCAGCCTAGCCTGGCATCACACACGCTGCCAAATACCTCATCGTCTTTAGGTTTTATGGAGTCGAATTTGGCGGCCTGGGAGACTTTTCTGTCGTGGACACTGGTGCCGTGAACAGTGCTGCGTAAGAAGTTGTTGCGGGAAAAGAACTGCGGCGACTTGGGTGATGGGGAGAGGATCTGTTGGTGAGATTGGCGCTGTTGAGTGTATACTCTTAATGGTTTTTTCTGTTGTTGAGGCGTATGTTGTTGTTCTCGTTGTTGTTGCTGGTTGAGTTGTGTTTGGAAGAGGTTGGCGAGTTGTTGCTGTTGTTGTTGCAGCCGTTGTTTTTGTTGCAATTGTTGTTGTTGGTGTTGTTCTTGTTGCTGCAGCAAGTGCTGCGTGTCCAGAGTGAGATTGTTGTGGATGTAGTTGTCGTAGTACGTATCAAACTCTTTGGCGTCTGGCGTCACATTTTGCTGCAGATTCTGGCGTTGCTTGTTGTTGTAAGAGTCACCGCTGACTGTTGAAGAGGACGAAGCGAAAAATTCTCGTACATTCTTCTTAGGAACATACGAAAAAACGCCGCCATTATTCGATGAATCCATTTTCAAAGTGACGCCACTACTATCGCCATCTTCTTCTTCCTCGTCCTCCTCGTTCTTTTTCCGGTCGCCATCTCTTTTAGAGCTAGTGCTGAACTTGCCGCTCGAAATGCTACTAAAGCTCAAATCGTTGCTTCTGTAGTCGTCATGACTACTACCAACCCCGCTACTATTACTATAACCACCACCACTACTACTATTACTACAAGCCCCGCCACTACCAGATTTGCTTGCACTATCTATATTATTAGTATAGGCAGAAGTAGCATTATTTGTTGAAAAGGTAGTGGAACTGATATTGTTGCCATATGGGGTATGAACACTGTTATTTCTATCATTATAATCATTATTAGTATTACTACTATTGTTATTATTATAACCACCACCACCACCAAACACCTTCCTTATTCTAGCGACGTCATTGTCATTCCTACCAATGCTCACCTTCCGGAACATATTATCCCTCAAATTGTATCTCCTCAACAAAGCATCATCTTCGCTTTCTTGCCTCTCTATACGCTTATTATTATTATTATTAGTGGTTGATGTAGTATAACGATTGTTGTCTGTTATGTATCGGTTATTATTTATATTATCATTATTATTGTTATTATTATAAGGGTCCGTGTTATTTCTGTTATCATTGGGTACTTCATCTCGACTATTAGTTCTTGTGTAATATCTGCTGTTATTATTTCTATTATTATTGTTATCATCCAATTTGCTTCTACTACTGTTGCTATTATTACTATTATTATCATTATTTTTATTATTATTGTTATTATTGTACACGTCATCCCTGCTATTATTCTTCTTATATATATTATCCCTACTACTGTTGTTACCACTCATGTTTTGTCCACTACTGCTGCTGTTACCGCTTTCCTGTCTGCTATAAATAGCTTTGGCATTCTCTAGGTCTTTTCCGGTTGAACTAGTCATGTTATTTCTGCTGTTATTATTGTTATTATGATCGTTACTATTGTTGTTATTATTATTTTTATAGTTTATGGCCCCGAAAGCTGCGAAACCGGCATTGTTGTTGTTATACATGATGATTCCACCTCCCGCCATATTATAATTATTGTTTTTGTTGTTATTATTTTTGCTATTCAGCATTTGTTTGTAGGTATTATACTTATTAATACTGCTTGGGGAGGTGACAGTTTTCTGGGCGTTTTTATTTTTTTTATTATCCTCATTATTATTTTTGTTGTTCAAGCTCGCTAACACGTCATCCCTACTACCTCTTCTTGAGCCGAAAATTCTTTCATTACTATTATTATTATTTTTATTATTATCTGCATTGAAAACATTATTATTGTTAATATTCGAAACGGGAGTAGTGGCGACTGTCTTCTTTTGATAATATTTAAGATTATTATTATTATCATTATTGGAAAGGCTATTCGACAAAGATTTATGTTGTGATGGCTTGGTTGGTACAAGAGTGTGCTTCCTGCATAAGAAAATAATTAAAAGAATTAAAAGAATAATATTAACATTTTTACTAACATTAGGAAAAAAAATTTCTTTAAATACACATACATGATAACAAAAATATTTAAAAAAAACTACAATAAACAAAAAAAAAAATTAAAAAATCAAAAAACAAAAAAAAATAAAATTAAAACAAAAAAAAATCATACCATGGCGAGAGGATAGCACCAGAGCCAACCAGATTGGCCTCCTTTTTCTTTGCCACCTTATTCATGTCGTTCTCTATGGAAGATTCAAGAAACCTGCGTGGTGGCGAGAATGAGCGTGCTTATGTTGAAAAAGATCATGATAATATTGGAGAAAATAATAACAATAATAATAAGAATAGTAAAAAAAGAATGGCAAAAAACAGAAAAAATTGATATGAAAAAATAAACTGCCTTAAAAAAACAATAAAAAATTTAATTAACAGAAAAAAAATGATAAGGAAAGATAAAAATAATAGTAGTGGAACCTGGATGGAGAAACACTAGGGGTTCTGATGGCGGGAGTCTTGATGGTGATGTTTGTGGTTTGTGTGGCCTGTTAAGTGGTTGAAGACAGGTGCAATTGGTGAAGGTGGTGATGATAAAAATTTTTATAATAATAATGGTTATGATATTAACGATGCTCTCACCTCCCTTGGTCATAACGACGTTAGATTTTATACCAAGAATATTAATAATTATTAAAATGATAAATGATTATTATTAATATTATTAAAATAAATATATAAATAAGCCTAAAAAAATAAATAATTAAAAATATTTGTAAAAAAAAAAAATAGAAAATGAACAAAAAAATGAAAAAAAAAACCAATAATAACATCGATAAACAAAAACCAAACCAGACCCTCTTAGGAGTTAAAATTCCCGCAGTGAAGTTGCTCTTATTCTTGCCAAAAAGAAGGTTTTTGGAGGTGGAAGGAGAGGGGCGAGATGTGGTGGGTGTGCGGGTCAGGCGGCGGGAAGGCTCGCTGTTGTATTGCTTCACTTCGGTGTCTGTGTAGGGAAGAGGGTTGGAGTCTCTTAAGAGTAAAGCGTCAAAATTTTTTTGAAAAATGGGCTAGAGATGTTTTGAAAGTGGGGTGGAGAGGTGTAAGGTTGGAATGCTTTGGTTAATGTGAGATGGGTTTGAAGGTTAAGATTGGTGTCAAGTGGAATCGTAACATTCTTATTCTTATAAATAGTAATTCAAACCTTCGTCTAGGAGAGTTGCCTTAGTTTGACTCCCGTTCAAAGGTTGTTTGGAACTATTGTCAAAACTATTTTCATCTTCGTACTCCTCCTCCTCATCCTCCTCTTCATCCTCATCATCATCCCCCTTATTTCGAATCTTACTTTCATCAATAAACAACTCTTTTACGTGAGCTTTTGAATCGATTTTACTTCGGAAGCGATTACCATTTTCATTGCTGCTTTTATAATTGTTATTTTTATTATCGAAATAACTATTGGAGGG
The DNA here is from genome assembly GCA_964035795.1 of Pterobdella sp. o SKG-2022. Classification (NCBI taxonomy): domain Eukaryota; kingdom Metazoa; phylum Annelida; class Clitellata; order Hirudinida; family Piscicolidae; genus Pterobdella; species Pterobdella occidentalis. Next base: position 4,025,629 of record OZ038327.1, read on the forward strand.
TGTACGCGATTCATCTTCTTCAAGGAAATTAGGGGCGGTGTTTGAATGGATGAAGGGTCTGGTGGTTGATGATGGTGGTGAAGTGGTCGGCCCACTGGAATACGATGTAGTAGTAGGACTAGTTGTATTTGTGGTAACTACAGTAGTAGTAGCAGTAGTAGTTGTGGTAGTGGTGTGCTTATCATGATGATGGTGTTTGCCCAGATCTCTCAGCTTATGAAAGAATCCTTTATGAGTTTTTTGTTCTTTATTATTCTTATTATTAACGTTATTATCGTTATTGTTGCTGTCTTTAGGGCTGTTCTTTTTACTGCTCGGGCTCTCACTTATGGTGGTTTCTGTGGTGGAAGGACTGGTAGTGGTGATTTCTTTTGGACTCTCCCAATCTCTATTGGTGAAGGGACTTTGAAGTTTCTATGGAAATGTAAGAAGTGGGATAAAATAGGGAGAGATATAGGATGAAAACAGAGAAAAGACGAAAAAAAAGTGGTAGAAAAAATGATACAAAAGAAAAAAAATAATTTTATATACCAACCTTATCTTTCTTACGATCTAAAATATTCCAGTTGTTGTAGCAGTAGTAGTATGGGTCGTAGCTGCCAGCTGTGTTGTTGCTGGTGGTGCTAGCGTAACGGCTGCTGCCGCTGCTGTAGCTACTACCATCATTGCTTGCTTTCTTGTACTTGTCTTCCACGTACTTCGGACTGCTGTACTTGTCGTTGTACTTGGTATTTTTATTACTGTCATTATTGGTCGAGCTGCTAGCATTGCTGCCGTAGTGGCTGCTTCCTTTTCCGGCGCTGTTGCTATAATTAGAGTTGTTACTCTTCAACTTGATTGGACCGGCTGTTAGCTTGGATGGGGTGATGGAAGTGTTAGATCGACCCAGGGATATGTTACTCCATGCATGAGATGGTGGTTTGGTTAACTGGAGTGAGGTAAGTAGAGAAATGTATGTGGCATGTGTGGGATAGAAGATGAATACGGTTTCTGAAAAAAAGTAAAAAAACCATACCCAAAAAGTCAACAAAACACTCAACTCAATACCATCGTTCAAATAATCTCAACAGAACATCAACCATCAACACCTTCACTAACGTAAAAACCGCTATACTCCTCAAATGAAAAAACTCCATTTCTACATTTGACCAATAAAATCTGTCTCCATACAGCCACCTCTCAACTCCACAGATACCATTTCCACCCCATAACTTACCTATCCTTCCACACTCGTCCACAACCCACCCACTACAACCCACCTACCACGCTTCTCTATGATCCACCTACAACACCCCTACAACCCCCATCTTAACATCCACTGCCCCCATAATCCAACCCCTCCTCACCCCGGAAACCCCGAGAAGCAGATAGGTAGCCATGGCATCATCATACAGGTGCATACGTAAGGAGTTGTTAACTTCGTCCCTGTGGAAGCCCAGGGTCTGCATGTGGTCTGGAGGGAGAGGAGGAAAGATAGTAGTAGAGGTTTATTAGTCATATTATTTTAGATAATATTTAATCATTATTATTCATATTTTACATATTACAACCAGTAAAATCCCCGTGAAACACTAAAACACACTACACAACCCCTCTTCATCTGAGCCTCTCCCACAAAACACCATTATGCAACAGACCTCCATCCAACAACACAACACCATACAAAACATTAAACCACCACCACCCAACACAACACTGGTACGCCATCAGACACTACCCCACCATTTACAACACATACACCATCCACAACACAGCACCACTCCACTCCACCGCCCTGACCACCAATGCATAATACGCCCCACTAAACCACCCCTTCCTCCCACCTAATCTCTTATCATCAATAGTTTGCACTGGTTCCTTATATGGTTTAAGAGGTTCGTCTAAAGAGGCGCTGACCCATTTGTCCCTCATGGCCGCCTCTAAACTTATCCTTTTGCTTGAGTTCGTTATTAGAAACTTCTTCAATAGTGCTGTGATGAGAGATTCGATTTTCGTTATTTTCATTAATACGGCTGATAATAGTATTCTTACGATCGTTATTTTTATTATTATCATGCATTTTATCATCATTATTAATCACAATGTATTTATTTTCATTATTAGTAACATGGATGATAACTTTCATTATTATTATTATTAATAATATAATAATAATCATTATCAAAACCTTCACACTCGGTGGATAGGAAATATGGAATTTTGAATTTCCCCTTCACTATACGCTCCCTTAACTCCTGTGATGTCATAGAAATAATAATAATAATAATAATAATAATAATAATAATAATAATGTGATAAAAGCAATAAAAATAACAACAATTATAATGATTCTCATCATTATTATTTGTATGAAAATATAGTTAAAAATGGTAAAAACAGTAGCAAAAATAAAACTATAATAAAAGCAATGAATATTGCGCTACTTCCGCCAATAATAACCACAATTAAAACAACAAAGAAAAGATCAAATAAAAAAATTGATGAGAGTGACAAAAATGATAATAAAAATAAAAATAATAATAAATAATAAAAGTAAAACATCAAAAACCTTAAGATTAGATCCATCAAAAGGCAGTGACCCTGTGGTAAGAGTGTACAAAACCACACCCACACTCCATACATCCACTTCCGGGCCTATGTATTTCTTACCTGGTTGGTGGTGGATGTGACAAAAAGTTATAAATGAATACAGAAATAACTGGATAAGGGAATGGATGAAAAGAAAAATGGTTTAAAAAATGTTAGAACTTTTAAACGTATGAACTAATTGAAGGTCTCCAGCTACTAACCAAAAAAATTAGAGATATAGAGAGAATAAAAAAAACTAAATACTATATAGAAACCTCTATAAATAAAACGCCATTCCACGTCAATCAAACGATAAGCCACACCCACAACCTAAAAATAGCTCGGGAGCAGCGTATGGGGGACTGCCACAAAAAGTGTCAAGTTTAGAAGTGGGGTTAAACTCGTTGGAAAAGCCAAAATCTGCTATTTTTATATTCATATCCCTGTCCAATAGAAGATTTTCTGCCTGTGCGCGTGAATTTGTTTGTTGTGAATGTGAGGTGGGTGGGTGATTGAAGCTTTAAGACTGAATGGTACGTTGAAAATGTTATAAATAGTAGTTGAATGAAAAATTAATGTACAATAATGTCTGTCATTTCAATGGAAAATTTTAACAAGCATAATTTAAAAGTATTGGAAGAAAGCGAATAAAAGAACTAGTTAGGGAAACTTTCTCCTATACTAGTATATGCCCCAGTGACTGGGGTTGACAACAGTCAATAATAATTATTAAAAAAATAATAATAATATTATTATTATTAAAAAATTTAAATGATAATAAGAATAATAATAATAAATCCCACTTTCAAATCACGATGCACAATGCTTTTTTGATGTACGTAGTGCACGGCTGATAAGATCTGGAAAAAAATAGTGAAAATAATAATAGCAATAATAGAATTAGTAATATAAACAAAAAAAAATAAAAACACGAAAAAAATACCAATAATTAAAAAAAAAAACAAAAATAATTTTGTTGTTATTATGATGCCCACCTGTCTAAACTTGCTCCTCGCATCTTTCTCCTTCATTCTTCCTCTCGATGTTAAATAATCAAATAACTCCCCTGATTAACAATGATAATAATAATAAGAATAAAAAAAATGATAATAACAATAATGACAATAATAATAATAATAACAACAACAAAAAAGATGATAATAATAAAAATAATAACAAAAAAGATGATAATAAAATAATAATAATAATAATAATAATGGTAACAAGATAATTTTTTAAATTATTTTATTGTAATAATATTGAGTGCCAATGATGATGATGGAAAAAAATAATCATTCTTTTATCACTCAAAAAATATTATGAATTTTTTTATAAAAAAAAATATTATAAAAGATCATAATTACTTTTATTATTAAAAAAATTATTAAATAAAAACCCCAAAATAATTCAAAAAAACATAATATCCAAACAAAATAATATGATAAAATTATAATCAGATTTTGGTTATCAAAGGAGTTCAGCTCAATTTGGTATGAATGTGTTTTTTCTTTATTCTCTCACAAGCTGAAGCTAATGTACCGAATTCATTTTCTAAAAATATACAGACGATGTCACTGTGAATTACTGGCGCTAATAAAAATAGAAAAAAAAACTCATTGTTATTTTTTTTATTATTATTTATTATTTTTGTTATTATTATTTTTTGCTATTATTATTTCTATTATTATTATTATTATTATTTAACCTCCAGCAGCATACTCCATCACAAGATACAAGTGGCGTTCCGTTTCCATCACTTGGTACAACTTCACTGCAGTTAATATAATAAGTAGTATTATTATCAAACTTATTATTACTATTATTATTATTATTTTTAGTATTATCATCGTTATAAACACAGACCAGATAACCACACCTAATACATTATGAAGACCTTGAGTGCGTATTGATTGATGTGTCTATATAGGCTGTTATTAATTTTATTATTATTTCTACGATTGTTTCTGTTATTCTTGTTATTTATGTTATTGTTTTTATCGTTATTAATTCTATCATTGTTATTATTATCATCATTATCATCAATATTATTAGTCTTATTATTATTATTATTATTATTATTATTGATTTTAGCACTTGTTCATTTTTGTTGTCCATTATTTATTATAAATAGTATGTTCATATTAATGCATTTATCTTTAACATACTCATTCACTATTTCATTCATTTCTTGGTTTTGCCATTCACACATATATTGACAAAATAAAATAATAATTATTATTATTAGTAGTAATCTTAGAAGTAGTAGTAGTAGTAAAAGTAGTAGTAGGAATAGTAATAGTAGTAGTAGTAGGAGTAGTAATAGTAGTAGTAGTAGGAGTAGTAGTAGTAGAAGTAGGAGTAGTAGTAGTACTCATCATCAGCCTAAAAAATATGGATTGCATCGAAATTGACACCTTATCGTAGATTTTCATGTTGCAATAAATTGTTTTTTTATTGTCATAAACATAATCATTTTATACATTCTTATTATTATTGTTTTTGTTTTCATTATTATTATTATCATTATTAACGATGAAAGTTAAATTCATCAGCCTTAGTAACAGTTATTAGCAGCAATGTTAACCGCATTATTGTCCTCATTATTATTATTATTTCTATTATGAGTTTTGTTATTTTTATTATTATTAACCTATATTGGGATGATCCAAAGTCTTCATGATCCTCACTTCTCTCCATAGCTTTTTGGAATAATAATAATAATAATGATTATTATTATTATTACCATTATTAGTATCACATTTATAATCAATCTAGCAACCTCTCTACCTATCTATCTATCTATCCATCCCTCTACCCCTCACCTTGGCTTTACTCGTTGAACTCAGCAGAGTTTTGTCAATAACTTTGATTGCCACCTATGTGTGTTTGTGTTCGTTAATTTTTAATGTATATGTCTATTTAAAAAAAATTTCTTTTTATGAGATGATATGCATATGTATGTGTGTGTAATTTTAAATGTGTTATTTTGTTTTCTATGTTTTTTGATTGTTTATGATTCTTTATTTATTAGTACCTAATGTGTGTTTATAATTGTTTGAAAAGCTGTTTGTTTATGTGTATAAATTTTCATGCATTTAACTTTATAATACGTTTGCTTCCTCATTTTCCAATTTTGCATGTGTGATTATTTGTTATACAATTATGTGTATTTCTCATGTATGTTTGTGGTTTTCAAGTATGTGTGTTTGTTTATTACTTCTCCTATAATACATGTAGGTAATGAATAAAAAGAAATAAAAACAAACAATAGGAATAATAAAAAATGAATACGATGATATTAATGAAAAAAATAATAGACATAATAACAATAATACTTAAAATAATAATTAAAAAAGTAATAAAAATAAAATATATAAAAAAAAATAATATATAATAAAAAATAATTTATGTATTCACACTCCTATCCTTAGAACATCCTCCTCTTTCTCACGGCTATGTTTTCAATGGGTTTCAAGCTTTAAGGACTTTTTAAAAATTTTGATTAACCTTTTTCAAATTATTATTTTTTCATATTATTATTATGACTTTTTTATATTCAATAGAATTTTTTGGCTATTATTTATTATTATTATTATTATTGATGTTTCTACTTCTTTTATTATTATTATTATTGGACTATCTACATAATAGTGTAAATATTCTTTTGAGGATTTCAATTATGAAAAAATTTGAACTAAATCATTTCAGATTAATACAAAAATGGCGACATAAAAAATAAACGATCGTTATAATTGTCACAAAAATGATTATAATCATATCGTTGATTGAAAAAAAAAAGATAACAACGATAATAATAATAATAATGAGTTCAAATTATCCCATTAATAATTTAAAATAAAATTTAAAAATTAATTAAAGCACTAATAAAAATAATAATAATAATAATAATAATAGCAATAATCCCAGCACTAATATGAGGTTTCAATTATCAAGACATCATCATTATATTCTTCTATCATAGACCTCAACCATACTAGGTGTTGTTATGAAAATGAAAAAGAATAATAAATATTATTATTCTTATTATTTTTAAAAAATATATAAATACAAAAAAAACTATAAATAATAATGAAATCGGAATGGTGCACAAATGAAAAAAAATCTCATATAAGAATCTCACTAGAAGCAAATAGTAGAAATATGAACGGTACGAAAAATAACAATAAAAATTATTAATATATATATATGAATAATTTTGAAGAAATAACAAGTATAATAATGATAATAATACAAATAATAATAATAATAATAATAACAGTAATAGTAACAAAGACAATAATTTTGATAACAATAACTATAAAAAAAATAACAAAAATGTCAATAATAACTGTTAAAATAACATCAAAAATAGAAATAATAGTGGTGTAATCTTATCCACAACGTTGTAAGCGTCATTGTTTTGATGTTGTTCTATTTCCCATGTGAAGAATGCTTTGATAATAAGAATAATAATAATAATAACAAAAAATAATAATAATGAAAACAATAAAAACAACAACGAAAACAATAAGAATAATAAGCATATTAATGATAACAACAATAAGACTAATAATAAAAATGAGAAAAATAAAAGACTAAATGAAGTTAACTTAAACAATAACAGTGGAAAAATATCAAAAAAACATGTCATTTTGAAAAAGACTAACAATATTCTCCACATATTACTCATATAAAACAAAACTATACAACCAAAACAAAATAATAAATTACAAAACAACCAAACCAATACAATACCATACAACCAAAGCAATAAAATATAATACAACACAATACAATAAAACCAAAACACAACAGTACATTACAATAAAATACAACCAAAACAATACATTTAATACAATATCATACGATACAAAACAACGTAAAATACAAAAAACAAAACAATAAAAATATAATACAACCAGTACAAAGAAATACACTAAAATTCTAATATAATTAAAGTGGCATAAATCTCAAAAACTCAAAACCATATTGTACAAAACTAACGTCTAAATAATCAAAAGCTTCAAATTGTTCTAACAACTACTGCATGTAATGTTAGTTTTACTTACTAACAGCTTGGTATTATCTGGTTAATAAAAGTGTTTCAAATGGTTTTGATAGTTACTACATTACTATATGTGAACCGAGTTCAATTTACGAACAGCTTGGTGTTTTTTATATAAATATATGCAATATGAAGGTATTTTTGTGTGAAAATGTTCCCAATAAATAAGAGTTGAATAAATTAATTATTAAATTGATTTTGCAAGTTTTTACGTATTGTTGTTATTATGTGTCACTTTTCTGAGATAATAATGATGATAATTTTTTTTATTATTATTCTTATTATTTTCGATATTATTATTATTATTCTTTTTTTTTTTAACTTCCTAATTACCAACTAATTTTCTGACGGTGATTAATTTTTGGAATGATTAAGTATTTTAGAAATAATGATAATAACAATGAAAGAATAATAATAATATTAATAATAACAACAACAAAAATAATAAAAATAAAAACAAAAATGAGAAAAAAAAATGAAGACATAAATGAAAAAATTGATAATAATGGTTAAAATTGAAATAATCATAATCATAGTATATTATTATCAGTGATATCATTATTGATATCATTTTTTTTCTTTTCTTATTATCCAACCTGTCTGCCTGTAGGAATATGTTTAGCCAACTTGACTTTGGCGAAGTTTCCTTTTCCTTAAATAATAAAAATAATAATCATTATTATTATTATTATTAGTATTTAAAAAATATGGTTAAAAAAAAAGAAATAACAAACGTTGAAAAAATGACAATAAAATCAATGGGTAACAAAATAAAATTAGCACTAAAAGATGGAAAACAAGAATAAAAGAAACTATAATGATCAAAAACAATAATAATAACAAAAAAAACAGAAAAAATAATAACCAACCTATAGTCTTGATGATGCGGTACTTTCCGATGTGTTGGAGCTCATGCACCATTGGTCCTTGCCTCATGCTGTAGTGGCGAGAGGGAAGGGCTCCTGTCTGTTTGGGGGAGTGGTGGATGAATTGGTGGTGGGATGATGGGTGATAGAGTTCTTTGATAAGTCAACAAGTGGTTGTAGGTTGAAGGTGATGAAATGATTGATGGGTAGTGAGGTGGAAAGTGGATGAGATGGGGTGGGTGAATGGTGGATGGAAAATGAAGAGATAGTATTAAGATAATGAAGGTGATATAAAATTTCGGTGAAATGATGATTATGGGGGTAGATGACTTAAACGCTATAGAATGATTAAACTGGCTAAAAAATAAATTTTTGTTACATTTTGAAGGTTTTGATAATGTTGGTTCAACTCATGAAAATCTTTGTGTTGCTCAGTTGTTAAAAGTTTTATGCTTAAAGTTTTGCTTCAAACCATTAAGACATCTTCAATAAATCTATCTAGAAAAAAGATCATTATTCAATCTCACATTTTTATTTATAATAATGATAATAACGAGTTGGAAAGCAAGGATATGAGTAAATTCAATGACGTTCAGTTAAATTATACACAAAAAAAGAGGGAATAAGTAAGCAAAAAAAAAACATTGGAATGAGTATGAATAAAAGTGAAAAGAATTTAAAATTTATTACAACCCCATCAATGTGTTGGTGTTGAATGAAACCTATTCAAATATCATGGGTACACATATCATAACAAGTATCAACTGAGGTTTTGTGGTTTGTATGGAATCTTAACCAAATCAGTCAAAACGTGCAAAACTTGGGAAATATAATACACAAGTCTTAATACATACTTGTGAAACCTTAACACAAGCTGCAAAACACCGCACAATCTTGTCATCTTATCAAGATTTTTTGAAGTGGAAGAAATTCGATTAACATTTGAATGAAATCCTACTAGTTCATACCTGTACAATATTAACAAAAACATGTGCAAAATTAACAAAAACTTGTACAATGCTAACATAAATCTGTACAATACTAACATAAATCTGTACAATACTAACATAAATCTGTACAATACTAACATAAATTTAACCCTATCTCATACCCCTATAATAAAATTCCTCTTTGTGAGATTATTTACCTTTAAATTCCATTTCATCCTAAAATAGGATTTTAATTGCTATTGGTTCTTCAATATAATCCAATCAGATTTAATTACTGTGGTTGCATCTATAGTTATGTATAATGGTTCATGGATTCAAAAAGGCTCTTTGTTTGCAGGTATAGCTTGATTATTAAACCCTATTTGCTCTATAAAACATCTAAACCAGATTCATTGTGGTTTAATGGTTCTATTATATATTCAAACTGAATTTTTTTTATATTGATATATATATTTTGCTATTGTAGCTATTTTTAGTCCTTGAATACCTGTAATAAAAGACTTTTTGTTGTGTCTGAATGGAGTCACAACAACCTTGTACAAAGGTTCTCATCACTCTCTTGTTTTGTATACTATTATTGTATCTATAATTGATACCAATCTGTTTAAGAGATGATCATTGTCTTCATTGTATCTTTCATTGATACCAGTCTGTCTGAAAGATTTCCACACCCTTCAATGTATCCTCTAATGAGTCTGATAATTTCCATTACATTCATTGGCGATTCTCTTCGCAAAAGTATCTTGATTAAATCCTATAAAAATACTGAAAGATTCCTACAACTAATTGTCAGTTTACTGAAGATGTACATTTAAATTTCTTTGGTTTACTGCCTGCATTCTTAAGCTCAAACAACTTACCTATCTTTTAGATCTTTTTTCTATTAGACACACAAATCAACCACTCAAGTCTTTGGACTCTGGTCTCCAGCTTCATCAACCCGTTTCTTCAAGCTTGTTTATAAGTCGCTTTTTCTCTCACCTTACCCACATCTGTGGAGCTCTACCCCTTATTTTGCACTCATCACCTTCTCAAGAATTTTGGCAAACTTTTGAAAACTCACCTATGCCATGAATAGTTTTATTCATACCTTCTCACAAACATTTAAGCACCTCTAAAGCAAATTTGTTAGTAAATTATGTTTTCTAAAAATTTAAGATTAATAATTATTATATCAATCAAGTTATTGAGTTTTTTTCATGAATTTCAAGATAGTTATTAGTCTTGGTAAATTATTTGTGTCTTTCTCCATTGAGATAGGATGAGGAAGTTGATTAACTAACTGTTAAAAACACAGCATATACCATGTAATGAATACATGAACACTTGATAATGGTAGTTAGACTAGCTAAGCTTGGTGATTTAGATTAATAAATACTTTGTGTTAGTTTAATAAGAGGCTGATTTTTCATAATGAACAAACAATATTAAGATCAATTCAAACAATACTCAAGGAAAACTGGTATATATATTTCAATGTAATATTTTGTGAAACTCTGATTATTGTGTAGTGATGATACTAAAATGAAGGCTCTGGGAAAAAATAAAATGATTATAGTCTCTTATGCTGATGACAGATAATGATTGTGATATTGATCATGTTGAAAGTTACAGATGATACTGGTAGAATGATCATAATCATTATAATGATGGTTCAGAAATGGTTGAAAAACAGCTGTTGAAATCATTTGGAATGAGAATATGCGAAATAAATAATATCATGTATATTTGACTAAAATAGCTGAACAAAAAGGCATATATATAAGATTTTGAAATGACATTTATTTAACTTTTTTGTAATGGAAGAAATAAAAATTTATGGAAAATAAAATATTTTTAATTGATTAATACGCACAAAAGAAAATATTTCCGTGTTAGATCGAAATTAGCAAAAACTTACTCTGGCTTTTCGATCGACATCCGTTTTTCTAAAACTTTGTCTTCCCGGTCCAGCAAACGGTTTATTCGAAGACGACATCGGTTTTGTTTTATCCTAACATTTAAGCAAATATGCCATGAAAGTAAAAAAATTGTTGAAACAAAATATTTTAATCTTAGAACCAAAACTTTTCGAAGATTTTTTGAAATCTCAACGAAGATAATTTTGTTTATAGTTCATTAGCCATTATTAATCTTAAAGGAAAAATCTTAAAGGTAAACTGATTCACCGAAGTAAACACAGCACTTGTTATTTTTTCAAACTTTAAAATATTTTTTTGATCAATCTACTTTTTCAAAAAATTCAGAATATTTTTTTGTTTAATGAAAAGCAAATAAAAAATTATTAAAAAGTGAATATTTCATTAAATAAAAAAGGAACTAAAAATTTTACACTTTTATTAAATAATTTAGAATTTTTGTTAATGAAATTTTTCAGTTTTTAAAAATTCTGTATTTATTATTTTGAATTTATTAAAATCAAAATTTGAAAAAGTTTATGATAAAAAGTTCCAAGTTTTACTTTTTTGATTTAATTTATTCATTATAACAAATTTCTACTAAATACATAACTTCAAAACAATTTTATGAAAATTTCATAAACTTTCAAAACTATTTTGTCTTTGGTACTTTTATTTACATCGAATATCCGAATCGGCGTGTGTGTGATAAATAATTAAAATAAGTTTTCAAAAATGGTTAGTTAATCTAATTTTCAAACAAAACAAAAAATTTTACAGTTTTCTGTATTAATCATCAAAAAACAACCATTCACAACCAACCTTATGTTACCGCACAAGATTAGACCACCCCCAAACACATCTCCATCGAAACCAATCATTACTTTCAATAAATTATTATTATTATATTTTCCATTAAAATTTTTTAAAATCTCTAATTCATAACCACTTTACAGCGACCTTTGATGTTACATGGTCACGACAGGGCCATCACCCAGATCAAATACAACAGAGAAGGAGACCTGCTTTTCACATGCGCCAAGGATCGTAGTCCCAATGTCTGGTTTAGCATAAATGGCGAAAGACTGGGTACCTATGATGGGCATAAGGGAACTGTGTGGTGTCTAGATATTGACTGTAAGTTTTGTGTTACAAAAAGCTTCATGAAATTTATCAATAAACTCTCATTGTATCAACATACTTCATTTTGAACTAATAAACTTTAGATGAAAACTTATTTAAGTATTTATTTATTTATGATTAAGCTTAACACAAAATATTTATTAAACTAAATTCAGTTCACTTCTTCATAAAATTGCTTCAGACTATTCTATTTGATCAAACTATTATCTAATTTTTTTCCACATTATAACCCAACTTCCAAATCCTTTCCCTTTCTTTCACAGATCGAACAGAGAAGCTGTTGACAGGCTCAGCTGACAATTCATGTAAAATATGGGATGTAGAGACTGGCAAAATGGTTCTCGATCATAAGACCTTGTCACCTGTCAGAACTTGTGGCTTTTCCTATAGGTGGGTTTTTTCAGAATTATTTTTGTGTATTCATGAGGATGTACAGTTACAACCTTTTATGCATCTCATCACCAACAACCTGCTACGCCACTCCTATCACTAATAACCCATCTTACCCCAACCATCACCAAGAACTCACTTCATCAATAGCAACTTTCATCACCAACAACCAACTATACTATTTCATTTACATCAACACAATTCACATTCACCACAACCATTATCAAGCCACTTCATTTTCACCACCATCAGCCCACTTCATTCTCAACACCATCAACTTCTTGCCACCATTACAGTGGTAACCTGGTATTCATCACCACCGACATGGCTCTAGGATACCCTTGTCAACTTCAACTCTTTGACCTTAGAGCTCCTGAAACCTTTCGTGAGTGGATGGGTGGTGATGATTGGATATTTGCAGTATAGCATTGTGATGTATTATGCTTGGTGGTGATGGGTTTTGATGGTACAGTGTTGATTGGGATGATTTCAACATGATTCAAGATTGCTTTCATTTCACACTAAATCTTCTCATCATAGTCAGGTTGTCAATTCCAGCTTACATCATTGAATTTTTATTCTTTTCCAGGCTCTGACAACCCAAGATGGAGCAGGAAAATAACGCCATCAAAGGTAGGTATTTTTACTCGTTTGTTTAACCTTATTTTCATATAGATAACCCATCAATTTGACCCTCCCTCTCCCTCTTCGACCCCATAGATAACTTCAGCAGTTTGGGGTCATTTGGATGACACTATCATTACAGGTCATGATAATGGTGAGATTCTACAGTGGGATGTTAACGTAAGTGGTGGGGTGGTGGTATGTAATGAAGGTGGGTGGTGGTTTCAGTTGTAGGTGGAGTGGTAAAAGGCTGTTGATAATGAGCTTATGGCAGTTTTAATGAAGAGGATGGTAATGCTTGATTTATCATCATAATATTTATAGTCACAACTTCATAAGGTTAAAGTTTGATATTTACAAAACTGTTAATAAGAATCATTTCAGCATCATTCACACATCCACAATACCACACTTCTCAAAATATCAATAATAATAATAATAGCGACAATTACCTTACCATCGACTTCACATCCCCAAACACTACATTATTTTCACCAGAGTGAAGAGTTGATAGGGAATGTGCGTGAACACACACGAGCCATCACGGACATACAGATGGATGAGAATAGATTCTCATTTATCTCCTCATCCATGGATAACACTGCTAAGGTTGCCATTGTATGATTAAATAATAATAACAATAATAATCATAATGAACGTGTTTCATTATTATTCAATATTGTTATTTAATTTTTTTCTTTTGTCATTCAATCCTTTTATCATATATTTTTTTTCTTTCTTCTTATTTCCTTCTCAGTAGCCCCTCCACCTTTCATTACCCCACCAATCACCCCTCCACTCCTTATTACCTCATCACTCAACCTTCAGTTATTCGACGCCAGAGATCTCACAAAGATGAAGTCATACAAGACAGATCGTCCAGTCAACTCTGCATCCATCTCATCTCTTAAGCCACATGTGAGTTTGTGTGTGTGTGTGTGTTGTTGGATATTTATTACTTTTTGTAACTTTAACTATTAAGTATTGCATCAATCATTTTTAGCCAAAGTAAATACTGCATTTGTTTGAACACAAAAGGTAATTTTATTAATTACAAAGCTTTTAGCTAACAAAGTAACATTATCAAGTATGTTGATAATGTTACTTTGTTACCAAAAATCTTTGTAATTAATAAAATTACCTCTTGTGTTCAGATAATTTGCAGTATATATATAATGTTGCTTTCCTCTTGTTTAAGATAGATGGATACACCAAAGTTTCAACTAACAAAAACATCCAAACCAAACCTCCGCCACACCACACGTTCTACACACCCAAACCTCAGCCAAACTCACCCATCAATAAATCCTGCTTTTAACCACACTGAATAGGTAGTACTAGGGGGAGGTCAAGAGGCCATGGATGTGACAACAACATCAGCCAGGGTGGGTAACTTTGAGTCAAGGTTTTTCCATCTGGTGTTTGAGGAAGAGTTTGGTAGGGTGAAAGGACATTTCGGTCCTATCAACTCAGTGGCCTTCCATCCTGATGGAAAAGGGTACGTTCACTTTAAAAAATTATTTATTCTTTTTCATTTAATAATTTCTGATGAGTTTTTTTTGTTTTTTTATTTCGTTTATTTTGTTAATGATAATGCTTTTATTATTATTTTTATCACAAAATGTTTTTGTTTTTATTAGGATTTTATTTTTCATTTTTCTTATTCTTGTGGCAGCTTCAGCAGCGGTGGAGAGGATGGTTATGTGAGGGTGCATTTATTTGACAAGGATTACTTTGAGCTTGAGTTTGAACATTGAGGAGGAAGAGGGAGAAGTTGAGGAGGATGATGACGATGAAGAGGATTTTGGGAATTATAGTGAGAAGAATAGAAATGCTGATGATGAAGAAGAAGATAATATTGATATATCATCAGGGATGTTTTGTAGATGAGGAATGTATTATTTGTATCAAATGAACAAATTAAGTATAATTTTTTTTCATAATAATTTTTATTATATTTTATTTCAAATCTGTTTTTATTTTAGGATTTTTAAAATAAAATAAATTGAATTATTCAGAGTGTACTATTGAATTCTATAATGTTTCATTATTTACTTTCCACCTTAATCTCAAAGTTATGCTATTAATTACATTATATATTTAAATGAAACGCTTTTTAAAGTTTATTTTATAACACCAAGCTTTTCCTAAGATGAACTTTGGAGGTACGAATATATTTAAGTAAAAAAAGTTTTTTAGACGCTAAAAGGAAACTTAAACAAAAGCTATAATTTGGATAAATTTCGTTTTCCTTCGTTGACAAGATAATTGGATAAAAATTATTTATTGTATACAAACATTACTGATAATTTTCACTTCGATATTTGCACATAACTAGCTTAAAAATATAACATTCGTGAAATAGTAGCGTCAGACCCAATCCAAAAAAACTGAAACGACAATTTTAAACCAAAAATCTATATTATCGTTTCAATTTTCTGAGTCTCAAACGACAAAAAATGGATTTCTTACGTCTAGCTTACGATGTAGTTCAAGACGAATGGGATTTGCCAGAGTTGGATTATCTCAACTCTTTAGACACTTCTGATATGTCTGCTAGGGAGGTCAGTTGTTATAATTAATACTTTTTTGTTCTCATGATTTTTGTTTGTGATGCTGTTTTTTTCTCAGTGTTTTTATAGTTATTATTCTAGTGTTAATATTATTTTATCTTTATTATTTTTGTGTTGTCAATCAAAACTTTAGACTACCTATATTACAATATTATTATATTATCATAATTTTGTGTTATTGATTATATTGGGTTATTATTTTTTTTACATTTTTATTTTTATTTCATGTTATCATCAATCCTTTTATCAATCTATCCATTCATTTATTCATTCGTTTTTCCATCAACTCATTCCTTTGTTCTAGCATTCATTTATCTCTTCCACCTATCCACCGCAAGGTTTTAAAGAATGTCACAAAGGAAGCAGCTAGGAAGATGCTTGGACACTTTGCTACTAAGGTTCTTACTTTGAAAACAATAACATTGATAATAATAATATATACACTCAAAACAATAATAATATTAACATTAATAATAATATTTGCACTCAAATCAATAATAATAATAATACCAAAAATATCAGTATGTTATTATTAAAATTAATAATAAACACTTAGAAAAAAATGTTTTTTAAAAAACAAAAATTTTGGAAAATATCATTAAAAATAATAATAATTTCAAAAATAATAACAATAAAATGAAAACAACAAAAATATTAAAACAATAAGAACAACATCAGGCCTCAGTGAAGCTTTTGGAACTGCTGATGGAACAGTTACAGCGTGTACCTCTGCCTGATCTTACTGGCAAGTCTCAGGTTGAATAATAATAATAATAAGCTTCAGGTTGTATATGAAAATAATAATATTGATAAAAATAATGATTATTACTAATGATAAAATGGTTGTGTCATCATCATCATCATCACCACCACCATCATCACTTTCATCACCACCATCATCATCATCATCACCACCATCATCAACCTCATCACCACCATCATCATCATTTTCATCACCACCACCATCAACCTCATCACCACCATCATCATCTTCATCACCACCATCATCATCTTCATGAATTATAATAGCCTGAATCAAATAGTAAGGTCGAGAAGCAAAAAGTGTTTATTAAAAAGAAAGACACGAAGCTTTTTTTTTGAGACTAAAAATATCAACTTTTTGTTTTTGTTCTAAAAATATTAATTAATGTTTTTATTATTGTTATTATTTGCAAATTGTGTTGTGAGAGCAATTTAAATTCACTTATAGTTGGAAATGATTAATATCATTGTTATTTTTATTTTTTTTAATATCGATAATTTTTCTTCTTTTTTTTTTATTATTAATATCGATAACCATATATGATTATTACTTTTTTGTTAATGTTTGAGTTGATTATTTTTATTTTTATCATTATTATTATTTTGTAGCTATTTATGGGTTTTTTACTATTATTATCATTGAGAGCGTCATTATCTACCACACGATTATACCTTCAAACACTCATCAATCAATCTGATGGTTAGGAAAAAGGCATTATGTATTAATATTATTTTTTTTTCTATTATTGGTATTATTATTTTTATTATTATTTTCGCCATTATTAGTATTCTTATTTTTCTATTATTTTCTTTATTATTAGTATTATTACTACTATTAATAATATTAATAAAAGTTTTTCTAGCGCGCAACTCACATAAAAAATTTTAACACTGATATAAATATATATTATATAAATCTATCATACATACATTAATAGTTTCAATTTTGGCACCATAGGATCCAACTGTAACACAACCATTTATTATTTTTATCACATTCGCATTTTCATTAACTAACCTATAAACAAAAACGATTTGAATCAAACACTTTATTAACTGAATAATAACACAAAGCTTTTCGTAAGTTGAACTCACATTAGCAAGTATATAAATTTTATATATTTGATAATGTGAGTTCAACTTACGAAAAGCTTTGTGTTATTATTCAGTTAATAAAGTGTTTGATTCAAATCGTTTTTTATATATTTTTTGTTATTTTTTCAATTTATCATCTTTAATTAGTTTGTTTTCTTATACAGTGTTTTTGCTTCATTAATACCATTCTAACTTTTTTTTCTAGTATTTGATATTATTTGTTATTTTTTTTATTTTTTTTTATCTAATATTTTTACTATTTTTATTTCTATCATCACTACTTCAAATAATAATGATAATAATAAAATTATTATTTTTTTTATTATTATTAATCTTATTAATAGGTAGCCGTAGCGGAAGTGGATTATGAAGCATTTAATTCCAGAGTGAGTCATGCCCAGACTCCCGTTTCTAAGGTTTTTTCCATTTTTATTTTTCCAATATATTTTTCTCAAATCTTATTGTGTTTTTTTGATTATTATTTTTATCATTGTTATAGATATTTTTCAATACGTTTTCATCTTTTTTACTGTTTTTATTTCGTTTTTTTTCTTGTTATTTCTTTCATTTCATTCTCATATTAATTATTATTTTTATCTGTTTTATGTTTTTTCTATCATGGTTTTTAATGTGCTCACAAAGGTTACTGTAGAAGGGTCGAAAGTGAGGTGGTCTGTCTCTGGTAAGTGATGATGATGATGGTCATGCTGATGATGATGATGATGAGGGCAATAAGGATGATGACGATGAAGGCAATAATGATGATGACGATGTTGACGGTGTTGAGAATGGTTATAATGATGATATTTTGAATGATGATGATAGTGAAGTATGTTTTTTCATGAACATGCAAGGAAAATCACCAACAACAATATCAAAAAGAATAAAAACCAATGACAGCATAAACTCAATAATAATATCAAAAGCAATAATAACGTCAAATAATAATAATAATAACACAACAACAATATCAATAAAAAAAAATAATAATGTCATAATAACAGACGTGGCAGTAGAGAGCGTGGGAGATTGGACATATAAAGTGGCCAAGGGACTTGTCAGTGATAAAGGTGAGAATAATAATAAAAATGATATAAAAATAGTATTGATAATAATAATAGTGATAAAAATAATAATAACAATAATAATAATAATTTTAATGATAGTCATGCTGATGATGATCTTTTTCATTCAAGTTTTTTATAGTTTTTATCATCATTAATCTTTTATTATCATTCTTATTATTTCCATTTTCTTTATTTCTATTATCATTTCTATTATTATTATTATTGTTATTATTATTATTAAATTATTATTATTACCACCACAGGTACATACGAGTTATCAATGGCAGGCATGGGCTTCGACATAGAAGCTGACATCGTCAAGGATTATGGATGTTCGTTGATGTTATTATTATTATTTTTTTTTTGTTATTTTTATTTTCTTTTTTAATGTTTTTATTATTTCGTTTTTATTCTAATCATTTTTTTATATCGTTCATTATTTTTTTATTGGGTTATGAATTAGTATTATCATTAATAAAATTATTATTATTATTATTATTATTATTATTATTGTTTTCATTATTATCATTTTTATTATTATCATCACTTGATTTTCCAACCCTTGTCGTAATCACCACTTATAGCGTTGTTGTTTTATATATGGTTGATGATGCTAATGGAGATTATTATTATTTTTATTAATATTCTCATTGTTATTATTATTCTTATTTTTATTATTGTTATCATCATCATCAACCCCATCAGCATACGACTTAAAGATGGGTAACTTGAACGTCATGAAAGGTAGACCCGAACTCAACTTTGCTGGTTCTCCCGCCTGTATCGTGCTTCAATGTGTCTTTCAGGTGGGTGGTGGGGTGGTGAGATGATGGTGGTAATGATGGTTGGGTGGTGTGGTAGTAGGTGATAAGGGTCGTAATAGTGGTTGATGTTCTGGTGGTGGGTAGGTGTAGTTGGTGGTCGTAATGGTGGTGTGGGTTGTTGGGTAGAATGGTTTTTGGTTGGGTGCTGATTGTCGTAATGAAGGTTGGTAGTGTGGATTTCTGGATAGAACGGTGAGTGTAGTGGGGGTTGTGGTGGTGGGTAAGTGGACTAGTTGAATGACTAGGATGGGCGCTGGATGGGCTGTTAATAAACTGGTTTTTTCACTGATGGGATGGGGTGGTTGAACTGTAGTGTGGTAGTGGGATTGGGTGGTGTGATGGTAGTAGGTAGTGAGTTGGTGGGTGGGGTTGTTGATGGTGTGGTCAAATGGTGATATTGTGGTGAGGTAGTTAAATAGTGGCTGTATGGTATGATGGTTAGATAAGGATCTTATTATTATTGTTATTATTTCATTATTATTATTATTATTATTCTAAAAATTGTTTTTGTTATTATTATTTTAATTATTATTATCATTTTTTTTGTAAATTTTATTATTATCATTATTGTTTTTATTATTATTAGAACGCCATATTGCCTGGATTGAAGGAAAGGTTACCTGAGCAGTTGGAAGGAGGGATCAAAGGTTGGTTTCATAACGTTTTAATGAGACGCTCATTGTTGAAAGCAAACTATTGCTTGTTTACAACCTTCACTGTAAACTGTTTCTCCACCTTCTTAAACTAACATCATCATCATCATTTTATTATAGTCAGCATCTTTCCCTTTTCCAAGGGGTCACTGACTTTTTTCCATGACCTAACCCTCTCCCTCCTTTTCACCCTGTCATAGCCATCTTTAAGAACTAATCCAAGCCCACGACAAAGGTTTTCCATCATCTCTTTCCAGGTTAACCTTTGCCTTCCCCTTCTTCTACTACCTACAACCTCAAACCTCCACGCCTGTTTGACACAGTCGTCATCCTTTTTTCTTACTACATGACCCAGCCATCTCAAACTCCCTTGCATCACCACTTCAACGATCGCACTATCTAACCCCAATCTAACCATCAACTCCTTTATACTCACGCCATCAGCTAGCTGCACACCACACATCATTCTAAGCATCCGTTTTCCTGCTCTTCTCAAAATACTCTCTTCAACGGATCTTACTACCCAGGTTTCCGAGCCATATGTCATGACAGGCCTCACACATGTCCTATAAATTTTTCCTTTAATATTCCATGTGTGTCTTTTACCACATAACATAGAAGACACACTGTTGAATGCCTTCCAACCCAACCCGATTCTTCGTGTAACAGCTAGCTCACTTCCTCCTCCACCATTCACATTGTCTCCTAAATAACAATAACTATTTATCCTCTCCAACTCACCTAAACAACCATTTGAAGCATTCTTACATTCCACCTTTGCACCATTCATACAAACCCTACATTCAAAATTTCCATTCATCCTACGAGAAACTCTCTTTACCCTAGCACACCGCGCATGAATCCACTTCTTACATGTCTTGCACCTCACACAATTTACCTTAGCCCTCTTACCACACACACCACATGGATCAATCTTAGCCAAGACAACAACCCCACCACAACCACTACTCTCCATGACCTTTGTCTTCCCCAGATTAACCTTCAATCCTTTCCCTTCAAAGGCTGCCTTCCAACGGATGAATTGTGCTTCTAGTTTTTACATAGTCCCTGCCATCAAGACCAAATCATCCGCATAAAGCAGTTCATATAAAGCACCTTTTCTTTCGTCTTCCGACAATACGTCTAGCACTATTGAAAACAAAAACGGTGAGAGAACCGATCCTTGATGGACACCTACACCAACATCAAATTCTTCCGAATATCCATCTCCAACCTTAACCCGCGTTTTTGCTCCTTTGTACATCGACATTACTGCCTGAACCAACCTTTTCGGTACCAACTTCTTTCTCAGAGCCCATTCAATCACCTTTCTTGGTACCTGATCAAAAGCCTTCTCCAAGTCAACAAAACAGATAAAAAGCTTCCTATTCTTTTCTAGGTAGCTTTCTTGCATTCTCCTAAGAATAAAAATAGCGTCCACTGTGCTTTTGCCAGGCATAAAACCAAATTGCATTTGGTCAACTTTCACTAACCTTCTTAACCTCTTCTCCAGCAACCTTTCCACAACTTTCATATCATGCTCTAAAAGCTTTACACCTCGATAGCTCGCACAGTCCATAACGCTACTTTTCTTCTTATAAATGGGAACAACTGTACTCATTTTCCAGTCATGAGGCATATCCATTCCATTGAGGATTTCATTTGCTATTTGCAAAATAACTTGCTTACCATGTGGAGAAGCAGCTAGGTGCTCCTTGACAATTCCAGTTGGACCACTGGCTTTGCCATTCTTCATGATTCCTAGCGCTCTTTCCACTTCGTTCATAGCAAATGTCTAACATAATAGCTTTTCCACAACTACCTTTCCACCATCACCCCCAATAAAAACTCCACCAACAACAACCTCTCACCACTCACGAACTTCTTCCGTATCACTATCATCATTCTCACCCATTAACCCCCATCATCCACCAAAACCCTCACCACTCACCCAGACATCATCCACAATGTAGCCCCTTTTCTTAAACAATACCACGCCTACTGGCCCCTGGCGATGGGCGTGGTCGAAGTGACGTCAGATCTTATCAACTCCCTCACCAAGGGAATGTAGATTTTTAATTATGTTTTAATATTTTTATTATTGTTTTTATTGTTTTTATTATCTTTGTTATTATTGTGATTATTTTTTTTTCTGCTTTTATCATTCTTCGTCATAATAATTTATCAAATTATTGATATTTTATTTTGATTTTTGTTGTTTTTCATTCATCTAATTATTATTTTTATTATTCCCATCATTTTCATCATAAGTGTTTCTAGATGTTCCTGCTAATAGGACGATAGTAAACATAGTTGGATTCAACTTCCTCACCACATATACAACGTATCCATAGCAAAATTATCCCATTGTTAATTTCAAGAAAAATATTTTTGCTTTTTATATTAATTTCTATATTCATTCAATCTTCAAATGTCTGTAATAGCCTTTATAACCTAACTAATTATCATTATCTTAATGAAAAGCTTTTGTATCAGGTTTAGAGGAAGAACTAAACACGTTTAAGATGATAAATATGCAAGTTTCAGAATATCTATTTTTTTATATTATATATTTTTTTTTCTCTCCTCTGATTGGTTGCAGTTTTGACCTCGTTTTTGAGTGGCTTACACTTTCTATTTATAACCTTTATTGATACTAACCCTGTTCTGTCTAAGTTTTGATCTGATTCGTCATTATTATTTTTAGTGTCTATATAATAATGATAGTAATAATTTATTATTTTTTATCTTTGTTCTTCCTGTTATTATTATTATTATTCTCTTCATTATTATTATTATTCTCTTCATTATTATTATTATTATTCTCTTCATTATTATTATTATTATTATTGTTAAAACATTATCATGGTTTTTTGTTATTGATGTTGTTCAAATCACTGATCGTCGTTGCTGTAATTTCTGTGCTTTCTGTGTCATTTTTTTGCCTTCATGTTATTATTATTTCTATTATCATTATTATTTTTTTTTATTATCATTCTTATTGAGCTCCATCGTTCTAATGCTTATGTTATTTACATTTTACTCAATTGTCTTTCAAAATCGTGCAATGAAATTATTTTCATAAATTATAACTATTTCCAGAAATACTCTTAACCTATTCAAAAATTTATCGTTGATGATTCACCCCATTGACCCTTTAACGGCATAACCAGTTATATTACTGAAGTTGTTGTATTGTTGTTTTATATTGGCAATTAATGTATCCTCCATCTTTATGTATTGGAAATTGATTTTTATTAACGAATAGT
Source organism: Pterobdella sp. o SKG-2022 (assembly GCA_964035795.1). Classification (NCBI taxonomy): domain Eukaryota; kingdom Metazoa; phylum Annelida; class Clitellata; order Hirudinida; family Piscicolidae; genus Pterobdella; species Pterobdella occidentalis. The sequence goes on from OZ038327.1 coordinate 4,049,376, forward strand.
CTATTTTATAAATTACTCTATACTAGTATCAATACTCTAGGCCGACTGCTGTCAAGCCCAGTTACTGGGACATATACAGCAGTATAATCTAATTGGATTATTAATCATTATTAATTTAATCATATATTTTTAATAATATATATTATTAATTTAGTTATGTGTTTTAAATTTATTTGTTGTTTGTTCATCAATTGCGTCTAATGTGACCCAGTGGTCGACCCACTTATACCTTTTCCTTCTTTTATTGTTTTTTTTATTTTTTTTAATTGAACCTGATGATAACAACATGTGTTTTTGAAAAACTTCGTTCAAATAGATTTTTGTCAGTGTATAATTCTCATTTCGTATTGCTAACGCTATTCATGAAGTCTTTGCTATTATTTCTATATGTATCATCAATTTCGTAGAGTAAAACTTCAGCTTATGAGGATTCATATGAACACGTAGAGAAAACTTTTTATTGAGCTGAATTTTTCAACCAGTAAAACTTTTCCATAAGTCATTAGAATAAAAAATAATCTGAAGTTTTTACCTTACGAAATTGAAGTTTACATAAAAACATACGATGTCTTTAAAATAACTATTTATATCATGCTTTATTGTGTTTATTATTATTGTTATTATTATTATTATTTATTTTTCGTTTTTTTGTTATTGTTATTTTTTTAAATTATTTTTCGGCTCTTATTACTTTTCTTATCACTTTCATCCTCGTTAAGATGTCAATATTATTTTTATACTTGTTTGTTATTTATAACTGTTTTTTTTACTTATTGCTCTTATCGCCATTGTTGATATTATTATTATTTTTTTTATTATTATTATTAGATCATTATCATGCAGATCTATCCTCTTTACTGCTTTCCTGCATATTGTTGCTTTTTGATAAATAAACCGACAAGATTTTGTAATAATAAAAATAATAATACGAATAATAATAAAGTTTCACAAAAGTGAGGCGGTTAGTATTGGGATGGGTAAGTTTAAGGTAAGATGTCCAATTTTTGGGGAAGTTTGAGAAGGGCATCTTTTGAAACTGGGTTGAAATCAGAGTTCTGGGTGATTATTAATGTTTGTTGAGTCTGTTATAATTATATTTAAGTTATAACTTATATGTTTATATTCATCGAGGGATCTTCAAACTCATTTGGTTGAACATCAATATAATGAAGTTTTTTCTTTCAATTTTCTTTTGAAATAATTTATTATGTTTTTTTAAAAACTACTCTATAATATTATCAATAATCTAGGCCGACTGCTGTCAACCCCAGTTACTGGAACGTGTACATCAGTATAACCTAATTGGATTAATATAAATAATAATAATGCTCTAATTATGATTATAGCGTGTTATGATATTTTCAAAAATAAAAGTAAATTATTGTATTTTTATTAATAAAAAAAAATCTTTATAATGTTTTGAAGATCAAAAATTATGTTATATATGCAGTGTCTGAAACACTTCAATGTTCCACAAAAATAAGTCAAGTGAGTATTAATAAGAAAATTAATAAATCAAGTGAGTATTAATAACAATAAAAAGAAAAATAATAATAATAAAAACGGTGATTAAGGCTATAACGAAAATAATTGAAAAAACAATAAAAATGAAAATAATAATTTCATAAATGATAATAATAATAAAACTCAATCATAATATTAAACTTTGAATAATAACGGGAAAATATGAAATATAAAGAGGTAGTAGAGAGCATAAAAAATTTTCTAAAGATAGCCAATAAATAATTTATATATGTTTGTGTACTTCAGTTGGTGATGTTAGTCCAACACCGACACTTGCCTCAAGCACCATTGAAAGCAATGTCTTATGATTTTGAGTGTATATGGCTTGATTGTGAATAATACAGACTGAGAATTATGAATGAGGATTTAGTTTCGGAAAATACGAAATATAAATTAGAGAAATATTTTTAAACTGAAATAAAAGTTGAAAAATGAAAGAATAATGACAATAAAGAATGAAATGATTCAGTTTCAAATTTCAAAGTAGTTATGAAGACCAATGGATTTCGATAAGGTTTCAATTATCGAAAGTTTTAGTTGGTTCTTTTTAAGTAGACGTTTTTAGTGAAAAATTTATTTAACTTGGTTGATAATAACGATAATAATAATCTACTGAGTGTATTATAGTGATGTTTAACCCAGGGAGTTTCAAGATCCCTTGTGAAGATAGTCTAATATAATAATAGATTATAGAAAGCTTAATATTCTTTTAAAAAGTTGTTTTTAACACTTTTCCAAAGTCCTTCATTTTCCTAACCCTTCTTAAACCTTCTGACAGGCTTGGACTTTCAATGTCAAACCTACGCTTTTCAATACACCTTGACATCTTGAACTTAAGGGACGTATAAATTAGTTAAGTCCGAAGACCTAAGCTTTCGCTTATCGAATAAATTAACTGCTAATGAAGGTTTTTTGTAGAACCGTCAAAAAATTGCTTCCAGAGATGTTTTTATGCTTAGCCAATGAGGTTTACTTATTCATGACTTTTTATTTCCTTCCAGTTGTGTGCGTGTTAGCCAACACAAGCTTCTGGTATAAAATCCAATAGATTCTGTTCAACGGTTGTTCAGATGGAATTCTAATTTTGTTTTCATTAAAATTTTTATTATTCCTTTTATGGTGTTTTTGGTTTTTATTAATGGTTTCAAATTCTTTTAAGGGAAAACCAACATCCAAAAATAGCTCTCCCAGAAGAAATTATGGGGGTTTTTGATTGGTGGAATTTACATTCTAAATGAAACTTTAATTATTAATGAGTAACTATTTGAATTTACGTTCTAAAAACCAATGAGCCATGTATAAAATTTACGTTCTAAAAATAGCTCTTATGTATATTAATGATAATGTACTGGTTGTTTTATAATGTAAAGTTTAAAGTTAAATTAATATGTAAAAGTAAATTTAAATTAATTTTATTTTACTGTTTTTTATTATTTTTATTGACATCATTCTTGTTAAAATTCTTATTATTATTCTATTTTTGTTAAAGCAAACTTCGTTGCTTTTCACGGCTACATGGGTTATAACCCGTAAGTAACCAGAATTAATTAACAAAAGCCAAACATAGTCAAAATTTATTTACTTTTTAACACTTCATTATGAAAACTCACAACCTTTGATCAAGTCTTACTTAAAAATGTCGCACTGTTAACGAAAAAGCTCCGTACTTTATAACAAAAACTATCAGTCTAAAAATTTCTTCACTTTGATCAAAGCTTCATGAGGGTTTGTGGAGTTCACAACAATCTTCATATAAAACACTGAGTGTTTCTAGAGATAAAAAAGCATGAAGTTTCATATAGAATTACTTTGACATTTTTGAAGTTTCGCTAGTTGTGTTACTAAAAACCAAGTGATAAGTTGAGAATGAAAGATTATCATACGAAAAGCTTCGTGAACTTTCTTTAATGAATACTTTGTGATTGTTTTAAATACAATAAAGTCAGGCTATACAACTTAATCGATCGAAAAAATTTAATCAGAGTGAGGAAGTGATCATGGGAATTTTTGATTGGGGGATTCACGTTCTATATATAGATCTAATTAATAATAAATATCTGTGTATTGGTTAATTTTAGCTTTGAGCCTGAGTAATTAAAGTAGAAATTTATATTATTTTATTTCATTTTTTAATTATTTTATTTTCATTATTATCTTTATATTTTATCAATTTTATTATTATCGTTTTAATTTTTCTTGTTATTAATGTAGATTTACTTTCATGCCTTTGTGGCTAGTCTTTAAATTTTTTCACTCTTAAACCTATTTATATTGTTTTGTGATTGTTTCCATTATTGTTCATATTTCTAACAGATTCTTTGTTTTTATTTTAGTTTGTTTGGTCATTATTGTAGGTTTGTGTTATTTTTTACTATTATTATTAGTTAAAGTATTTAATCAATTATTTAAACTGATTAATATTAATTATAATACTTTTATTTATTTTTATTTCTCATTTTTCTTTTTTATTCTTTTTCGTTATTAATATTTTTTGTTGTTGTTGTTGTTCTTGTTCATATTGATTTTTTATTTTTTCCATGTACATCTGAATTGATATTTTTCTAAAAAAATGATAGCAATAATTATAATAACATCCATTCATATAGCGCTTAACAACAACTGAGAAGTATATAAATGAGAATCTTTAAAAAATGAAGGTATTATTTAAAAAAATGGGAATTTTTCCTTCAAATACAATGCAACCTTTTGAATAAAATTTTCTCAAACAGCTTATATTCAAAATTTTTTTAAAATTCTTAATTTAAACAAAATCTTTATTTATATATAATCTTTTATATGTTTATTCATTCAAAATGTTTATTTAATTAAAACTTCATCTATTTATAATCTGTTATATATTTAAAAAATTTTCTACTCATGATCTTTCAAATGTTTATGATCATTATAACCACAAATTTAGT